>OY744521.1:192074658-192642158 GCA_963556195.1 Sepiola atlantica | reverse complement strand
AATTTATAAGTTAAAATAGGAATCAGAAATTGAGAAAAAAATAAAAGTGCAAGTCTCTATTTACTTACGTGTTGCTTTGATGTTGAATTTATAAGTTAAAATAGGTATCAGAAATTGAGAAAAAAATAAAAGTGCAAGTCTCTATTTACTTACGTGTTGCTTTGATGTTGAATTTATAAGTTAAAATAGGAATCAGAAATTGAGAAAAAAATAAAAGTGCAAGTCTCTATTTACTTACCTGCCAACTGGGGTAGAGTTAGACAGAAGTAGCTTTTTAATGTGGGGAGAGTCAAACTCTTTAGAAAATAAAAATTGGGATAGATTGTAGTATCAGAACAGATAATACACTTTGTTCATGACCAAAATGTCAAGGAAGGGTACAAACCACTTCCTTTCGTTCAACAATATCCGAGTTTTTTTATGAAGCAGGAGTGACGGCATGCGATAGGAGACTACGATAATATATGAAAGAATTGTGAATGAGAGCATTAAAAAAAGATTCCTTTTTTTTTACTAGAAGGCCGAAAGCCACTCGAGGATAATGGTTAATGAGATGGGATTATTGTCAGTTGAGAGATGAACAACTTTATGAGAGGATCGAGAATTATTAGTGGAATGGACCAAGTTCGAATAGTTATGGGGACGGTTCATGACAGGAATCTGTTGAGATTGGATTTGGAGACGCCCATGTTATAATCTGCAGGGAAGTAATACCGTGGTAATTTTTTCTACATACAGAAAAAGCTCTGCTCGTTAAAATATCGCCTGACGCTAAGCACACGCAGGAAAAAAGAGAGTTGTTTTTTTTTTCGTTCTGGTAGAAACACGAGTTCTTTATATGAATGTCTTACAATGATGAACCAGAGATTGAAGCTCAGTCGGGCACGTCTCCTCTGTGAGAAATAGGCTCTAGAGAACAGAAGAGATCACCCCCACTAAATTTTCTAGTAGACGCTTATATAGGTAGAGGATTGCATCAGGAGTGAGGTTACATTTTTCCAACGAACTTAGCTACAAATTGGCTGTAAATATTCCATTTCAGATCTGGAGTAAAGGTCAGCCCTAACTTGTCAAAGCCAGGGACTTCATCAAAGAGAGAGAGAGAGACAAGACGATTTAAAATGATATGAAGCATTTTTTGTTGTTCAAGCGAAAGAAGGTTTGAACATGCAGACACTTTCTCTTTGCGCAATAGAAGAAAATCATAAATAATCAGAAAATCACGCAACTCATTTCGCATTCATTACTGAATTCGCCGTTTTTTTTTTTCACTTTTTTATGATGGGAGGTCATAATCGTATATATAAAGTACAGACTATTCTCCTCATCTTATGATTAATAGCTTTATTAACGAAAGGTAGATAAAACTCTGTTGCGTTAGTCAAATAGGGCAAATATTGGTCCATGTTGTTAAAATGAAGAAAGTATGTTCACTCGATTTTATCGATTTTAATTCTTAATCCTGATCACTATTTTATATTTTTTATTTGTCATAAATAGAGAAAGGCGATAGAGGTTTCACTGTCTAAAATCAGACCTCATGATACTGCTACTTAAATAACCGGGTACTAATTTTATAAGAGACAAATATTTATATACTCTCCGATCTGCGACGAATTCAATAATGAATACCAACTGAATTGGATGGTTTCACGATTTAAAGAAATCTTCTATTATAAATATATGTAAAGAGAAAAGAAAGAACCGTTTTCTTTATTTATTTTCTCTTTACACATATTTATCATAGAAAATTTGTGCTTAATCGAGAAACCATCTAATTCAGTTGGTATTCATTACTGAATTCGTCGCAGATATGCACAAACGGACTTTTCCCTTTAATCGGAAAGTTAACGGTAGTAGATGAAATTAGTTGAGGTCGGTTTGTAATTGGTTTAAAACCCAGAAGCATTAGCATTTGACACGGAATTAAATGCCAATTAGCTGGACTTCGGGGTTTGTTTTGTTTTTGTTTTCATTATTTTGTATGTAATAACATATCAAAAAGTTCCTAACATTCTACTTTGCTGTACAGCTAATTAATATTTTATATCCTAGCTTTTACGATTTTAGCGATCACGTGTTCGGGTATATCTTTCTTGAACCGAAGGCCGCCATTTTGTGTTTTTTGTTAGCGTCGATAGCGCATATCATTTAATCCAGCATTTCACAACAGATTCGCAACGCTTTCAAAATACCACATAAAAAACGTAGAGAGACTGAACATTGTGCCTTAGACTTTTCCCGCCAACGTATTCGACCAGCTTTGATCTCAGCTGGAATATATGTTGAGAAATTACTATCCCCTTGCAAGAAAGTTAGACACAAGGTCAAGTGTGGTTTTGGGGTATCAGAGTACTAGGATAAGCGTACTCTGGCCTACAAAAGTACCTGAGCAGTCCCATTGGCATTCTCTGGTAGGGGGACTTTATTCAATTAACAATAAGCCAACCCCTTTTCAGAGAGAAGGTAAATCCTGGGAGTGTGGACCACCTAGGACTAAACGGGACCATACCTCAGCTCGACAGCAACAAGGCCACTGTAGGACTGATGTATCATAGAATTATGATCGTGGATAGCACATGGATGCCGACAGAAGAGAAAAGGACAATGAGAAGAAAAGGTTCGATTTGCATATATACACATTCTCATGTAAACGGTTTCTTGAAAACAAACGTAAAAAGGGGATACTTGTAAAGTGGTACTTAATAGAATATACAAAGTGGTAGAATCACAAACATAATTACCAAAGTAACAATACATTACTGTACCAATACAATCAGAAATACATATGTTACTGTGGTTGGAGACAATAGAATATGCGTGCAACCTGTATAAGTAAATACTTACATTTATGTTGTTCTGCTATGGAAGTCTATTCGACTGCTACCAGTAGCGAGTTTACACGACTGCTACTGTGAAAGGTTCCTGACAAACACGGCGTAAGGGATGTGAAGTCCATACAAAATGGCCAGCTGGTCGGACAACGTCCGATGTCCTTGAAAGACTATTCAGAAAAGAAAATGCCTCGTTCAGAATGCCACATATGTGTCGAACGAGTTTTCTTGACTTCCAGACAAGAAAGCACATTTACCAAACGTTGTCCAAAATTACTCAAGGGATATCGCTCGGATATCAGTCACAGAGAGATCACTCAAATAATTCTGAAGCCAACATTACTTTCTTTTTCAAATATAGTTTCCAACATGGCCACCAAATCCATTAAAAAGCCCGTCATTCCTAAACTAATTATTGTGTCTAGGTTTGTCAGCATATTTTAACATTATTACATCTGATAGATAATATATAATAAGTTGACAACAATCAGACAACTAAAAGTTGGTATTTTAAGATGGCATCCAAGATGACGTCATTATTGTAACATATTTAAAAATGCTCATAATTTATTAATTAATCACCCAAAAATGGTGTTAAGAGAATAATTTGAGTATGATTAATAAGATGCTACGGTTCTACTGATCGAAAAGGTTTTACTTTCAAGATGGATTCCATTATGTATATTTTAACTCTCTTGGTTTGGACTGAACAAACGTGTTTCGGAGTTGTTCTCCACCCTCCCCTATTGGAGATGGACCGTGAAGATCAACTAGGTATTATGTAATATCAATGCATACTGTAAAGAAAAATAAAACCCAAAAGAATAGCGAGAGACAGGGGTACAACCGAACTGCTACTAAATGAAGAAAGGGAACAACTCTATACTTCAAATAATCCAGCATCTCAGAACATATTCACAACGCCTTCAAAATACCACGTAAAAACGTAGAGAGACTATTGAACCTTAGACATTTCTCGTCAACGGATGCGCCCAGGTTTGATCTGTTTCGTTGAGATCATACTACCTGACAAAGCATGATCATTTCCACAGCAACCAGCTACAGGGGAGTAACAACAGCAACAACACTACTGCTATATTCGCCACGCTAACCTCTCAATAGCGCCAGCATCGTCTACAGCAACCAGCTTCGAGGAAGCAACAACAATAACAACAACACCTAGAAGTACATATAGAACTACTACCATTGCTGATACTCTCTCAAACACACACACATCTCTCTACTCAACAGACTTTTCACTAACATAAAGCAAGCACGAGTCATTCACACACATAGAAACCCTCACATTAACGCAAAGTAACTCACACACACACAAACATCTTCAGCCATTTTTTATCTCAATAAATGTTATGTTTTAACCACTGTATTATCGTGATTTATTCGTTGTTTAATCATTTTCATTTTGAACTTTTTATTCTATGTTTTGCTCATCGTCAGCTCCCTATTTGCTATTTTGGGTTTGACTAAAACTCAACTTGCCCCAGTCCGTATCAAGAATCAATGCCTGCAGAGACAGGATGACACTTTGACGGCGAGATTTCTTGAAGAACATTCACAGAAATCAATATTAAATAAATACGAAATCAATGTTGTTCCTAGGAATAACTCCTTTGCAATTTTAAGTTTAGGAAATTTTTAGATGAGGATTGATAATTTGGATTATTTGGGATTATTTAAACTACTGTTTTAAACGTTTCGGCCGATGAAACCCCGGGCCTTCTTCAGATGCGTCTTGTCCAACTCGGGAATCTGTACAGAATTCGAAATTAACCTTTTATTTTATCCATGGGAATAGATTGTTCTCGTTCCGTCAGTCATGAACGGGTAGAAGTCTTAAGTAATTCTGAATTACATTCTTAGTGTCGCCTGTACTGAGAATTGAACCTTCACCCTCAGGAAGACTGTCACTTAGAACTGATTATTACTTAGAACTTTATTTGTTGCGCCACTGGTTCATATTCCGAACAGATTCCCGAGTTCGACATTGAGATTCCCGAGTTTGACAAGACGTACATGAAGAAGATAAGGTCAGTGGGTCATATCGTCCGAAACACTGTGAGAATAACATCTAAGATGACAGCAGTATTTCGAATAATCCAACTAATCAATAGGTTGTGTTTTATTTTATCATTTTCTCCTCCATATTTATGGGGAGGAGTATTAATAGCCTAAACACTTGAAGAATTTATTCATGAAAATCAGATATTTTGCTCCCAAATATACTATGCGATGGTTAATGGATGCTTCTGGAAACTCGCCGTGGGCACACTAGTCACTGTGAGGTGGTTAACATTTTATAACAGAACGAAGAGTGAATTTTGATGCAAGTGTTACTAAATAGCTTTGTAAAACTAACAAATATTTTATATCACAGCTTTTACGTTTTTAGCGACCACGTATTCGGATATATCATTTCCATACACGAGGTCGTCATTTTGTGTGCTCTATTTATCGAGGGTCGGAAGAAAGAAGAAAGGTGTGAAGAAATAGTTTGATTTATATATATACACATTTATTCTTAAATAAAGTGTGTCGAATACAAGTGTAAGAGTGTGATACGAAACATGCAAGTTGGTACTTAACATGATATAATGGTAAGTAAAAGGTTAATACGATCAAATTTCATAATCTTTCCGTGTATATGACAGGACAATACATATACAGCATAGTCACCTTCATACACCAGTTCTCGAAGGTAAGTACCGTTGAGCCTGGTTAATACCAGATGAGGGACCATTTGTGAACACCAGGTTCTGTATGTGGATGGACGACGACACTCTCTTGCAAAATCTAACGTCGTATTATACCCTGACCGGGATATAAGTGCGACTGGGGGCGACTTGTGAATTTAAATTCCCTAGAAACTTCCTTCTTCGGAAAAGGCTGATTCGACACGCCCAAGGTGAATGCCGCACGCAGTGTATATACGCATCGCAACAATGTGTGTATGTCGTCTAATATCATTCAACACTTAACTGTGATGAAGAAAATTAGTTTCCTTTCATTTCTCAACAAAATAAAAATATTGTCTTCTTTCTTTAAGTCAGTCAAGCGCCATTAAACATGGCAAGTTATAATAAAGCCATCGCGGCGCAATTAAAATGACAAACGGTTGACAGAAATCGTGTTTTTACACATTGACGATGTGTCATTTTTTATCTCTCTTCTCCTCCTTCTCTTTCTTTTCGTCTTTCTTTCTCCCTTTTTATGGTTCAACAGTTTATCTGTCTTTTCTTTGCTATATTATACAAACATTTATCTACGAAAATCAGTTTTTGGTTACACAAAGTTCTAATCTTATATATAAAATAAATATGATCCTCACCCATATGTGTTATTAATAGCTTTATTCTCAAAAGGTAGATAACAAATCTGTTTCGTTAGTCAAATAGGGCAAATATTATTGTTTTCAATCGATGTAATCGATTTTAATATTTACTCTTGATCAATATTTTATTTTTTTATTAGTCATAAATAGAGAAAAGCGGAAGAGCTTTTACCCTAACAGTCCTCATACTGCTACCCAAATCACCGGATACTAATTTTATAACGGACAAATATTTAGGTATTCAGCGGTGACAAAGATGGAAATGAAGTTTTCATTTGCCCTTTTCACTTTATTTCTCTCCTTTCTTTAGTTGCATTTGGCTCACAGGGGGCAGGGAGGACAGAAGTAATTCCGCTCTTCTGGTTTTAAATTCCACTGTAAGATACATAATTGATTCGATGCCTCAAATAGTTAGCATGCCGTACTTAGAGGCAGAAGTTATTAGTTCGAATCTTATTCGGTTATAAGTAGTTGTACCTTGAGTTTGTCCTAAAATGAACATAAACATCTCAAATTAAAATATTAAGAAGATTGTTAAGTTTTACTTTTCCTGTAATCTACGTAATTTACAGAAATTAGAAGTCCGGATAACGCCTGGTGGCCCTGCTATGAATCTATAATCTTTTCTCCAGCTTTCCTTAATACTACCCCAAATCTAATAATAATATCAAACCAGAAGCGACAATCATATATACGTGTACTCTCAATTGCATATACGTATAAGCAGTAGTAGTAGTAGTAGTAGTAGTAGTAGTAGTAGTAGTAGTATCAGTAGTAGTAGTAGTAGTAGTAGTAGTAGTAGTAGTAGTAGTAGTAGTAGTATAACTCACTTGGAGTTCTCACACCAGCCGTTACCAGTGATCTTTTACTCATACCGACTGGGGTTTTTTTGTAACTCACAGAGATTTCTTGATGATACCGACCGGTTGGCTTTGAGTGACAGTACGTCTCCTCACTATTCCAATATTTCCGTTCTATTCCACTCGTAGTCTGGGTGGTGCTGTCCTTCCTCTTTATTTCCTCGCTCTACTGCTCCTCTTCCTTCTCCTCTTCCACTTATTTTTTCTCGTTCTTTTTCTTCTTGTCATTGCCGTTTTTATTTTTATCATTGTCTTCTATTTATTATTATTATTATTATTATTATTATTATTATTATTATTATTATTATTATTATTATTATTATTATTGCTATTATTATTGTTATTATTATTATTATCATTATTATTATTATTGTTATTATTATTATTATTGTTATTATTATTAGTAGTAGTAGTAGTAGCATTATAACTGTTGCTATTATTATAGCCTGAGTTGCAACAAGTCTCCACAGATTTTCAGCACTCTACACCCCTTTCAATGGCCGTTGCAGATCGTTTTGCGTTATCGCTAAAGCCGATTACCATTGATTTTTCGTTTACAACAACCGTTGGCCTTCTCGGGAATTTCAGTAGCAATAAACCATTCAAGGTTTCAATACGTTCTGCACTCTTCTAGTGGAGGACAAGTTGGTGTCCTCTCTCCTATGTCTTTCCATTCTCCTTGAACCTTCATGACCATTTTGTGTGATAGCAGCCGACGTCGGTACCATTAAATGCGAATGCGCGCACGTGTGTGTATGTGTGTGTTGGGGTGCTGGGGATGTAAGATTATTGGATTTCTGGCAGTTTCAATTTCCTTTGGATTCGTGAAATATTCTTTCTATATATGTGTTTGTTCTATTTCTATTTCAACTCACCTGTGGTTGATCGGCGTTATCTGGTTATGTGGCTCTGGCTTCCTTAATATTTCAGCTGGGGTTAGCAGTTCTTCTTCTTTTTCTTCTTCTTTTTCTTCTTATTCTAGTTCTTATTTTTATTATTATTATTATTATTATTATTATTATTATTGTTATTATACTAATTGAGAGCTTTAAAACAAATTATTATCAGTGATTGCTCGCTGACAATAAGCAGTTGTGTTCTCCTACAATCTGAGTTACTACAAGTCTCTTCAGATTTCCAGCACTCTCCACCTGTTATATTATGGAGGGCCCCTCATCTTTGGAAACGATTAAGTTAGCTAGTGTGAATTATGGCTGGGATCAGTTGAGACAATAAGTGCGGGTTAAGCTGACATGCACTGGAGGGGATATTTATGAGTCAATTATTTTTGTCAAACAATAACAAAGTTATGAATTCGGCGCCGACACAGACAATCTCGGGTCAGAGAAGGTCAGATATGGTACGATTGTGAATGTCATGTCTGATTGGTCGACGCGAGGCAAGTGTCTGTTGCGTCATTTGTTTTTCTCGAAAACTGTAGTTTTTGAGAGATAACGTTTTGGGAGCTCGCAGCGTTAAGTCCCACCATGTAACTGCTCGTCCTGAAACAAGCGTACCCATGAAAAAATGTGCTAAATAGTTATGGTCTGGATCTCGAAAGAGATTCGACAAATATCCCCATGCATCGGTCGAACCCCACAAGAGGCACGAATGAGACAAATGGGCAAGACAAATGGATGGAAACCCCTGTACAACCAAGACATCGAATAAAAGAATCGAATCTCTCTCTGAAAAAAAAAACTGTCTCCGAGTTTTGTCTCCTGCCTAAAAACAAATTTGTCCACAGAACCAAGACCAGCAGAATCGATCATGGCCAGAGACACAGCGAAATCCACGGCACAGATAGCGATCACGACCGGTAGACGAAGAAGAAAATATGTAAGGTAACCTTTTGTGTAAAATTGAACATTTTCGGGTCCTAATTTGAAAGTGAAAAGAAAATCTGTTAGGTGTTAAAAAGAGAAAGAAAAGGTGTACAATGCTAAAAAGAAAAGATGCTTAATGAGAAAAAGAGTTTAAAAAAGAAAAATGCTTAACAAGACAAGTGTTAAAAAGAAAATATGTTTAAAGAGAACAGTGTTTAATATAAGATGTTTTAACGAGAAAAGAATTTAAAATAAGTTGCTGGAAAAGAAAAGTGTTTGATGATTATGAAAATGTAAAATGTTGAGACGTTAAAACTGTTAATTATTCATACATGTTTAAAAAAATATCAAGAAATTTGTATCGATTTTATGAGACGAGCCTTGGCCGGCGCTTCCACGAGAGACTTTTGTATGCTTCCGAGAAACTTTTCGTATTATTCTGAGGGCGTTTTCGTATTATTGTTGCGGGAAGCGTCGGCCTCGAGGCTTCGTCAAGCCGAACTATAATAATCAATAAGTGCAACGTAAAGTACATTACGATTGATGAAAAAAATGCTTCTCTAACCTTTGCAAATCATTTTACGTTATCGCAACAGCCGTTTACCATTGACTTCTAACTAGCAACAACCGTGGGTCTTCTCTGGAATTTGAGTGGCAATAAGCCTCTACAAGGTTCCAGTACTCACTACACACTTCCAGTGGAGGTCTGATTAGTGCTTTGTCTCCTCGGTCTTTCCATCCGACTTTTAACGTCATTGTCATTTTGTGTGGTACCTGCCGAGGCTGATGCTTCTCTATGTGTGTGTGTGTTGGGGGTAGTTTATAGAATTTCTCGCAGTTCCATTTCCCTTGGACACGTATGATGTTTTTCTGTGTTTCGTTTTATTTCCATTTTAACTCATGTTTGTCTGATTAGAGTTGGTTTCCGCATTCGAGGCGTTTCTTTAAGATTTATGCTGTTTTATCATTGCCGTCTGGTGTATGGTTTCAATCTTTCCAATTTCTTCTAGTCTTTTTTTTTTTCTATTGCCTGTACAATTATTGGTATCATGTTGACTTTCTTTTTGTTCCATATTACTTTCAGTTCTCTGACAAATTCTATGTATTAGTTAATTTTTTTCTGTTTCCTTGATCTTCACCCGGTGATATGCTGGGACGGCGAACTCTATGATTTGGCAGGTTTTTTCTATTATTATTATTATTATTATTATTATTATTATTATTATTATTATTATTATTATTAGCATTAGCATTAATAGCATTAGCATTAGTAGCAACATTCTTATTCATCTATTCTCCTTCTACTTCTTCATCTTCTTCTTCTTCGTCTTGTCTATTTTATTTATTACAAGTTATACCAGCGTTGTCTGGGAGTCTTTTTACTTTTAATATTCTTTCGTTTTTATTTGATTAACTCTTAAATGTATTAATAAGAAGCTAATAGCCAAGAGTGCCCAATCAGCAAGCAGTTCGATATAGATATAGGGGTAAGGGTTGTACTGATTACATGACGAATGCAGGAAGGTGAAACTAGCTACGTAATCTTATACTTGTGTGAGAGCTAAGTGGAGAAAAGAGTGAATATCAATGAAGCTCGAACGTAGATTTCTAAAAATGTTATTTTATTTTACGTTTTTTTAGTCCAATAAATATTCGATTAATAGTGAATAAAAACGAGTATAATTCAGTGTGTAATTATCGAAGTTACGTCGGTGCGAGAAACACACACACACGTGAAGTTGTCTCATCTTTATATAATACTAGCGGAACCCGTCGCCCGGCGTTGCACGGGAGAAAGCATGACGTCGAATTTTAAAAAAACGGCCTATTGTTTTTTTCTTCCCCGTCTACCGTGTTGGCGAATGTTTTAAATTTAAAAAAAAAGAAAAAAGAAAGTGGTAGAGTAGAATGGGATCGAACGCTAAAACTGGCGATTATGAAACCTGCCTTCTTACCGACTGCGCCACGCTTCCGGGTTAAAAATACATGTGAAAATAGGCGAATTAACCTAAGCTTGATTAATTACACCAGGCAAATAATAAATAAGAACCGGTGTTTTGTGAAAATTAAACCGTGTGTATTACTTCCCGGTGTCGATGAGTAGAGTGACAGTATAGAATTGTTAGGCAGAAAAGTTTTTGCTACCACCTATATGGAGTTGGTTTGTCGGAGAGACGTGGATGGTGGGCCAAATGTAATATTTAGTGTTAGCTAGAAAAAAATAACACATTTACTAAAACACGCTCGAGTGAATAAGTGTAATATAGCGGTGAGTTTAGTAGTCTGTGATGCATGTGGTTATTTTCCTATACTCCGAGAAGGTACAGGGGAAAAATCGTCTCTACTTTATATATTAGAAGGCACAAAGGCATTTCATGCTTGTACGTATGTTACCATCTTTCACACACATGTAGAAAAATGAGATCAGCAAAGATAATTATTGATGATTAATCTGATGTTGCTACGGTAAAAAAAATCCCCATTTTAAAATTAATTGTTCCAAAATCAAATGATGTCGTCCCGTTGACTAAAATAGTACAATTTTAAATAAATACATTTCAAAAAGTGACATTCATTCAAAAAGAATTAGATTACTACAATTTAACAGAAAGAAGAGACATATCCGTTTTATTTATTTAAATAATAGTTAGCTGATAATGATAATTATTTTTACGGAAGAAGAAAGGGAGATTTTTCTTAATAGTGTTGATCCCAACAGATATTTATTATTTCAACACGGATATTATTATTAACAGTAAATTATATAAGTTGATGTAGAAAGCAGCTTGGAATTTCCATGGGGTCCCGCTAATAATTTTATTAATGTAAATTTCGCTTTTCTCGAGATTTTCATTTTATTTTTTGTTATCTCCCCTGAATCAAATATCCTTTTTTTCTACTTGTTCTACTTTCTATCTCTATAATAATTTATTTTTTAATTCTCTCCCTCTCCCCCCCTCTCTCTCTCCCGCTCTCTCTCCCGCTCTCTCTCTCCCGCTCTCTCTCTCTCTCCCTCTCTCTCTCTCTCTCTCTCTTTATCCTCTGTCATTTCCACGTGTTCTTTGTATTTGCGAATCAATCGAACCATTCGTAATTGAATTTGAAATGACCAACTAGCAATCAACTCACCGCCGACAGCTGGAAGAGTCGGTTCGGATCTCTCTTTTTTATTTCTTCTTTTTTTTTAAATCCGTTTCGACAAAGATTCCACTATTTTATCGTTTTCCCTTTGTTTTTATCTGTTGCTTTTTCATTTTTAATTTAGAAAAGAAATTCACTTATATGAACAAATAAAGCCAGCGTGACCAACAACATCATTTCTCTTTGGAAAATATATATATATATATATATATATATATATATATATATATATATATATATATATATAATTTAATTTATTTGAATACTGTATGTTACATATTTCAGAAATGTATCGCGGTTTCATCCAAAAGGGTAGATTTAGACATCTTTGGTAAATCTCTGTGCCCAGTGGAATCGTCGGCATGCTGAAACGGGCCGTGACTACAATCGTTTCAGCATGCCGACGATTTCACTGGGCAGTGAGATTTACTAAAGATGTCTAAATCTATCCTTTTGGATGAAACCTCGGTACATTTCTGAAATATGTAACATACAGTATTTAAATAAATTATATTAGCTCTACTATATGATCGAGCACTTTATTTGATTTCTTTTCATATACAACCTGACACACACTATATATATATATATATATATATATATATATATATATATATATATATATATATATATATATATATATATATATATATATATATAGTGCGTCGGGATATGTTGAAAAGAAATCAATAAAGTTCTAAATCGCAAAAGTTACGCTATCCCTCTGCCTCACCATGCATCTTGTAAACTCTAGCTCAATTTATCAACATCTAAAAAAACATAACTCCCCCTCTCTGATTCAAGAGAAAATTTAGTTAATAACACTAAAATAATACATTCCGAAACCAATTTTTAATAATTAAAAATACTCGAAACCCAAAAACCTACAACTAATAAGATTACGTATGAACCCAGTAACAACATTTTAAAATGGTTAACGTAATATAATTTTATCCTGTTACGGTAATTCTGCAGTTCTGGGGTTTAAATTGTTAAAGTGTTTCCTGGAACAACGTAAAAACGTTCTCTTGGTGTTTTACTTACTTCTCGTGCCCGTTTCTCGACTATGTTTTGAAATTCTCTTCTTTTCTCCAGCTTTTTTGTTCATTTGCTTTTTCACCTGATGATTATTCGACGAAGAATCGAAAACGTTCGTGATACATATAAAACATACATTTTTTTATTTTATTTTGACATAAAAAGTCATGTGAAAATCTAAAAAATCTAAACATGTATAATTCAACAGAATAATTCTGTTATTTTTAACAATGTTTGATTATATATATATATATATATATATATATATATATATATATATATATGTGTGTGTGTGTGTGTGTGTGTGTGTGTGTGTGTGTGTGTGTGTGTGTGTAGGCAATATATTGACGACCTTGTTTGCATTAATGATAGCAATGAGTTTGCAAATACTAAAAATGTAATATATCCTAAAGAGTTAAAAATTAAACTGTGAACATAAGGGAACACAAGCTACTTTTCTTGATTTGGATATAAAAATTGAAGATAAAATATTTATCTATAAACTGTTTGATAAAAGAAATTCATTTCCTTTTCGTATCGTACGGATGCCACATAAAAATAGTATCTGCCCTGTGAATATATTTTACGGGAGTATTATGTCCGAATTTCTGAGGATTGCTCGTGTTACCTTAAAATTGGTAGATTTTATGCCCCCAATTTCTGACCTAATAATAAGAATGATTAAACAAGGTGGCGATCTGAATAAAATATTTAGACAATTAAATAAGGCAATTACTCGCCATTCTGATGCTTTTTAAGTCTTATCAAATTAATCAAAGTAAATTGATAGAACAAATCCAAAGTTATCTAAATATAAATAAAAATAATGAATAATATGTATAATCGTATATATAACACATATACTAATTATATAAAAAAAAATAGTTACGTTTAATAGACAATAGAAAGGGATGAAGAAGGAAAGAAATGTTGAAAAAGTTAAAAAAGAAGAAGAAGAAAGAGAAAAAATCGACAGTTAGATTATAACGCCGATTGGAGACGCTGTGAGTTTTTTTTTTAAATAAAAAAGAAGAAAGAGAGAAAGGATGGACAGTTGGCTTATGAACGCCGATTGGAGGCGCCGTGAGTTAAAAAAGAGAAAGAGAAAAATCGGCAGTTAAGCTTATGAACGGTCTGAGTTTACAAGGGGGATTTAATATTTATTTGAAATTGATGTCAAGGAATTAAACAACAAAGGAGGAGGAGGAGGAGGAGGAGGGGGGAGAAAAAAGGACTAAAAGTATATATGTATATATATATATATAATTTTTTAAAAATTTAATGGATTCGTCTACACACTTTATAATGCAGCAACATTTTTGTAAGTAACGGATAAATTTTATTAGACAAACGAACAACACAGGTAAGGAGGACTTTTTTCTTTTTTTTTTAATAACTAATATAAGTTAGCAAAACATTTATACGGAACAAAACTTAGGTTTAGTATACGGGACGTTTATGTTTTTGTTTTTTAAGGGAAGTGGGGTCTGATCAACTCTGCTGGGAAGCCATGAAATTAAATACTGTCTTGTTTTTAAATTCCCGAAACAGTTTTTCATGGTAAACAACTGATGATCCCTTAAATAATGTTAGAAGCAAACTAATATAATAACTGAAAAAGTTAAATTTACTTACATGAGTGATTTTCCACTGAACGACTTGGGACTTAATTTTGTTTTTGTTTTGTTTTTGTTTTGTTTTTAAATATAGTTTTAATGGTTGAGAGACTTCCAAGACTATATATATATATATATATATATATATATATATATATATATATATATATATATATATATATATATATATATATATATATATATATATATATATAAACTAAAATGATTGACTTGAGTAGAGTGTAAATGGAAAATAGGATAATCCCTTTATAAATATAATGGAAGATAAGTCAAATTTTCGACATTCTATACTCAGGTAATGAAAACGATCGCAACACAAATTCTAAATTGTCTTAGAAACGATAGTACTCCAAATATTTTTTTGATTTTGTAATTATAGAAACTGGTATAAATAATATTTTTAATTTATTTGTCTCAACTCTCTCTCTCACACACACACTCTTTCTCTCCTTCTCTTTATATATATATATATATATATTATGTGTGGAATATATATTCTAGACAACACGGTGAGTAACATATGCACATTATGTTTTTATGTTTTTGGTGAATTTTAATATTTAGGCGGTGCATATATATAAAATCAGGTATGTGTATATATTTATATGTATATATTTTCTTGTAGTTTATAAACTCTTAAACTAATGAACCGACCATTATCAATTCTGAAACATATATTCTGGGCAACATGGCGAATAACACTTTTTTTAACTTTACCATTTTGGGGGTGCACTCCACCAAACTCGAACCCTCCACACAAAAAACTTTTAAGATAAGTTAGATACATAAAAATTTAATAAGGAAAATAATTGCTCTATATCAAATTTTGAGTTGTATTAAGTATTACATTTTTTAAAGGATTGATGCGCGTATGAGCATCAATAATATGTATGTGCTCGGTAAGATTTTAAGCTCTTGAATTTTAAAAAAAATGTGTATTCTAGGAATCAGGATTAGTAATGTGGGCAAATTGTTTATTCTTTTGTAAACTTTACCATTTAGGGGGTTCCACCGAAACCGTACCAATCCCAAAGAAAGAAAAAATATTTAAAAATTTAACTAATGCTATATATATTGCTCATATTCTCATTGGACGAGTATTCTACTCGTATATATATATACATTAATTTAACAACTAAAATGCATTGTTTCAAACATAACTCTATTCCCAACCAGGGAAATAAAACGTTGATTCAATCAACTTTAGTATAATATAAGACACTGGGTGATCAGTATTTTTAACTTAAACAGATCCTTTATTCTTTATAGTACCTTAATGGAATTTTTACATAAGGTGAGAAGAAAATGAAGATTTGTTTTAAAAAAAGACAAAAATGAAAACTAATTTATTTATGAAAAATTACATCTTTTAAATGGTTCCCATTCTCAGCTTTAAAAATGTGCACCCTTTCCCAAACGTTATCCATGACGGGTTATGATTTAATTCATTCCTGATGTTTTCCTTCAATTCCTGTAGAATTTTAGGTTTGTTGAAATACCCCACAAGAAAAGGGCAGGGTTAGTCAAGTCTGGGGAACGTGAAGGCCAGTTGGCATTGCCAACTTTTTCATGTTTGTTCTTTTTTGCAAACAAATCTCCATTGTCTTCGCCATATCATATTAAGATTCTATTAAGGTACATCGAAAATAAAGAATCTATATAAGTTAAAAGTCCGTCAGTGATCGCTCAGTGACCTCTTGGCGACACACACACACACACACCCATATATATATATATATATATATATATATATATATATATATATATATATATATATATATATATATATATATATATATATATAATGAAAATATATCTATTGCAAGTAAGCTACACAGAGGCATCAATTTTTATCCACGCGGGGAATAATCAGGATAAGTGCATTAATTTTAATTGATTTTATATATATAAGTAGTGTTTAGTTTAATTAATCAATCAGATTCATTGTAATTTCTCCCTCATGCCTGAATGTTTTCATTGCCCAATAGCCGAGCTTCTCCCAAACAAAGGTCTGGCCGACCTTTACATGACACCCTTTTCTTTTGTTTGGGTGTTGGCGCACCTCGTTTGTATATGTTGACACATATACAATAAATATTAACAGGTGACCTTATTTTAGCACATGAGGGATTGAAATAATTTCTTTTCTATTCATTTTGTTATTCGTATTTACATCTATTACTTTCTAACAAACCTAACTTAATTTTTTCAAGTGATAAAACAATGAATACATATAAATTAGACCTTATAATAACCTCATATATAAGGAACTACGTAGTAAATATAGAATTGCAAATGTAAAAAGAGTGGGATGAACTAAATAAAGCGAGGAAAGAAATTTTTGACCAAATTAATATAGCACATAAAACGGAAATATATACCTAGTGAACCTAGAATCATACTCAAAGACTACAAGGAAGACTTCAACACTAACCCCAAGGTTAGATTAATTGCACCTAATATATCAGATATAGCAAATGTAAGTATAAAATATTTGAACAGGATTATAATTATGATAAAGAATAAGACAAAATTTGAAATGTGGTCATCTTCAACAGATGTTATTAAATGGTTAAAGAACATAAGAATAAGAAGAACTTTAGATTTATACAATTTGACATAAATACGTACTATTACTTTTGAATAAAGCTTTTTAATGGCTAAAGAATTTACTGATATCACTAGTCTAGAAATCGACATAGTAAAATTAACTCGCAAAAATTTGTTTAAATATGATGCTTAAATATTGACTAGGAAGTTTAAATTTCGATGTTACGATGGGATCAGCGAATTCGGCTCAGGTGACTGATTTGGTAAGAAAATTATATTCTAAAGAAAATTGATAAAATAATACCTAGGTTGCAAAGGGGTTATATAGAGATTACGCTTTATTCATTACAAGAAGTACAGCTAGACAACTAGATATGATAAGAAAAGCTTTCTGTGGATTATTTAAGAATTTAAGCTTAAAAATAACAATTTATAAAAATGATAAGGAAACTAACTTTTTGGATATTACCCTTAATCTAAATGATGTTACATTCAAGCCATACCCTAAGCCAAACCAGAAAATATTTTATCTAGATAAAGTATCCAATCACTCTAAACCAGTAAATAATATATCTAATAGAGTTTCACAACTATCCACAAATATGAATATATTTAATGAAAATAAGCAATATTATAATGAGGCATTAAAAAGATCAGGTTACTATGAAAATATTAAGTATATTAATGAAAATGTTCCGAACAAAAATACAAACAAAAATACTAATAGGAAGTGTATAAATTATATCGTATAACATTGCTATTGGGAAAAATGTTAAAACGGTTAGGAGGAACAACTCTGGATACAGCGATACTTATAATGCCAATAGAGCAAACAGGATAAATAATAATAGGGCTAATATAGAAAGCGGATATACTAAAAATATTAAACAGAAAGTATTAGATAAAAGAGCGGATAAAGATAATAAGATTAATAAAATTAAAGATATAAATAATATGGATAAGGATAGTAAAAAAGAAGTAGGGGAGAAAAACTATATGGTTTAAACCCCCATATAGTATACATGTAAACTCGGATATACTTAAGAACTTCTATAAAATAATCGATAATACCTTCAAAGGGAATAAGATATTAAGTAAACTACTCAATAAGAACACAATAAAGTATCCTATTAAACTATGACAAACATTAAAAACATCATAATTTCATCAAATAAAGCTAAGATTAAAAAATCGAAAGAGAGTCTTGATAATGTAGGAAACTCGAATAAAGCAAGAAAATGTAACTGTATGCGGAAAAATAAATGCCCATTAAAAGGGAAGTGTATGACGGAAAGTATAGTGTATAAGTGCAATGCAGTGGAAAGTAACAAGTCCTTAGCATACATAGGTTCGACAGTTGGCCCTTTCAAATATATGTACAATAACCATATAGCAAGTATGTAGAGTAGGAGTCGATAAATTTACCACTTCCTTAGCTGAATATATAAAAGAATTTAACGACAAAAAACTAAGTACACTATAGAATGGTCAATATTATTTAAAGCCAGTGAATATTTACCAAACAAACGGAAAAGATGCAATTTATGTATAACTGAAGCAGTTGAAATAATGACATATAGAGGAAATATTATCAGCAAGAGAAATGAGATAATCTATATAATACTAAAACTCTATTGGTCTTGTATGTTTGCAATCAGCTTTCAGCTTTCCGGTTTTCAACATCCGGTTGCGCATGCGTAAATAGCATCGTCTTCAATCTGTTATTCCAATTCCGTTAATCTCTTATGATTAACGAACGCATGAAATTTTTCATTCTGGAAATGTTTATATCGCTTTTAATATAAAACAATTACATTTAATTTCATCAAATAGTTTTTTTGTTTTCTCCACGGCTAAAAACATTCAACGGCAGGACTTCGTAAAGTCTGTCGCAGTTTCAAAAAACCTCCTCCCTTTTAAAAAACAAAAACAAACAAACAAAACAACAACAATCATTATTAATATCAACCATAATAGCGGCGGTGAACGAAACCACCTCCCACTTTCCCTCTCATAGATTTCACCACTCCTACTCCCTCTGTTTTCGTTACGTACGCGAGACAGCTTGCTGTACCCCCTTCCTTTCTCAAATCGCCCTTTTATTTTTCTGTACTTTCAACTAACAATTTCATTTAAAAGATCATATATAAAAATTTGAATTTAACTATAATAAGTATTATGGTACCTGTTCAGTGCATATTTACCTATAAGTATGGCCAACCACTTATAATTCAGTAACTGTAATTTAAAAAAAAAACAATTATAATAAACAGAACGACGCATAGAAATCTATCTATATTCTTCTTTCAACAATTTCATTTAATTTCATCAAATAGTTTTTTTGTTTTCTCCACGGCTAAAAACATTCAACGGCAGGACTTCGTAAAGTCTGTCGCAGTTTCAAAAAACCTCCTCCCTTTTAAAAAACAAAAACAAACAAACAAAACAACAACAATCATTATTAATATCAGCCATAATAGCGGCGGTGAACGAAACCACCTCCCACTTTCCCTCTCATAGATTTCACCACTCCTACTCCCTCTGTTTTCGTTACGTACGCGAGAAATCTTGCTGTACCCCCCTTCCTTTCTCAAATCGCCCTTTTATTTTTCTGTACTTTCAACTAACAATTTCATTTAAAAGATGATATATAAAAATTTGAATTTAACTATAATAAGTATTATGGTACCTGTTCAGTGCATATTTACCTATAAGTATGGCCAACCACTTATAATTCAGTAACTGCAATTTAAAAAAAAAAACAATTATAATAAACAGAACGACGCATAGAAATCTATCTATATTCTTCTTCCATTTTAATATACTTTCATAGAAATGCTTCTGTTATGTAAAAAAAACTATTTTCTTTATGCTACAAGTGTCACGCACATACATGAATTCCATAGCTAATATAACAAACTGACCCAACGGGTCACGGGTGGTCTAGTAATTAATATAAATGTAAATATAAATATAGTAAATATGACGGTTGAAAAACGAATAAGTTAATAGATTATATATAAATGAAAAGACAATACCTGTATCGATCTTAGAATAAATAAATAAACACTAAAGGACTAATAGCCGAATGATAAATACAGATATGTAACAAAAAAGCATTGCATTTTCGGTATCCTGGAAAAATCTATAATATAAGAAAATAAAAATTCAGAAAAAATAGCAGCAAAATCTATAAAAACTATGTCTTAGTATGCCAAAATAATGTGCAATCATAGGATCTGTTGTTGTGATGGCATTGGTGGAGATGTTTAATTACTAATTACAAATAAAAAAAATACGAAAATCAGAATAGCGATTATGAACTATATATAAAAAATATAAATACGTTATTGTAACCACTACATTCAAAGTATATATATGATGAATTTGATAGATAGATTAAATAAATAAAAATTAGAATAAATGATAAACTTTGGGGGAATGATGAAATAGGATTAATCGGCACCAATGTCAAGGTTATTATATGAGATCTTACGGAATAAAAACACTAGCAGTATATAGAATTGATAAAAACATATACATTATAATATTGAAATATAATTCAAAATTATATAAGCGATAAAATACAAAAATCTGCATATCACATTATCTTAAATTAGAATTAAATACTATTAAGATCTTGTTAAAACCGAAATTTCTTTAAATAAAGAACAATGGTAGTAAATGGATAATAATACGTAAAAGCTCCTATTTTCCTTATGGGATAAAAAAAAATTATGAATTTAGATTATATAAAATAAAATTAGTATTAAATTTTAAAAAATGCATAAATATAATACCTTAATACAATTAAAAAAGCATCAAGGAATATCTAATTAAATTACCTACGGCGAAAAAATGTAATGAAATGAGGCAGTACTAAATATGATACCTAATTTTATTAATAATAGAAATTTTCTAAGAATATTTTAAATACTACCGATAATCTTCAAAATATTGTAGATGTATTTAGGTTTTAATGGGCTAGAAAATAGATAAGTCTGCGAACTTCCGGTGATCCGGGTAAAACAGAAGTCACCTAAATTTACGGTATAAATATATAATGTAATAAAGAACAGAAAATAGGGAATAAGATAACAAAAACCCGAAGAAAAACGGAAATAAATGGGTGACGCAACAAAGGACGGCCAGTGGAAATATATATTTTAATGCAGAAATACTTAGATTAATAATTATAGCGGATGATGAATGATTAGAAATACAAATAGATAAAAGTATAGGATACATTTATATATATTACATAAATATAACGAGACCCTACTTCCATATATATATATATATATATATATATATATATATATATATATATATATATATATACATATATATATATATATATATATATATAATGTTGATAATGAGTACTGATTGTAATTTTAATGTTTCTTTTGCGTTTTTTCTTTGTTTTTTTAAATAAGCACTGAAGATAGGCACACCAAGAAATAAATGCACAGGAGCACTTCACAAATATATTGGTGTTTGACGAAACAATTTTATGCTGAATAAAAAGTAGGTTTTATGAAATAACATGAATCTGACATTTATAACATTGAAATGGTATAAAATTACATAAAAAATATTAAATATAGCATAACTCTGGCTGTAAACTATTGAGCTATTATAATTACTTTATTTTATAAAATTTATATTTGAATAGAACAATTTCTAAATATAAATGATAAAGAAATACATACACACATTTTATATATATATATATATATATATATATATATATATATATATATATATATATATAAATATATATATATAGGTTTGATTCAAGACTACGGAATTTTAGCGTTTCACAATTTTTTAAATTACTTTCTCAACACCGCGTGCAAGTTTTCGGGTCTCCGATGGTGATTCGTGTAGTATTGTAGTATTGCTCCGAGAGTTCTTTTATCGGTTATCTCAAACACTTTCGATCTTCGCGATCGTCATCAGTTTTGCTTTTTCAAATGAGGTTGCTGTTGTCGTATTCTGTGGGGTTTTTTTTATTATTTTTCTGAAGATACTTAAATATCACGTAATTAAATCAGTTCTAAGTTAGACCATGACCGATATTTTGACCAAGTTTGGTGACCATTAGTAAAAAGATGAGGACGTTAAGTTGTACGCGAATAAACAAACAGAGATAATTAGTAATATATTTTTTAATAAATATCACCAATTTAATCAGCATTAAATGTCTTAATGTGACAAGAATTAGACACTTTGCAAATGATGTTTATCTTTTAGGTTCAAATACAATTCTGACTGCATTTTCTTTCTTTATTTTTATTGATACTTTTCTCAAGCTTACGATATGTGTACCATAGTGCGTTGTTTCTGTGGATAATGAATTATATGACACTTCTCATAGTCACTGGTCGGGACTTCTTGCTGACTGGACTTATTTTTATTTCTGGTTGTTCATTGGTTAAACTATGGTTCGTCTAATCAAAGCGATTACTATATATATATATATATATATATATATATATATATATATATATATATATATATATAACTCTGTTCACACTTCATTGAAGGCTTGAAGAAGGGAAATGTTCCCGAAAATTTTCTACAGAATATTTTAACAAAAACGAAAAACGAAAAAAGAAATTGGAATTTTCCTTGCTTCTAAAATTGTCTAATGCACTCAACACGAAATAGTAAGTTACACATTTATTTTTATTCATTATTTTTTCACTTTTTTGCTTATGATTTTCTATCAACCTATATATATATATATATATATATATATATATATATATATATATATATATATATATATATATATATCGTATTAATAGTATCATAGTATTAATATAATTGCACGCGGGCGTAATCACGCCTTTTCCCCAACTTGGTATACATCTCTTCGTCGTCTTCTCCTCTCTGTCTTCATGTCTTTGGGCTATTTATCTTATATAACATAGTTACTCTTACGAATTTATGAAGAGATAAATATATAATTCATGTTCTCATACATCATGTTTTGACTGGTCTCCCTGACAGTCGATTATGGTCGCTTATTTTGCAGCTTAGCCTAAGTTTATCACAAGACTCTGTTATAATGTAACATACGTGTCACCAGTTTAAATGAAACGATCGATAGCAACTTTTGTATACACGGTTATATTTTGTTTTTTTAGTTTTATACATTCATGATTACTAGTTGTACTTACCCGGCGCTGTCCATGATTCATTGGTTTCGCATATTTTACTAAATTTAGATTAAAAGTAAATTTTAAAAATAGTCGAGAAACAAAGTAAAATAAAAAATATAATGTGTAAGTCACGTATAGGCGGGAAAATACAGATGCGCAGAAACACGCTAAGCTGTCATAAAATTAGAAAAAGAAAGTGAATAGATGAAAAACGCTAAATAATTAATCAAATAATGTAAGGGAGATAAATCATAATTAATCTGCGAAGATTTATCTCCGTTACATTATTTGATTTATTATTTAAGATTTTCGCCATTGTAACAATCTTTCTAACCGGAATTATTTTCAAACAAGCTGAACCCAAATACATTTTGGTATTGTAAAAAGCACATTGGAAGGGAACAAGACAAAAATAGTTAGGCAAAATCAAATATTGATGTGTCAGATGCGATGCTATTCGGATCTTAATTCTAAACTCCGACAAGATAACTTCATACGTTAAGTTAATGTTATTATTTACACTGTATTGTACTCAGTAATGTTGATATTTCTATTTGTACCAGGTTTCGGCCGATATTGCCTTTCGTCATCCTCATGTATATATTTCATTTTTATTTGCATTTAAATATGATTGTGTCAATAATAATGTTTAAATAGTCTAAACGTAACAGTTGAAAAGAGCTCCCATGCCACGTTTCAATTACTTTTATCCTGTTATACATAAATGTGTTTATCTATTCTTTAAAAATAAACGTTAAAATTAACAGTTAATCGGATCTGCGTACATAAGAAACACCAATGTACACAAATGAATACGGAACAACATCAGCATAATTGAACAACATACATGAAGCAGGCCGAAGAGAAAACCGATCGAGAGGTAGGAGAAATATAAATATCAACCTTTGTAAGGACAACTGACAGTATTGGCACTAGGCATAGCTACAGGCCGTGATAAATTGGTAGCACTTTTCACCATGTTATAAAAACAGAAATACGCGATAATTTGAAAAGTGTGAAAATGTGTGTGTGTATGTGTGCATTCACTGTACAGGCCGTAATCGCCCAGTCGTTGTCTTCGTCGGAATTCGGGTTGCTTGATTTTGACACTGTCCGTGGTGTCGATTATGGGGTCTCAGTAAGCGATGTATCAAAGGTATTTGCTTCCAAAACAAAATCACAACTCGAGTTTAAAACACTTAACGATGCTTTATTTTCAAAAGTTAAAATGATACTTGCGTTCTTTATCAAACTTGTAATCAGAAAAACACAATGCCAATCATCTGAACACAAAACGACAGCCCGTCAGATTGAGTTCAACGGCCCATCTCTGTTACTCTGTTTCGCTCAGAATATATATAGACACCAACTGTCATTTTCGATGAGCCACACCGTGAGTTAATTTGGGAATCATCGGCTGTTAATTTCTGGACATAAAAACTGACTGACCTGGGAGGTTGATCTTCTAGATAAATGTTGATGAATATCAAGTGACTTGTTTCCTCACCATGTACTCTTGCTTTTAAGAAGCGATTACTTTTTTTCAAAACGGCAACCCAGATTCCAGGTGGCCTCTTCTATTAGTTAAATATGTTTTTCATCACAGATCTGCAAGTTCTTCATGTGCATTCATCCACCATTTCTAAACATGCATCACGTTGCATTTTCAAATTGGAGGTCTTTATCAAAGGTACGCGATGACTATGTTAATCCCAAGGAGGTTTAAAAGGTATATCTCTCGTTGATGACACACGCGCAAGTCATTCTCACACATGACTCAATATAAAATGGCTCGGAATTTCAGTTTAAAATATCTTATAGCGATTTCGTGAATTAGTATTGCAAGGGTAATTTTAACGAATGCTAAATGCCACAGAGCTCAGTCCCTTACACACAAATTAAAACACTTCGTGTCTGATATTGTCTTTGTGCAAGATTTGCTAAATAAATACCAACCCTATTTCTAGGATGGCTCTCAAAATCGCCTCCATTGACGTTTGTTTGTCGTGTAATTGTATTGTGGAGAGTGTTTCACGGGCAGAGGTAATTTTAACGAAAAATCTTAAGCGTGCCAAAGCGCTGTCCGATTTTGTTTGATTCTATGTTTGTTCGTTTCTTTATTTTGTTTGTTCTGTTTGTTAAGCGAATCGGACTTCAGCATAAAAGCTCACAAAGTTCGTGCCTCATGGTTGTCTGGTCTGCATGAAGTCATCATTGTTGGTCGCAGCTGTTCGTTAAACTGCAGGAGTGCAAGTGTTTATCCTCAACACCAAGAACAGCAAGACTCAGCAATTGCTTCCGAAGTCGAGGAAGGTTTGACCCACAACACACAACGGGTCAAAAGCAACGTTGTTATTTTCACTTCATTGATTTGCGGTTCTGTACTTGACACGTCTTTGCTTGTCTCATGCAGAAGCCTAGATGACCAGGGAACGACGGATCCTAATGATGACTCCTCCTGGATTTTTATCAGAGCTAGTACACAACTATGTTATCACGATGAGGAAGGATAAGACTGTGGCTCTGTCCCCTGGACAAACATGCTATAAAAAAGACTTCGTTTCTCGTTTTGCCTTCGCGTGGAGGTTGATAAAAACCCACTATATTTCTATGATGTTTCCCTTAAGAATAGCATAAACTGATATGCATCCACAATGTTCTGCGAACCAAATTAACGCTTTCTTGTCGACCTCCATTTTGTAATAAATAAAATAAATCATGGCTGATCATTACAACACATGTGTATTATTGCTTTCTGAATTTTTCAGCGGAAAGCTTCCAAATTAAAGAACTGACCTGAGTTAATTGGAAAGTTTAATTTGAATAGGGAAGCAGACAGGGGTGGCATGGGGCAATAGCTGCTTTAAAGAGTGGGACGTTGGAGATGAACATGATTTTAAGGTTGGGGTAATTCTGAAACCGAAATTACTTGACTGTAATCGATTGCGTGATAATTTTATGTATTTTTACATAGACAGATTTCAGTTTCCACCTTTCACTTTTGTATTGATAGAAGTTTAGCAACGCTTCCTTCGTGTGTTCAGAAAAAAGTAAAGATGATGCTGGAAATGAGGGAGTCAATATTGATGATTAAATGATACAGAGACAGAAAGAGAGGAAAAGAACACAGTTGATTCTCTCTATATATTACTTTTTATTTCTTACACACTATCTTTTTCTCTCTCTCTCTCTCTCTCTATATATATATATATATATATATATATATATATATTTCTTACACACACTTTATATCTCTATCTCTCTCTCTCTTCGACTCTCCCTTTCTCTCTCTCTCTCTCTCTCTCTATATATATATATATATATATATATATATATATATATATCCATATATATCTTACACCCACTTTGTCTCTTTCTCTCTCTCTCTCTCTCTCTCTCTCTATCTCTCTCTCTTTCTCTCTCTGTCTTTCTTTCTCTGTCTATTTCTTTCTTAATCCACATTTTATCCCTCTCTTTCTCTTACTTTTTATCGCTCTCTCTCTCTCTCTCTCTCTCATTTTTTTCTGAAGATTAAGGAAAGAAGTGCACATGTTATACAAAATTAAGAATAGCGTCATATAAACATGATTTACATAATTTCATTTTGATTAACCCTTAATAAATACATGAAAGTTTTATCGGGGGGGAGAGAAATAATTTTAAAAGTGAGAAATAATTTTGTAAGAAAGAAATATAAACAAAACAAGATCAAGAGAAAATAAGAAAGAAATGCAATAAGAAGGAATTTTCTCCGTTTATCTTTTTCATTTTTTTTTTCATTTAGAAAAAATGTAACGCTATTATTTCATTTAGAAAATCATTTAACGCTCGTGTGTGTTCGGTCTCTCTGTACAAGGGTTTGTCAGGCCAACCTGACATTAGGATACTTACCCCTACAAGTAAACACTGACTAAATATTCAAAATAACATAGGATTCGAAGCCGAAATAACATCCCCTCGACACGGCTCTTACGAAGAATGGTTCACTTTCTCCAAGTAATGTTACCTCAATTAACAGCACTTAGCTGGATACTCCACCAGACAAGATGAATTCTTGTTCTGGAATCCGGTAAGACCAGGAGACCACAAGAATGATATACTAGAACAAAGTTAGCTGCCATATTGGGGAGAAGAAAATTAATGTTCTTAACTTTACTAACTGAACGTTTGACAGGTGAACTTTAATGGAATATACGAATATCTATGTATCTCATATAGAAATCAAGTTTTAGCTCCAGGAAGGGCCCCCTTGATTTCTGAGAACTTCGACTGAAGTAAAATGATACAAAAGATATATATATATATATATATATATATATATATATATATATATATATATATGTCCATGTTTAGATGTGTATGTATATCAATGTCTGTTTATTTATTTGTATTTGCGTATCCATTAGAGTTTGTTTATATATGTGTGATTCTTGATATATAGATAAGATATTTATACTGAAGTGAGTTTGTAAAACTTGGTAGGTTAAAAAGTTTAAAGAAACCCAGAAAGTAGTGGGCAATAAAATAAGGATAGGAAAAGGTGATGGAGACGCCATAAAAAGTAATAAAAAGGACAACCACGAGCAAAAAAGGTCAGCAAGTGGAATAGGTAATCCGATACTAATTCATAAGAAATAGAAAATAACTAAACCCCAAAAAGATTTATTTAGGAGAGAAAATTCTTCAAATCCATCCATTTCTCGAAAATTCTTGGTCTAATGAGGTTGACTTTCTGGGAAAAGTGCAACCGAAACATGTATACACATATGTAACCAACAATGTTTGTATAAATAAAAATGTATACGTAATCGACAAAAGCGATAAAATGGCAGTCTTACGGCTCATATAAACAATATCAGTTACCGAAGAGTGCTCTATTCTGACAATTTTACTTACAATGTTGTTCAACCAACGAATACTATTTCGTTGCATCACAGCTCTTCAGTGACACTAGTAAGACAAATGCTTCAAACTGAGATTAAAAGTCGACTATTTCGTCAGGCAATCTGAGCTTCTATCTAATGCTCTATCGAGTAAGTGAAAATGTTACTTTTTACATAAACTATATCAATCGTCTTACTTATATAGTATTTATCATTATCTCCTCCCCTCCTCTCTCTCTCATATATATATATATATATATATATATATATATATATATATATATATATATATATATATATATATATATATATATATATGTAGAAGGATGAAAAGGAATTAGAAAAGCAAAAGTCAAATCGTTCTTCTATTCAGTTGCTCAGAGCAAGGTATATTCCGCAAAAATGCAATTTATTCAAGTTAAATTTTTCCTTAAGCCAGGCTTTTCAAAAATCAAAATCTTATCATCAGAGGAAATCACTGGGATAGATAAGTTGGCAAAGGCCAAGATTTAAAATTTGAAAAAGTAAAATAAAAATTGTAGGGAAAAAACACAAGGCAAAACTCTGTCCGAATGCAAGCAAATGTCCGATTGCAAAAGAGTCCGGTGTCAAAAAGTCCAGCAGAGAAAGTGAAATGTAGATAGGTAGATCGTTAAAAGGCACGAGAAATGGAAGTTAAAGGAAAAATTAATAGAAATCATATAACGGTTATACGATTAAGGAGGTTAAGTACAATGATTTAGGGGGTAGTGGGAGAAAGGTACTAGAGTTAAGGGAATTGTAAAGCTAACGGAATTTATGGGTAATAATTTAAGTTAAGAGAAAAGCTACAGGAATGAGGGAGATATATGCAGAGTTATAGAACAAAAGGAATTAGAACTATCGGAGAAAAAATCCGAGATGTAGGGAGGGTAAATCCGAGATGTAGGGAGGGTAGTTAATCAAATGGGGGAGGGGTGTCTGAGGGATTACTATGGTTGCTATACTTAAATGTACGTTTATGTCTGCAACTGGAGATAAGTTCATTCTTAGAATTAATAATATTTTTAGATTTAGTACCAGTAGCTATCATAAAGGTTTCAAATGTACAAAGTTGGCAGTGGGATGCACCCGGGGTATATGATTTGGACTTTTTAAGTATTGACCAGTGAAGGGAATAGGGGGTATTTTTAAGATTGAGATTTCTAATTAAATTGGAGAGTGAAGTGCCAGTGCTATTATCGTTTCTATTTTTAAAGGAGTAGATATGGTTAGAGATCCGTGTCTTAATGGGGAAAGCGGACCCCCAATGTATGTGTGTATCTTGAAGGGTGGTGCTATAGTTGCATTAAAATTGCTAGTAGTATTAGATGAGATTTGGGTTTGGAGATCCAGGTTATGCGAGGGAGATTGGTTGAAGTTGTAGGGCGGAGCGGATATGGGGGAAATGTCAGTTAGCCCAAGGACACTATCTATTATAGGGGTGCTTGGTTAGAAGTATGGCTGTATATGTGGGGGTCTTGAGGAGAAACGGATTGGGGTTGTGGAGAGATGTGGAATCCGGGTGGAGTGTGGGAACTATGATTGCTCACAATATTGGTGGAACAGGGGAATTGTTTCACAGTACAAGCGTATATTACGTCCTTCTGTACACAATCGTTGTTTAAAGGAACAATCTCTGGGTTTACGGCAGTTACAAGTGGTGAGGAGTGCGGTGGGTGGCTGTTGTTTGATATGTTTGATTTTCTTATTGTTAGAGGTTATGATAATTTGTTCAATATTGGGCATTGTAGAATAAGATATTTTAATAGAGGTTCTGTTAAGAATAGTGCTATATCTGTGGGGGTGCTTAAAAGATCTGTCTGAAATTTGGAAAAATTCCTTAGGTATATTCGTTTTGTACATTACCGCTGAAAGGCGGATTGAACCAAATGTTGTTCTTTCTTCTAAGTTTTTTTCTTTGTCTGTGCGTCTGTGGGTCTGCCCGATTATCAGTATTGTTTATTCCTATGGGCTTATTTGCGTGTGTTTTGATTTTCTTGGGTGCAGATGCGTTAAACTTTTTACTTCTTGTATCGTCATGTTGTGCGTAATAATGCCTGAGGGTTTGTTAACTTGAGTAGGGGGATTGCAGTTATATTTAATTTTGTGATTGTAGTCTGAGTTTAGCAAAGCATTATTGTAGAAGCTGGAATTTTGATTGAAGATAGATTCATTCGCAGATACTTAGAGATTATGTTAGATACCGAAGGGACTATGTAGTTTATGATGGATTTAGGGTGATTAGATAGGCTATGTACGTAGAAGAGGGTTAAGTTAGGTTTATTGTATGGGCTGAAGGTTCCCGAGTTAAGATCTAATGTAAGGTCCAGAAAGTTGGATATTCTTTTCTCAGGTTCCACTGTAATGGTCAAACCAAAGTTTTTGAAGAAGCTATGCAAGTTTTTGATAGTGTTGTTATATTGTCTCGATCTCTCCCCAGACACAAACAAGGCGTCGTCCCTATACAACCCACCCTGTAAGTGCCCAAAATTAAAACCCAATTCTCTCATCAAGTACAAACCTACCAGGTCAGTGATCTGGGCAGAGTCCGACGCCCCCATAGTAATATCAAAGTTATTAGGGTGTCCTTCCTAGACCAGAGCTTATTATTCTAGTAGAGATCTTCTAGCTAATATTATTAGTTTAATCTCTATGTCTGTAATGTCAGAGTTATTTTTAGCGAAGATTAATGCTTTGTTAAGTAAAATAGGGGAAATGGACTGGTAGTAATTATTAATATCGAATGTTATGAAGTTCAAGTTAGGTTTAGACTTATCAATGAGGTTAAGAAACAAAGTAGTAACCTCATCTGAGGATTGCCAAAGAGTGTAACGGGTTTTTTCTTTTCAGGTGGGGATAATTCTATCCAAGATCTTCTTACTTATGATGCCTAGGTCGGATTTAGAGGGGCAGATTAGTCTGATGGAGAGGTTTCCCTGGAAATTATTTTTATGGTCCTTCACGGTAAATCTAGGTATTGCAGGGGTTAAGATTTCTGTGTAGTTAAGGGCATTCAAAGATGTTAGTATGGATTTTGCCTCATTGTTTATACTAGCCAGGGTATCGTAGGATGTGCTTTTGTAAGATTTATTTCATTCCTTGTAGATTAAGTCTTTGTATTGACTATATTTTAGTTTGTAAAAATTCTTAGTTTTATCCGCTGGGACAATTATATATGGGTGTTTTCTAATATTGTTAGTGAATTTGTTGATTTTTTTATGATGGGGTTGAGGTGTGTGCATTCTAATTACTGTTTTCCCCCTGTTAAACTTCTATATAATTCTTCTCACTCTTTTAATAGCCTCAATTATTCCCCCCTCGATCACCTCGCCCCTCGCTCACCTCTCTCGGACCCTGCTCAATCCCGACCCCCGCCCTCATTCTACATCTTTTAACCCCCATAATATTTACTCTTAACTGCCATCACCATTCTCACTTTTGTTTAAATTATTGTCACTATTTAACCAAAATATTCTCACTCTTTTTTTCTTCTATCTCTACAATTGCTCTACCACACTGTATATTGAGCTAATCCTCTTCACAATAGGTTCCATCTACTAAAAGTTTTTACTTTGGTTTATATTTGATCATATATATATATATATATATATATATATATATATATATATATATATATATATATATGGTAAAATGAAAAAGGAAAACCAAAAACTGGATGTTTTTTATGTGTACATCAACGTTTCGTCTTTATTTATAAGACTTCATCAGGATGATGGTATAGAGAAAAGATATCATGCAAGTACAAATACATGTAGGGTAGACATGTTGGGAGGAAAAATAAAATAAAATGAAAAATAATGGCAACGTCTTGGTGGACGTCCGTACTTGTTAGAGAATAAAAATGAGTGACGAAAATGAGTGGGAAAAGGGGGAAGGGTGGAGGGAGCAAGGACTACTGTGGCTGGCGGTGAGAGAAAGAGGTGGGGGATGAGCAGGGGTAAAATGGATGGCAGAGAGAGATTGGAGGAAGAGGGTGAGGGAGGTGTTTGACCAGGTGGCTGTGGTCAAGATTGAAGGGGAAGAGTGAGTTGGAATGTTTGTGTGTGGGGGTGTATGCAGGGAAAATGGGGATGGGTAGAGAGGGAGGGGGGCTGTGATTTTGGTGGATGGGCGAAAGTTATGGTCTTAGAGAGCGTTTTGAGAAAATGAGGGAATTTAAGAAGAGGTATGGGAGAAAATAGATGAGAGGGGGAAGAGGGAGGATTTGTTGTGATAGGGTGTGAAATATTTGAAATATTTGGAAAATGATAGCAATGAGTGAGGGATTGGAGTGGATGGAGGAGGGCGGTGATTGAAAGGGTGGGTGAGGAATATTTGAAATATTTGGAACATGAGAAAGTTTATTTGGACTGTAGTATTAAAAATGTGATGGAAAAAAGTAAGGGGAAAATGAAGATTCAGGGGGAAGAAGGAAGGGTGTGGGTGAATGGAAGAGTGTCATAAAGGTTAGAGATGAAAATAAAAGTTAACCATGATCAGGCAAAAGACTTTGTTCTGTGAGGATGATCTTGCTTATTAAGGGTGATAGGTTAAAGAAACCATTTCGTTGCTTGATTTTTCATTTTATTTTATTTTTCCTCCCAACATGTCTACCCTACATGTATTTGTACTTGCATGATATCTTTTCTCTATACCATCATTCTGATGAAGTCTTATAAATAAAGACGAAACGTTGATGTACACATAAAAAACATCCAGTTTTTGGTTTTCCTTTTTCATTTTACCATCACGTCGGATTACCTTCATCCTTCTCTTCCCATATATATATATATATATATATATATATATATATATATATATATATATATATATATTAATAGTCGAAGGTATTATAGATATGAATGGAAAATATATTGGAACATTCTCGTATAAACAAAAGGGAATGTAATCCGAATAGTAATATTATTTAATCCCTACCTGTAGAGAGAAAAGGCGAAAGAGAGAGGAGCAAAGAGATATAGCAAGCAGAAATCGACTAATTTTGGATTTTGTCTTTTTATTTTATTATATATATATATATATATATATATATATATATATATATATATATATACTATTTGTCGCTTCGAATCTAGGCTGGACACTGTAGTGAGTAGTATTAACACAGACATCATTGTAGCTTTAATGCATGTTCCTTCGGAAGGTTTAATCTCTCGCTGATTTATCAGGTTTAAAAAATGGTTCGTGTTCCGGGGTTTCGAATGCTGCGACTGGTATGAATAATCATCTATCTACACTGACGATTCCCGAAAGGATGATATGGATAAACCCAAATATTTATAATTATATATATATATATATATATATATATATATATATATATATATATATATATATATATATATATATATATATACTTTAATGGTAGTATGAAAATATATCTATAGCAAGTAAGCTACAGAGAGGCGTTTATATTTAATTCCAGCAGAAAATTATCAAGCTAAACGTTGAATATTTTCACACTACTACTTAGCTCTCGTATTAACTCAAGTAAATACTAAAAATATGCACAAAATATTATATCACCTTATAATATTATATGCGTAGAGTCAGGAAATAATATATATATATATATATATATATATGTGTGTGTGTGTGTGTGTGTGTGTGTGTGTGTGTGTGTGTGTGTGTGTGTGTAGAGAGAGAGAGGGAAAAAAGAGCGAGATAAGAAGACAGTCTAAAATAGCTTTTTGTCATTTATATGACAAGAACAATGGAATTTAAATTCCTAGGGATACTAAGTAAATCCACATATTGCAGACTTAGCACATTTATAAGCCGAGTTACCGGTAGAAAATTAACAAATATAAAACACACATGAAAATAAAATCGCAAAATAGAAAAAGGAGATAATCATCGTTTTTCCATGTAACTGTTTAGGAGATACAAAAAAGGGACGCTTATTAATGGCTCTCCAAAATACCATCTTCACACAACCAAATATAGACACAATTTAGTTATTATTTTCCTAAAAAAAAAAAATAAATAAATAAATAATAATAATAATAATAATAATAATAATAATAATAATAATAATAATAATAATAAGGTTAGCTAGTGTGAATTATGACTGGGGTCAAATGAGACAATGAGTGCGGGTCAAGCTGACATGCACCGAAGGGGACTGTTATGAGTCGATGATGTTTTGTCAAACCATAACAAAGTTACAAATTCGGCGCAGACACAGGAAATCTCGGGTCAGAAAAGGTCATATATGGTACGATTGTCAATGTCGTGTCTGATTGGCCGACCCCATGAAGTGTCTGTTACGTCATGTGTTTTGATCAAACACGAGAGTTTTTGAAAGAGAACGCTTTGGAAGTGATAGCGATTACATCACGATGTAGCCGCTCGTCGTATGGGCTGGATCTCGAATGAGATCCAGAAGAGATCTCTGTGCATCGTCACACCCCACAAGAGGCATGAATGAGTGAAATATGGAGTTGGACGATGTGATGGAAACTCCTCCACAACCAAGACATCGAATAAAAGAATCGAATCTCTCTCTGAAAAAAAACTTGTCTTCGAGTTTTGTCTCCTGCCTAAAAACAAATTTGTCCACAGAACAAAGACCACCAAAATCGATCACGGCCAGAGACACATATAGCGATCACGGCCATAGACGCAATGGAACCCACGACACAGATAGCGATCACGACCAGTAGACGAGGAAAGAAACTATAGGTAACTTTTTTGTATTGAACATTTTCGGGTCCTAATGTGATAAACTGAAAGAGTTAAAACGGAAAGAAGAAGTGTACGATGTTAAAAAGAGAACAATCTTTAAGAGGAAAAAGTGTACCAAATGTGTTTAAAAAGAAGTTGTATAAAGAAAACAGTGTTTGAAAAGGTAATGACTGTCAGTTTAAAAGCTTAGAATGCCTTAACAAAAAGGTTTGAAAACGCTTCTAGACTTTTCGTATTGTTCTCGTATTTCGAGAAGCGTTTAAGAGACTATTGGTTTCGTGGCGATAACTTCATTGAGAATGTAACAAATGCCTGTTTCGTGGCGTGTAATCTAACATAACAAACGAGCGTCGATTACAATAACAGAAAATAACAAAACAAAAAATAATAATGTATTTAAAAAAATGAGATCTCTCATTAAAGATGATTATTGGTCCCCACGCGGATTTCTGTATAAAACAGAGTTATTGACGACGTGTAACAAACGAGCGTCGATTACAATAACAAATAATAATAATAATAATAATAATAATAATAATAATAATAATAATAATAATAATAATAATAATAATAATAATGTATTTAAAAAAGAAAGAAATCCCTCAGTGATGATGATTATTGATCCCCACGCGGATTTCTGTATGAAAAAGAGTTATTGACGACGTGTAACGAACGAGCGTCGATTAGAATAACACAAAATAACAAAAAATAATAATAATGTTTTTAAAAAAGGAGATCCCTCAGTGAAGATAATTATTTGTCCCTACACGGATTTTAAAAACAGAGTTATTGAACGACGTGTAACGAACAAGCGTCGATTACAATAACAAAACATAACAAAAAAATGTATTTACAAATGAGGGAGACTCTTCAGTTGAGATGCTTATTAATCGCCACGCGGATTTCTGTATAAAACCAAGTTATTTGGCGGCTTGTTGTTTGTACTATTGAAATTATTGCAGCTGGTAAGTTATTTGATTTAATTGCAAGACGTCTTTGTTTTTTTATTATTAAAAAGAATGCAATAATAGGTGTTGTAGTAATAATGATAATCATAGTAATTAATGGTGATGATGATAATGATAATAATAACAATTATCCCAGCCGCGGAGCAACTTGTATAGGGGGTTTAGAATCTCCAGCAAGTCATAGCGAACGCAACATCTTTAAGGATAGCTAATACCTGATGACATGCAATAGTCCAGGCAATATAGCACATTTTAGGGCCCAACTTGGAACAAATTGCAACAGAATTATTTTCACCACCAGGCATTCCCATGAGGTGTCTAGAACATCATACTAAAAGTCCTAAGAAATCAACGTTGAGGAAATATGTCTAATTTGCATAAATCCAAGATGGCCCCCAATTTTCGATAATTTGCCATATCTCCGCATTTAGATGTCATAATTGAGTGATTTGAAGTGCTAAAATGGGGTTTTTGAACACAAGGATTTACATGGAGTAGGTTACATTTTTATTGGATAAAGAATTTATAGCCAAAAATCCAATATGCTGGAAAGAATGTCTATTTTTAGAATGTATTTGCTCAACATTTTATTTTTTTCGGTACATTTTTTAACCTAGGGCCTACTGAAATGTAGGAAAACACAATTGTAGCCATAGATAAGTTTGTTATCATACTCATGAACAACAGTAAGCCTGTGTTTCAACAACAGATCATCAATATTAATTTCAAGAGTGTCAATTCCAGTTGTGCCACTTTGCGGTATCCGGCTTAAGCATCGTCGTCTACATCATCTGACAAATCTGGCACCTGTGAGTTAGAGCAACTTGTACCACAACATTCTCTACACACGGCAGTGCAATGGAGACCATATTTTTGGCATGTGCACCTCCTTGTTTTGCAGTTTTTCTTGCAGCTACAACAGATGACATCCAGTATCTCAGGTGGTGCTGCGGGCTGATCTGTCTGTATAGGCATGCACCTTCTGTCCACAAGGTGCCATCCCCAATCTTGTGACTTCATGTTGACACATGTTCCTTTCCACTCCATTACCTGGTAATAGACACGGAGGCTATGGAATCTTGCAGCTGCTGATGTTGGGGGTAGAGCTTGTGGTTCCACGGAAGATGTGTTCTTGGAAATCTTGTCACAGAACCGTTTGTATCTTAAGCTGTCCAATCCTTCCTCTTTGGTACCACCGTACAGTGATACCAGAGCTTTCTCTCCTGCAGCAGTTATGTCCTCCGGTGTTTGCCCTGATTTGTGGAACATCTCTGATTGCTCACGAAACAGGGAATCAGTCTTCACCTTCTTCACTGCCAAACCTTTTCCCAATCCAAACAGGCGACTAGTGGTATCGCAGCCAAGAATAGCATGGACAAAGAGCAGATGGTCGCAAATCTGAGGACCCAGCAACTCTTTCGACTGCTTTATGCACCACACTCTTCTCGATTTGGTGGCTTGCTTTGACTCTGATACCAGAAACAGTTCGTGTTCGGTCATATCAGCGTGTAACAACAGGAGGACCAACAAATCTGTGTCGTCACCAATGAGAACCGTATCTCTTGTTCTGGCAGAGGCAAGGGCTGTTTGAACAATGAGGACATCAGCATCATGCTTTGCGTGTTCTGTGCTGCATCCAGCCCTTTCTAGTTTGTCGCTGAGAAAATGTATGAAGCGCTGTTTGTTTGCCTTGTTGTTCAGGAAGTCCTCCTTCTTGGATTGGATGATCATATCACTAGCAAAGCTTACGGTCAAACTAGAGCAGGTTCCTGTTCTTCTTTGTTGTGTGGCATCTTTAGTTGTGGGTTCATCTTTGTAGCCATCGAAAACAATGACAGCAGCTCCATATTTCTGTGTCACATATCTGACATAAATCTGACACACACTATTATATGTGGAACCTCTTGGCCAGGGAATCCGATGGAGTAGCGCGCCGCCATTAAGGACATATTGGACTTGGTCTACACTCGGCTCACGTTGTTCTTCATCTATAGACTTCCACAGAACATCAGCAAGGACTGCCTTATTGGCCTGCAAGGGAAGGGATGACGGGTCAAATAAGGCAGGAGGGTGGCTACAAAGTTCGAACTTGAACAACGTTGACAAGTCTTTGCACCGTTCACCTACAATTACCAGTCGCTGGAACACCAATTGTGGATCCACTACTACAGATTCCCCTCTGACTTTGACAGTTGATCTGGATGCAAGTGTCATTGCTTCATCGGCTTTTCGGAAGGTGAACTCTTCCACAGATTTCCCTGCCATGCTCACAAGAATCTTTTCTCCAATTTCTTTTGTTTGGTCAACATTGACTCCGTCCTGAGCGGCCATGCCATTAGCAATGTTGTGAAGTGAGGTATTCTCCTTGAATGGATCTCTTTCCTTCAGATAGCTGATAAGATCGAGGGTGTCCTTGACATCTCTGGCCTGTCTAGCCTTCGAAATATCTTTGTGTTGGTCGCTGGTTTCGTAGGAGACCCCGCTGAACTTCTGCATTGCATCGTTGATGTTTGCGCATGCTGGCATGGATAGGACCCACAGTAAGCGCTGAGTCTCTGTCATCCCTTTTCCTCGAGTTAGGCCCCCATGCGTCTTTATACTTCTCATCAAAACTTGTTCGATGATCAGATCTGTGGAGAGCCCTGCCCAGTATCTATCACTGCGCCGCACAACGTGGTATCCCTCTTGGAACTTCTTATACACATCCGGATGTGTATTTGGTAGTTCGGTCATCATTTGCAGGTAAACATATGCAGACTTTGTATACAGTCGGTGTCCAGAAGCGGCAAGGTAGGGAAGCATATCGTGCACACATTGGAGGTGTAAGCTCCAGTTCCCTGTTCTTTCAGCTTTAATAAATTTCCGCAAGATGTCCACCATGTTGAGATACTGCAACCAGAGTTTTGCTGTTGGCATAGTCATCATTTCCTTTTTGTTGTCAAGTTCAGCCTGGATTCTTTGCAACACTTTTGCAGAGCAAACTTCTTCCACTGAGAGGGAAGAGGACATTGCTCTGTCATACAATTCACTTGCTGTAGTTATGTCAGTCGTCACTGTATCTGAAGGAATATCTTGTGGTTCTACATTATCTGTCTCAGTATCAGCAGTTGCCACTTGTGGTTCCTGAACTGTGTCTTTGGTTGGCACAGGCACATTGTAGGCATCAGCGACCAAAATGGTGTTCAGTGCAGCATCTACCAGCATATGTCCCCGCACTGCTCTGGAAACAGCTTTGCCTGTCATCATGTGGGGCACTGTGTTTCCAGCATATACCACTTCGAGCAACTCTTGCAGTCCCGAGCCTGTCATTAGGTGACCTATGCTCCCAAGAAAGCTCATCTGCATGTGAAATACCCCAAGCCTGAGGACTATGCGCTTGAGATCACTGTCATTTGGTTGAGACATTATAATCGTTAAAGCTTTCCAGTACAAGGGTTGGTCGAATGTGAGGATTGGAGTAACGTCGTATAGTTGAGCTTGGGTAGACACAAACTTCATTGTAGAGTAGATACATGAAGCATGACTGGGATCAAGGTCAATCATTGGAAGGAATGTCACAGAAGCTTTTCCTGGGTGTTGACCTCGATGCAGGAACTGCATCATGCCAGACCATGATGGCCTTGGAGAGTGGAGAAGTAATGATGTCTTCCACAGTATATCTAACTCTGATGTTGGATCCTCTTCTGTCGTGCGAACCAGTGGATTGTAGATGATAGGTTCCAATGCTGGGGGAATTTTGAAGTACTGAATGCTGATGCGACCAATGGCAGCAATCTCTTTAGCCGTCACATGGACTGTGGGGACAGCCTTGCTTGTTTTTGTTTCTGGTGTAACAGTAGCTATAATGCCCATTCCATGGAATGTCCCTGTGCCATCAATTGTTGCCACATTATGGTCCACATTATCGGCAATATACTCTATGTGGTGCTCTTCGGAATACCCAGGGATCTCAGTACCTTGTACAACAGCTGCACTCCGTTCATATTTCATGACCTCAGCATAGGAAGATGAAAACCCATGCCCGTGAAGCGTGTCCACCAAAAAACGTGACGCAAAATGGTGGTGCATCTGGATACCGAGGCCAAGCTGAAGAGGGGTTATTATTGCCCTTGGTCGTATGGCTTGCATTATGGCCTGCCCAATCGAAGCAAGTTTACACCAGCATTTTTGCCAGCAAACATAGTCCTAAGCAGTAATTGCAATGAGTTTGGAATGTAGCTAGCAGAATCAGCAATGTCGCCCGTGTCTGGATAGAAATCCTTTGGGGTTTCCATGGACTTTACATCACTGGCAATGAGTTTTGCAGCAGCTTCAATAATATTCAACTTGTCATCTTCAATATTTTCAGCTTTCTGTTGCTTGTGGAATGCGTAGAGGATTGAGCTTGCTGTATCTCGCAATGTGACCACACATTCTTTGGTGCTCAGCACAGTCATTAAAACCCTCTCGCCAAAGTGCTCCTTTATTTTAGTTTTCATGTATTTAGCACTGTAAGGTTCATGCTCTGTGTTCTGAAGAAACTCTGACATTTTGAGAACAAGGTCATGTATGGTGGTTTGCTCCTCGTCATTTTCCTCTAAGAACTGATCCACTTCCAGGAACGCTGACGTTCTCTCGTCTATCTCAGGCCTTCTTAGTTTGAGCCTCTTTGATTTGTCTCCAGTACTACTGGTGTCTAAAGAGTGCTTAGTATGAATGTTTTTCCCTGTCCTAAAGTTGCTACTGCACTGCTGGTGATACATTGCATCCGCTGCGTGTAGGTCATTCACCGATGCTATTCTGCCTAATACTGTTGCAGACCATTCGTCATTTCTAGAATGACAAACCTGAAAGATACTCTTCTGAAAGTCTTCTGTCCTAACTGGGAAAACACCCAGTTTTCTTTGCTTCTTACCAGTTTTAGCTGACTGTCCACACAACAAGCAGTGTTCCTGAAAATTGAAGTGTAGTTCAGAACGGAGCTCACAGCGGGGTTTTGGTGGTTGTTGCTGCCTTGCTAGGTCACGTGCAATGTTTTCTGCTTTGCAATAGTTGCGGCGACATTCTACGTGTAGTGTCTCTCCTGGATTCACTACCAAATCGCTACCACGTTGACTACTTGCACGATTCACGCCATCGCTGCCTTTTGTTCGAAGAACAACTGTCGCCTTTCCGTCAGAGATTGATTCATTACAGATGCGACACTTCTCCATTGTCAATGTTTGCTGAATCTCAGATTAATTACCCTGGAATAGAAACAAAAATAATATATAAAGTTATAAAATAAATAGTTAAATATAAAAAGTTATAATATAAAGTTAGTCAAGAGTTAGTAAGTTATAATAAAGTTATAATATAAAGTTAGTCAAGAGTTAGTCACATGAGGCAGCAAAACAGTCACATTTCAGTTTGCCTATGTTTCGGATACCACGCATATGAACATTTTTCAATATTTTTTGGCCATATTGGATTTTTGGCTATAAATTCTTTATCCAATAAAAATGTAACCTATTCCACGTAAATCCTTGTGTTCAAAAACCCCATTTTAGCACTTCAAATCACTCAATTATGACATCTAAATGCGGAGATGTGGCAAATTATCGAAAATTGGCGGCCATCTTGGATTTATGCAAATTAGACATATTTCCTCAACGTTGATTTCTTAGGACTTTTAGTATGATGTTCTAGACACCTCATGGGAATGCCTGGTGGTGAAAAAAATTCTGTTGCAATTTGTTCCAAGTCGAACCTTATTTTGCCTGGACTACAAAGGCATTTGTAAATGCCAGGTTCACATCTGGCATGGTTTAACTGCATTTCATGGCCAGAGATTTGGTCGTCAGCTTTGGATGATATCTCAATAAAAAATACTAGGGAAGAGAAACCTTTCACAAACCATTCCTCATATTATTTCAATATGAGTGTTCAAAATTATCAAACCGAAAACGACGTGTATGGGTCCAGAATGTCAAGTAAGAGCCCCCATGTCCGGCGGGGAAACGAACGAGGCTTCCCAAGTCGTTATCCAGCGAAACGCTCGAAACACTAACACTAAAACTAGAACTAATTGTCTAAAGCCTTAAATAGAATTGTGATGAAATGTTACTTGAAGAGTGATACTTCTAAGAGACGATATAGACAGCGAATGCACCAAAGCTGGAATAAGCTAGGCCTGTTTGAACTATCAGAACAAAACCTTGACGACGTGTAACGAACAAGCGTCAATCACAATAACAAAAAATAACAACAAAATACTGAATGGTTATCTGCTAATGAAATTGAAAAACAAAAAAGAGAAATTGAGAGAGAAGACTTAGACAAGCTTGTGGAGATAAATAAACTTGATGTAGTTGAAGAAAAGTCTATGGTAGAAACAAAAACAAACTCTGAGGGCAAAAAGGTTGTAACTAATGGTAATCAGGCGGTTTTCACAGATGCAATCGTAAAACATATGATAGAACATGGGATGACAAAAAAGATATTGATATTTTCAGATTGTTAGAGGAGAAGCTACGCGGCAATTTAGAACAACCGCCGAACCTGATATTTGTCAATAGGAAAAGACTTAAAACTGTCACGACCAAAGTGAATGATGTATTGCCATTTTTATTAATAAATAATTTTGATCAGTGTAATAAAGTTATTAAAGCTGCTGCCAATACTGTATCAAATCTACTCAGAGTAGGAAAACGGAAAAAATAAGTAACGAAAGAGCCCTGGTGGAGGAAATGTTTAAATGGTCAGATAAAACAACTTAGAAAGGATTTAAGTAAAGTGCAAGCTGTTTAAAATGGCGAAAACAAGAGTCAGAGCGCTAGTGAAAGACTAATCAGTAAGTTTTACATACACATTAAACGTTACAGCGACAGAATTGAGCAATATCGACAAAACAGACTGTTTGAGAACAACCAGAAACTTGTTTATGAACAAAGGAATTGAAAGAGGGAATGACGTTATACCTGATGCTGACCAATCTAGTGCATTCTGGACAGGCATTTGGGTAAAGGAAGTAAAGCATCAAGATGATGCAGAATGGATCAAAGAGGTGTCCTCTAGAGTAGAAGCACAAACGAATATAACAGTCACCGTTGAGATTCTGAAGGAGAGAGTTAAAAAAGCTTTCAAATTGGAAAGCACCTGGCCATGACGGAGTCCAGGAGTACTGGTTTAAAACCTTTCCGGCTCTTCACCCACGTCTTGCAGAAATGATAAATGTCCGTTGGACGACGGGTAGCTTCCCTAAATGGCTGACAAAGGGCACCACAGTCTTGATCATAAAAGATAAAACAAAATGGGGTGAAGTGACAAACTTTAGACCGATCACTTGCTTCTCAGTTATGTGGACACTTTTCACTATGTATGAAAGTATTTATGGTCATTTGGACCAAAACAATTTTCTGAACAGAAAGGCTGCTGCAAAAGATCACATGGCACCAAAGATCATCTTCTGATCGATTCAATGGTCCTGAGAGAACTGTAAACGAAGAACTACTAACTTTGCCATGGGGTCGGTGGATTATAAGACAGCATTTGACATGGTCCCTCATTCATAGATACACTAATGCCTGGATATTTTCGGAATAGCCCCCAACATTCAAACAGCTTTAAAGAAGAACATAAATAATTGGGAAACCAATTTTACTTCAGGAGGTGTTGCATTAGGTAAAGTGAAAATCAGGAGAGGGATTTTCCAGGGCGATAGCTTTTCCCCTTTGCTTTTTGTCATTAGTTTGATCCCAATGAATTTTTACTTACGTAATGTCAAGGTAGGATATGGACTTTGGAAAGTTCTTCCTACAGTCAATCACTTACTATTCATGGATGACCTTAAGGTTTTGGGAAAGGATGAAACCCAACTTGATACCCTAATGAACACGGTTAAATTATTAAGTGATGACATACGAATGGAATTTGACATCACTAAATGTGGCATTCTTGTTATAAAAAGGGGTAAACTTGTCCATTCAGATGGCCTTGAACATTTAACAACATATCTGATAAAGAATGTAGACAGTGAGAGGGGCTGCAAATACTTGGTAATTCTGGAGGCGGATAAGATTAAAACCCAGGGAATGAAAAACTAGGTCACAGCTGAGTACAACAGAAGAGTAAGGTGTATTCTTAAATCACACCTCCACAGTCGAAATACAATCTATGCTATCAATGCCAGAGCAGTAGCTATCATTCGATATATTGCCGATATACTTGACTGGAATGTAGATGAACTAAAATGTTTGATACCAAAACACGGAAAATACTTACAATTTACGGAGCTTTTGCAAAGAAAGGAGATGCAGATGTATTATATCTACTCAGAAAGGAAGTTGGTCGAGGTCTACTTAGTGTTGAAGATGTTGTGAATATAGCAGAAGGTTGTCTATATAAATATATTTCTCAAAGTAATGAGATTATTTTTCGTGAAGTGAAAAGAGAGGAAACTCTTAGAAACTAAACTATATAGCAGAAACCTAGTAAAAGGGATAAACACATGGGCTGTATCACTAATAAGATACTCTGGACCATTCATAGGCTGGACCAAAGAAGAACTCAGGCACCTTGACCAAAGAACAAGAAAACTAATGACTATGCACAATGCTTTGCACCCAAAAGACAACACGGACAGACTCTACTTGAAAAGAAATGAAGGAGGTAGAGGACTGGTAAGTATAGAAGACTGTGTGGAAGACACCAAAAAAGAGCTGGAGAAATATGTAACCCAGAACACGGAAAGACTGATCACCACAGCAAGAGACACCAGCCCAACAAACAACCCCGGAAGTACTGAACCCAGAAACAAAAAGACAAGAAAGGAAAAGTGGGAAGAAAAACAACTACATGGACGCTTTACAAGACTCACAAGCGATGAAGCCAATGAAAACAGCTGGGCATGGCTAAGAAAAGGACACCTGAACAGAGAAACGGAATCTCTGCTGACGGCCGCACAGAGCAATGCGATTAGGACAAACTTTATTAAAGCAAAGATAGATAAAACCCAGGAAAACAGCAAATGCCGACTGTGTGGACAAAGAGACGAAACGATAAATCATATAATAAGTGAATGCAGCAAGCTAGCACAAAGGGAATACAAGAACAGACATGACAGCATGGGGAAAGAAGTACACCGGGAAATGTGCAAACAACTGAATTTCGAATATGCAAAAAAACGGTACACACACAAACCAGAAACTGTACTAGAAAACGAAAAACACAAAATCATATGGGATATAAATGTACAAACAGACAAACCCATAACAGCAAGGAGACCGGATATGATAATAATCAACAAGAAAGAAAAATCCTGCAAAATCGTGGACTTTGCCGTCCCAGCAGACCACAGAGTGAAGATCAAAGAGACGGAAAAGAGAAGCAAATATACTGAACTTGCCAGAGAATTGAAAGGAATATGGAACATGAAGAAAGTCAGTATAACACCAATAATCATAGGAGCACTAGGAACAGTCCCCAAAAACATGGAGAAAAGACTGGGAGAAATAGGAATCAAAGGGATAACTGAGACCATACAAAGGACAGTAATGATCAAAACAGCTACAATCCTGAGAAATGTCCTCGAATGCGGAAACCAACCCACATAAGCAACGAATGGAGAACAAACACATGGAAGCACATGACAGCAGAACCGGGGAAAATACAACCGCACGAGAGAGGCGCAAGCATAGGCTGACGCCACGAAAATTATGGCAGAGGGTCGAGGAGGGAAAGCGCAAAACCAGACCTCCACTGGAAGAGCGCGGACAGCTCTGGGACCATGGGAAGGCTTGTTGCTACTCGGGCCCCAGAGGGGACCAATGGCCCTTATCAGCGGGAAATCGTTGGTAGGTGGCTGTTGCGATTATCGCAAGGTCATCAGCGGTGATGAACGAAAAGAGGTGGAGCATACTGGAGGCCTGAGGAGACTTGTTGTCACTCGGACTCCAGGGAATACCACAGGTTGTCGGCAGTGGGTGACCACTGACGATGACCAGTGTGATAACTCCTAGTGAGTAAATAATAATAATAATAATAATAATAATAATAATAATAATAATAATAATAATAATAATAATAATAATAATAATAATAATAATAATAATAATACTGGTAAATATAGAAGAGTGTGTGGAAGATTTTAAAAAAGAGCTGGAAAAATACATAACTCAACACAGGGAAATCCTTATCACTGCAGCAAGAGACACCAATCTAACGAACAACTCGGGAAGCACCGAAACCAGAAACAAAACAGCAAGAAAAGAAAAGTGGGAAGAAAAAATACTACACGGACACTTCAGAAGACTGACAAGAGAAGAAACCAACGAAAGCAGCTGGACATGGCTAAGAAAAGGACATTTGAACAGAGAAACGGAATCTCTACTGATGGCTGCACAGAACAATGCAATTAGGACAAACTACATTAAAGCTAAAATAGATAAAACTCAGGAAAATAGTAAATGCAGACTCTGTGGACAAAGAGACGAAACAATAAATCATATCATAAGTGAATGTAGCAAACTAGCCCAAAACGAGTATAAGAACAGATATGACTGCGTGGGGAAAGCAGTACATCGGGAACTGTGCAAACAATTGAATTTCGAATACGCAGACAAATGGTACAAACATAAGCCAGAAACAGTACTGGAAAACGAAAAACACAAAATCATCTGGGATATGGATATACAAACAGACAAACTCATACAAGCAAGGAAACCGGATGCTATAATAATCAACAAGAAGGAAAAATCTTGCAAAATCGTAGACTTCGCCGTTCCAGCAGAACACAGAGTGAAAAGCAAAGAAACAGAAAAACGAAGCAAATACACAGAACTAGCCAGAGAACTGAAAGGAATATGGAGCATGAAGAAAGTCAGTATAATACCAATAATCGTAGGAGCACTAGGAACAATCCCCAAAAACCTGGAAAAACGACTGGGAGAAATTGGGATCAAAGGAATCATTGACAGCAATGATCAAAACAGCTACAATCTTAAGAAAAATTACTGAATGCGGAAACTAACCCGCATAAGCTACGAAGGATCATACGGAACCTAACACAGGAAGAAAACAAAACTAACGAAAGAACACACCACGAACAAAGAAACAGAAAATGCAAGAAACATCACTTAATAAGCCCCCCCTCCCCCAATAAATTACAGCGGCCTCAACTGACACAACACAAAAATGGACCAATGAACAGAAATAGCAAGAAACACCATAAGCTCACCACCCCCACCCCACAAAATAAATAAATAAATAAATAAAAAATAATCAGCTCCCCTCAAAAAATAAATAAATAAAAAACAATCAGCTCCCCCCAAAAAAATAAATAAATAAAAAATATTTAAAAAAGAAAAATAAATAAATAAATAAAATAAAATAAAATCAAAAAATAAAAAATAGATAAAAAATAATTTTAATATATATATATATATATATAATAAAATAAAATAAATGGTACCAGTCTAGGCTGACACCACACAAAAAATCTGTATAGGGTCAAGGAGGATGAGAAGACCGAGGAGGGACAGCACAAACCAGACCTCCACTGGAAGTGCAGAAACTGCTGGGACCTCGGGGAGGCTTACTGCCACCCAAACCCCAGAAAACACCAATGGTCCTTGCCGGCGAGAAATCAATGGTAAACGGCTGTTGTGATACTGCAAATTTATTTGCGGTGGCTATCGAAAAGAGGTGGAGAATACTGGAAATCTGGGGAGACTTGTTGTCACTCAGACTCCAGGGAATACCACCGGTTGTCGGTGAGCAATCACTGATGACCTGTGTCAGAACTCCTAGTGAGTAAATAATAATAATAATAATAATAATAATAATAATAATAATAATAATAATAATAATAATAATAATAATAATAATAGTAATAATAAACACTACCCTTGAGAGCTATCTTGTGATATGATAGTTGGCATATAAATAATATAGGAATAAAGATGTATAATAAAAACATCTATTGATAATGGGGATTAGTTTTGATCGCTCTCTTTTTATATCTACTTATCAGCTCCTATATATACCCATTCCAAAACTTCCCCAGGCATTACGCGTCTTTGATATTTACATAATTAATTTGTTTTAAAGCTTCTAATAAATTACTATTCGCAGATATACACCCATGATTTTTTTCAGATTTCCAGATGTATTTAAAATATTTTCCTCGATAATAATCTTAATAAAGAATATAAAAAGAATTAACTAAAGACATTGGTGTTTATCTATATAATTGAGTCACGTAATTAAATTAGATTGTAATGGAATATGATGGAACAGACGGCGTCCACTCCAACATTTGGTTACCCACTCTCTGATTATTAGTATAACGTTCTATTTCGAACGCACAGAAAATTTTATTTTTTTTAATCCACAGGTGTTAACATATCGTAAGATTAGAGATAGATAGAGAAAGAGAGAGAGAGAAAGAGAGAGAGAGAAAGAGAGAGAGAAAGAAAGAGAGAAAAGGATAGAGGGGAGACAATAGAGAGATGGACACAAGACAGGGCGAGTTATTTGATTAATAACATGTAAACAACACATTCTCTGAGATTTATCGTACGAGTTGCTCAAAAATGATATATTTACTTTGATTTTTGATTAAAACGTTTTGGGTTTGTTTGTTTTTTATCTTATTAGAAATTATGTTTTAAAGCACAAATTTATTGAATCAAATTGTTTAATTTAAAAAATAATGAATTAGAAAAATTTCAAATTCATCTAAAAGCTTTATACGAAAATGCGTTTAGTTTAAAAAGCTAACTGATATAAACAATAGGCTCAGAGAATTATCATTGTGAACTTATATGACTTAAATTCCAGAAAGATAAATGGTTCCATCATGGATATTATTTTTTTAGCGAAAATAAAATTTAAAATTATAGTTGATCAGATTTAATATCTTATTATTTATTTTGATTTATTTTTGTCCAATTAAATTCAAGATTTTAGACTATAGGTCCACGAAATATAAATTATGTCACGCTGTCTTCTGAAACAATAAAATAACTTCCTGTTAAGAATGGTCTTCTATTTATCGAAGAGAATTTAAAGATTTAAAGACGGTTACCTTTTACTTAGTTTAAAATGTAATGTATGTAATATGTAACTAGCAAAAATATGCGACCGGAGGAAGCATATATTTGCTAGTATATATATATATATATATATATATATATATATATATATATATATATATATATATATAACAAGGCAAAAAATAATTGTACGGTTTGCATTGTTTGCCATAGAGTTGTCATGTTGTAAGTGAAGTGTAAGTGAATGTAAAAATATTTGACAGTCGCTTCTTAAAGCCGAAGCCTCATTAATGGACCCGAGGAGGCAAATGTCGATTTAGACATTTTGCTACCCAAAAGAATTTCACTATGTTTTTGATGTACAGAGATTTGGGTTTTCTTTTTAAACAAAATATAAGAAAATGAAAGAAAAGCAGAAAACTCTGTTTTTCCATCAGCCAAAATACTTCTTTAGCGAATGTGACAGGTTAAAAGTCCGCACTAACTCACCAACAACTCAATTAACACCATTGCAGCGTTCCTTTGCAATTGATGGCCGCTTTTACTTTGCAGATTGCAGTGGTTAGTACAGACCTTAAAAGGCCAGCATGTCTTTTCTTATATCCAGTATGTGTTGTTCACGTCGTTTGCGAAAGGAATAAGTAAATATGTTTTATATTTTATTGAAAGTAACATACTTTTAAAGTAAGGTGTAGATACGAGTTCCTGGGTGCAGTGGGTTATGCGGCATGATTTACGGAACGGAAACTAATGTCCTGAATTACGACCCCTTTTTAGTAGCCAAAGCAGCGGAAGTCTATTTTTATTCAGACGGGGATGACGCGGGAGCAGCTACATTTTTATTAAATGGGCGGAAAATCCGCTCCTTTTCTACCTTTTCTTGCTACTCTACAAAAGTTTTGGCTAAGATCAAAGTGTAGTATCTGTTCCGATGGATACTACACCCATAAACTGGTATTGTCTGGGCCTTCAGGCTTGATTTACGCCCGTTATGTGTCTGTCCTGTGCAGTTCTAGGAGGTCCACCCTCCCAGGCTTCGCCTCCCCTCTTTGGGGAGGAGTAAGTTTATTGCTTATTGCCTGAGGCGCCCCTACCGCGGAATGCTGACGGGGCTGCCCAGGCAATTTTTAAACCCCACTTTCCCGACCCGACCTTGGGTCACATCTTACTTGTGGGAGTAAGATAAAAACTGGCCTTGTGCCTAACTCCTGGAGAGGAGTAAATCAATACTCTACAAAAGTTTTGGCTAAGATCAAAGTGTAGTATCTGTTCTGATGGATACTGCACCCCATAGACTGGTATTGTCTTGGCCTTCGGGGCTTGATTTACGCCGGTCTATGGGTCTGTCTTGTGCAGTTCTAGGAGGTCCGCCCTCCCAGGCTTCGCCTCCCCTCTTTGATGAGGAGTAAGTTTATTGCTTACTGCCTAAGGCGCCCCTACCGGGGAATGCCGACGGGGCTGCCCAGGCAATTTTTAAACCCCACTTTCTCGACCCGCCATTTGGTCACATCTTACTTGTGGGAGTAAGATAAAAAAAACTGGCCTTGTGCCTAACTCCTGGAGAGGAGTAAATTAATACTTTACAAAAGATTTTAAGTAACGTTACACCATAATTATTTGGAACCCCCTTAAGAAGATATTGCTACGTTATAGAGATCATATTTTTAACACCCTAAAAAAGATATGGTCTACGTTTATTAAACATTTGAAGCTACGTTACCGACCTTCATATGTAAAACCACTTAAAGAAGATTTGAAATCACGTTACATAAACATATTTTAGATGCCACGTTACAGTCTGATGATTTGGTGTGTGAATGAAATTTTCCTATAAGGGGGTTTCAGATTTGCTTTTCTTAATAGACCCGAAATTAAGTAATCAATTATCCCCGAAAGAATAAGAAAGGAAAGAATAAAGAAAGAAAATGGAAACACAAAAAAATCGAGGAATAAAGAAAAAAAGAAAACAAAAGTAAATATAATGAAAGAAAAATAAAGAAAAAGTAATGAGAGAAAAAGAAAAAGGAAGTAAGAAAAAACAAGAAAGAAGACAAAAAAGGTGAGAAAATAAGAAAATAAAACAAAAATACGGAAGAAAGAGAAAAATGGAAAATATTGAAAGACAATAAAACGAAAGAAACAATAAATAAAGAAACCAAACATACATGAGAAAGACGATTAAAATTAGAAAGAAAACGGGATAAAACAAAAGAGAAAAATGAAAAAGAAGATTGAAAACAAAAGTATTAAATACAAGAAGTAAGAAAGAATGAATAGAATAAAATCGAGTTTGTTAGACAAAAGAAGCAGGACAAAAAGAAATTCAATAAAAAAATTAATCAACATTTTCTATTATATAAAGGACAGCTGTCTGTCTGTTTGTATGTATGTATTATGTATGTATTCTGCAAATATCTCCGAAACTACACGACACAGCCTCATAAATTGTGTATCTCTTTCACCGGCGTTCTTTCGAACACATAATACCTAAAAATTATGAAAGAAATATTTATTTTATGACCATAAACGGAACCTGTTTACCTTTGGGTAGTCCAATTTTATCGAATTTCGACACGTATCCATCTACGCATGCGCGCATCACATTGCACTTCCGTTATAAGCATCGAAAATATTTTCTGGTTTCAATGCCTAGGCATAAAGACACAGCGAAGTTTTAATATTGTAGAATTGACTGAAATTGTAAGTAAAACACAAAACATAACTTCAACAGACTTTATCTGTTTATAAAACTATTATTTTTAACACAAAAAAAAACAAAGAAAAAAACACGTACTGTTTTCATTACGGTAAACCGGGTGATATATGCCACTAAAACACGTAATGTTAAATGTGCCTTAACATAAATAGAATTAAAATAAACCTTTCCTAAAAACGATGAAAATCCTATCTAAAAATATATCTTATCGAAAACAAATTTTTCCTTTAAAATCAGAATTTTAACCGCACCAAATTACTTGCCTCCTATGAGGGCAGAGTTATTAAATTGGTTCGTTTTGTTCATTGTAATAATTACTTGCCTGTTTATATGTTGGGTAAAATCACATTTTCCTACTCATAAGTATAAAAAAATATAAGTATTTAAAGTAAAAGAAAAACTTTTTTTAATCTGATGTTCTTTGTTTTCACTGCGACGCCGACTTTTTTTTTTTCAGTAATGTAAATAAGGGTTACATTCGTTGTTTTTTTTTGTTGGTTTTCTTCGTACAAAATTGGTTACTTCAGTTTTTTACTGTTCTTCAAATATCAACACATGTATTTTCTTTATAACAAAATTGTTTTTTTTTTTAGTTCTTTAAAAGTCATCACTGAGTCAATATTTTATGCAAAATAAGTTTTTGCCCTTCGTAGTTTTTTTGTTCTTTAAAAATCACCACATGTGTTTATTAATTTGGAAAGAGTGTATCATTTTACGTTACGAAACTGATCATCCACTTTAAAAGCTATAATAATTCTTGGATGTTTACAAATTGGGCGAATCAGTTTCGTAGACGTGAGACACAATAAAAATGTATATTTTGCTGCAATTAATTTTTTTTTAATTTTTATTGCTAAAATGCTTCTTAATTTAGTAATTAAGAAGCATTTTAGCTTTTAGATATTTACAGTGGGCAAAGAAGTAAGGAATTGGTTTGAACCGAAGAAAATCAGTTGCCTACCCGCGAGAACAGAGTTAAGCAAATATTATTTTTGGCCCACCATATTTGACTCTCCTCAAAAATTAGGTGCTAGCAAAACCTTTTCCCCCTAACACTTTAGTATTGACACTCTCCCCATCGACACCGGGAACTAATAAACAACGTCTACTTTTCAAAAACCTGTCCATTAATATTTTCTATTTGTCTTCTATTAATTTACTACATAAAAAAAACATTACGCACACATTTAATCAACGCTCCCGCTAATTCCGCTGATTTTCGAGACTATCAGATTACGTTATTTCTACCTATTTCGTATACAGTTATACTCATTCCGGTTTTTAGAGAATGCAATAACGATTATAGTTTCTTTTCCGTTCATTATTCAACCTGGCAGCTACAATTTCTTCAGCGACTGGACTTCCGAATTAAGTCAATATACACCAAGCTACTCGATAGATCATGCATAAAGTTGACATTTTCTGAATCCTACATATTTCACACGCATGATATCCAAAAGTTGGAAAACAACATCGATTTCTTCGTATATAAATGATCCAAAGCATGTGACTAGTGGACCCTACATTTGGTCGCCTTCTGGCGGATCGTAATATAAAACGCATACCAGCTACATGCTTAGTTTAAGTGACCTATTTTTCAATAGATGTTCTACTCGATTTCGTGGCTAAGTGGTTATCGTCGTAGACTGAGAGGCTTAGGTTCAATCCCAGTTGACTCACACAATTTTTTTTACATTGTTAAACTTTTGCCTACGAGGGAGGGGAGGGAGGACTATGGGCCGGATTTTTAACTTCAACGTTATTATGTAGTCATTTAAAAAGAAATCAATATAATAGGTAGTACTTTAACTATTGTGAATATTATAATTTCTATTCGAACACACATGGTTTATTAGTGCTCTGCAGGCCACCTTAATTATATTTGCGTGTTTTATTAGTGCTCAGGAGGCATACTCATTTTTCTTTTTTCTTTTCTAACAAAAAGTAGAATTTCTATACAAAGATAACAGGGGGATTAGATTTAATAGGGATCTTTATACCTCTTTAATTTTAAAAATGACCATTATCATAGATAGATGTTTGGGAAATACCGATACTGTGAGATGGGCAGGAAAACTCATACAACCGCGTATCTTTCTTTCCTTAATTCTTTTCTTCCTGCTTTCACACTTCAACAATTCCAAACGACAATTATTCTGAACATTAAAATTGTCCGATGTGACCTATTTGCGTTCTGTCGGATGTTGACAAACTTCAGTTCATTCTTTTATATTTCTCCCAGACAACGCTGGTGGACGGGTCCAGCTAGTTTTCAATAAAGAAGAATGGGCTGGGCAGAGATGAAATAGGGGTTGGGCAGAAGGATGTGGAAAAATGGGGATGGGGAAAGAGATAAACATAGAGAGACGGATTGAGAGAGGTAGAGAGATAGAAGTTTTGATATAAAGATAGTGTAACATCTTTATATTAAAACTTCTATACACTTTTAACCTCTTCTATTTTTTATGATCCCGGGCAACGCCGGATAACCTTGCTAGTAGAAAATGAAAGAAAGTGAAAGAAAGAAAGAAAGAAAGAAAGAACAAGAATTAAAAGCGGAAAAGAAGGAACTAACAGGAAAGAAAGAAACTATTACTAAGTAATGATAACTTCAAGATAAAAGAAGAAAGTGTCGTCTTCAAATCCAATGGCAACAAATACTTGTCACAACCCGTCCAAATAAGTAATCAAACTTAGCTTATTTCGTTGATCAATTTTAGTACTTTCATAGTGTTCTTCATTTTTTGGCTAACAATCATTTTTATCTCATTAAATCTTATCTTCGAGTTGCTCTCGGCATTGATAGGTGGTAACTCAATAGTAAAAAAGCGGAAGCCGGGAAAGAAGATAAATTATAAAATGAAAAAAAGAAACAAACAAACAAACAAACAAAGATGGAATAAAAAGAAAGAAAGAAAGAAAGAAAGAAAGAAAGTAAGATGGAATAAAAAGAAAGAAGGCGAAAAGACATGACAAACGCTGAAGGAAATCTTTAAGAAACCAATAACGAAATAATTGATACGAAAAAAAAGAAGGAGCGGAACTTCTGAAATACGACAAACAGAGAAAAGTCAATTTATTTTGTTCTGCCTGCAAAATACTGTGGACTTAATGTAAATTCCACTTTGGCGAGAAGTGCGCAGTTTATTTGAAACTCAACCCCTTTTCACGAACGCGCCATGTTATTTTTTTCTCTTTTTGTCCACCCGTTTTTGTCTTGTAATAAATATTCTGATCCTGGAAAACGAACCTGCTGATTTCGATGCAATTCATTCGCAATTACATTTGATATCCTTGGTCATGTCCTTGCAATTCGAATTTACATATTCTCGCTTGAAATGATATACGTTTCTCATGTATCGTGTTTCTTGTTTTTTAGCATTCTTAGTTTAATTTGTGGTTGTTTCGGTAACAATTAGTTTACTTGGTTTGGATTGGATTTGCTTCTTTACGGAATATCAACCCTTTTGGTAGCTCAATAGATTCTCTCGTCTTTTCAACAAATTATATTTTTTATTCCTGCCTCACAAGAACAAACAACACAGTTGAATTTTACTATAATATACTCTGCATTATAGTGAATAGGATCCACTCAAGTTTTTTTCTTGGTTTTTACTGAAGAGTCACTACTTATCGAGACTAAGAACGACTCGAGGATTATGGTTAATTACTTATGATGACGGTTTATGAAAATTGTTTATTCGTGTAGGGGAACGAATCCTCGAATACACCGACGACATGACAACAGCAATTTATTTCCCTTTGTTGACCCTAAAAGGGTTAGAAGGTAATCGGGAGTTAGTAACGTCGGACGTCCCGGACTTAACGTCTAGCAGAATAAAGGATATATATGTATATATATATTAGCTTTAAGGTAGTTAACGGCTACTACAGTGATTAAGACCTCTGTTTATTAATGTTGTGTATAATGTTACGTTTGTGGTTTTTTATATTCTATCAAATGTAATTAATGCGTAACTTGTACTATGCATTCATATTTTAGTGCTTATAATATTTATGTATAGGATCTCTACTAAGTACAAGGATGTGAGTTCAATAAACTCTTTTTCCAACATTGACATTAGATTTGAAGAGGGTCATGTTGTAACCTAAAGAGAAGCAATATTGTGGTAACGTGTTCCATAGAGTATTCATAGTATGTCACATGTCATAAAATGCCTGATCGCGTATGTTATTTCGGATTTTCGTTCTCCTTACAAACGCTTGCTAATCTAGTTTATATTACTATCCTACTCATTTCCAGAGAGTATTAGTTGAATAGACTTCCAGCTCCAATTGAATTCACTCATAAAATACGGAGGCCAAAACCTTGCCTGCTAATGTTTTCGTCTTCGGTCGCTTTGAGTAGCTTTCACCTGCTGCTGCCGCCTCAGATGATAGCCGATTTCATTCTGGAGTGAAGTGGTAGATCCATGCTTCATCCATTGTCACATATTGTATGCAAAATTTCCTTTTTGTTGCATAGAAACACTTACAAACAACGCTTTGAATCGTTGATGAGTTGTTTTTCATCAACTGTGAGAAAATGCGGCACTGACTTTTAGCACAACTTTCTCATTGACAAATATTCGTGCAAAATTGTGAATACACTGCGTTTTGATAACTTCAACTCCTCTGCTATATCAAGCAACTTCAATTTACGATCGGCCAAAACTAGTTTGTATAATTGTTTATGTTTTCCGGGACAACTGCCGAATTTGGGCGATTTGAACGTTCAGCATCATTTGTGTCTTTACGACCGCGTCTAAAGCGAGCATACCACTTCTTAACCATTCTTTTCGACGGAGAAGCGTCTGAATAATACTTATCAATCCATTGCTTAGCTTGAACAGTATTTTCCCCATCAGAAAGCAATGCTTTATCAACGTACGAAATTTAGATTTTCGCATGTTTTAAAAATTTGCAACGGTAGCTTCACTTAAATAAGTGTATTTTGGTCAGCTAATAATCCGATTTGGCTAAAATTTTGACACGTGCCACTTGAACGTTAGTACTTTATAAAAAGAATCATTTGTATGTTTTTTTAGTAACGCCATCTATATGTCAGTCTCGGAGCTTATTGAATGATATGCTACAACTTTCACTTTATTAGGTTACATAACACGGAATCACAATATCTAATGTAAATCATGGATTACAAATGCTTTTTTATGTAATAAAGATTCGCCACTTATCAAGGCTAAAAGCCATTCCAGGATAAGATGAACAAAATTTGATTACTTATAGCTACAGTTTATTACAATTGTTTGTTGAGATTGGATTTGAAGACGACTATGTTGTAATCTGCGGGGAAGCAGTTCTGTGGTAATGCGTTCCACAGATTGGGAGTTCTTGGAAATAAACTCTGTTCACGCAAATTCTGTTTGATGTCAGGTACACGGCGGAAGAAAGGAAAGTATTTTACAGTTGTGGTTGTTAGACGAGTTCTTCCTGTGAATGTCCTAGAGGAGGAACCAGGAATTGCATTCCTGATTTTACTTACAAAATGTTTAGCTATCATAAAATAAAACGTGATGTAAAAATGAAAATGCTTTTTTTTCAAATTTGAAAGATTAAAAATGTACAGACATGAGAACACATGATCTTGCTGCTAAATAAGTTTCTTGTTTCACATCTCATCAGAATCGGTCCAATGCTGTTGAAGTTTCAGTGCGAGCAAATACACATAGATACATAATAGTTGTCGACTCGTTAAAAAAGTATACCGTTGCTGACATAATCCACAGTCTAGTCGTTATGAGCCCAACAGTAGCTCAACAACTATCAGCGAAGTCCGTGCTGAAAGTATACAATCTCATACACATTACACAACTCTGTAATGCGTTGTACAAAGCAAACTAATTGGACCAGAAACAAGCCGTTGCGAGATATCTGGATTAGTACTGAAAGTGGGTGTTTCGTCAAAGTTTTCCTTCTTCTAGGCGAATACCTTTACAACGGCGAACCGCGCACCAGAGCTCTAAACCTGATATTTTTAAGTTTGCCTGCATGCATAAAATATAATGACTACAACTCTTACTCGAGTGTTGCTATCGCTAGCTACTTCTATTAAACATGGTAAGAGCGAGCGTTGCTTCTTACCCCTGCTAATGACCCACGGGTACAAATATAGCAAATATCGAGAGACCCCGTTGAAAAAGGGTTGCTTATTGCGCTGATGCGACGTTTGAGGACTCGTATCGAAGCGCATTTTTGACACATACTCTACATCTCTCTCTCTCTCTCTCTCTCTCTCTCTCTCTCTCTCTCTCTCTCTCTCTCTCTCTCTCTCTATTCCTGGAAGAGTGTAGAACAATCTATTAAATACAGTTTTAAAAACTATATATGTCTTTAGACGAATATCTACCTGTGTTTATCAATGAAGATCTGGTCACGAGCAGGGAAGGTTCCCCGTAAACGAAGTAGTTCCACCCGACGAAAGTTATACATCGAAGCCAGGAGAAGAAGAACTAGCCCCAATTCTAAATAAGTTAAACATAGATGTGTTCATCTCTTTAATTGTTTACTTCGCCGCAGAGAAACAGCAAGTAGAGGTACAACGCATACGCACGTAGAGTTTTCTTTTATTATTTAGTTTATGTTTCTCCAGGCTAAAGAGTTTGCAGAGAAGTGGTACCTTTCCGAGACAGCCTATTCGTGGCATCCTCGACTGGTCTCCATGTGTCTCAGCACTATCTGATGAGCAAAATTCACCGTCTCTGTTTTTTTTGTTTCATTTTACTTCAGTCGAAGTTCTCAGAAATCAAGGGCCCCTTCCTTGGGCTAACACTTGATCTCTATATGAGATACACAGATATCCGAGTGTTCCATTAAAGTTCTTCACCTGTTAAAGTTAGTAAAGAAGTTAAGAACATTCATTTTTTCTCCCCAGTTGATCAGTAAACTATGTTATAGTATATCTTTCTTTTGGTTACTTGGTCTTACCGGATTCCAGGACAAGAATTCATCTTGTCTGGTGGAGTATCAAGTTAAGTGCTGTTACTTGAGGTAGCATTACTTGGAGAAGGTGCACTATTTCTCGGATGAGCTAGTGTATAGTCGTGTCGAGGGGATCTTATTTGGGCTTTGAATACTATGTTATTTTGAATATTTGGTCAGGGTTTACTTGCAGGGTGAAGTATCCTTATGTCAGGTTTTCCTGACAACCCTTATACAGAGAAGCCGAAGACACTCTATGATGGTGTCTTGTAGGTAGTGAATAATCGCTTGTGTGTGATGAAAACTCACATCCATCATGGCGTCAGCCTGTTAATATGCATTGATATAGACAGAACACGGCGGATCTAGAGGAATAAACCTTGAACAAAATCTATCTATTCTTTACGGGCAGTTGTAGTCCTGTAGCGACTATCGACAAACGATACTTATCCAGCACAGAAGATACCTTAATCAAGTACTTTAGTATAACCCGCTAAAACACACATGTGATGGCACAACTAGATAAACGACCCCAGAGCGCGTGTTTGTTCTCAAGCATGTGGCGAAGATCTCCGAAGTATTTATATGAATTGATGGTTTCACTGATATTTATCTGTGTAGGTGTTATATCTGTTTTATGTCGATTCGTGTATGTTTTTACGAATATCTACATTAATATTTCCGTTTTTTAGTGGATCATTCAACAACTTAACATCCTCTTTCTCAATCAGTTTTCGATCGACATCAAAAGAAAGAGAATTCTACATCTGTCTCAAGAATTCACAGTAAAGTGTGTGTAAGGAAGATACGAGGTTCCTCATCAAAAACATATTCCAGGATCTAATTAAAAATCAATGTATAAAAAATAGACTTTTTTCAATGCATAGTGTCTTACGATTAAAAAAAAAAGAAACCGGTGAGGAAGACAGAATTAAATGTTATTGATGGGTTAAAAGTACATCAAGATTAGCGACAATTGTATAATTAAATAAAAGGGGGAGAAATGGAAAATATCAAAAAGTACAAACATATTCTAAAAACAAACTTTCATTAAGAAAAGGTCATAATAATGAAAATTAAAGAATCGTGAGAATAAAAACCTTAAAAAACTAAGCGGTATATTCAAGATATTAAAATGGCTTATTAAATTTATTAAAGCGGCGAAACGGATAGTTAGCGTGTGTTTGTCATGATCTTTTGATGAAAACACTGTCTGTTGAAAAATGTTTTTAAATTTGAAATTAATTTAAAGCAAAATTTTGTAAAACAATTTCGAAACAAAAAACAGAAGACGAACGGAAGGGCGGAATAACGACAATAATAAAAACATAAGTCTTTTCCGAGAAAATTCATCGTGGATGTATTTTTGGCCGCCCCATAAGTCTCGCTTTTTTTTTTACTTTGTCCTTTAGTTTTTATTTTCCATGGACGATGTTTCTGACAAAGGTCGCTTGATTAGCTATTGTTTAGTGTGAGCGGTATGCGGAAATGATTTAAGTCATTCACCTTTTTTTTTCTTTTTTTCTCTTGTATTTTTGTTGTCATGTCATTGCTGGAAATAAACGTTTTACCTTGGCTGACGTTATCCGTATGATAGTCTAAAGACCCGAACCTTGGATTAACTACCAAAGAAGCTGCCCTATCAGCAGGTGCAAAATACCGGGGCCGCTGTATTTCCATTTAGTAAATGGAATCTGAACCATGCAGTAGTTTCCGATAGGGCCTCTCGGTGTGGGGGCTGCTACGGCTTTTTCTACAATAGTTTACAAAAATAATCATCTTTTCTATTCTGAACTTCTCTACTGGCAGAGTCCACATTTTCTAACCCCAACATCCATACATACTGTTGCATGTTACATCCATATATAAAAAAAAGCTAATATTAGAAATGAAAATAATTTATGTGATTAACGATTGGAAAAAGAATAAATGATACATATGTAATATACCAAAACGGTCTTTTCTTGTCAGTAAGAAAAAAGGAAATTTATTTAGGCGATATACAGATTACACTCGAAAATAAGGAACCATTTGACACTAAGACATTGCTGTTTGTAGTAACTAAACTAGATTTTGTAAAATAAATAAAATAAATATAACCCACATTCCCCAACTGTAACCTGAGCAGCCGTATTTCAAAATTCATAATGATCGGTTAGTTAGTTTAGGAGTAAATCCTGCACATACATATATATAAATATATACACATAGCTAACTTTATATAGAGATATACACATACCTAACTTTTTATATAGAGAGATAATTTTAAAACTAACGTTAACAGTTATAACCTTCTCCTCTCACCCTGTGTAGAATGGGTACTTCAGGTAGTGTTGTATATTTGCAATACATGTGCATTTCAACCTTGTGTCATACATGCAGAAAACTAAGTTGTCATTATTATTACAAAAACACATAAAAGTTCACCATTATTATCCATACCTTAGCTGTTTCTTCGTGTCCTCCTGAAATAAAAGCGTCTTATTTATACTTGCAAGGGGACTTATTCAATACAAACCTGGTGGAAGACAGAGAGGGTTTATTTCACTTGATCTTCGTTCCAAATAACTGACCAGTGAACAGATAGATCGATAATCACTGTTTAATAATATTATGACAGCGCATCGTACTTTTTCATGTTAATACGTGGCGTGCTTCCAAGGAACTAACCGTTTCTCTCTCTCTCTCTCTCTCTCTCTCTCTCTCTCTCTCTCTCTCTCTCTCTCTCTCTCTCTCTCTCTCTCTCTTTGAGCCATGTGGTGTTATATCCGTTTCTATTAATTCCCACAGTCTAGTGATTCTAACCTCTAGTTCATCAAGTCGACCCCGACTGAACTTGCATTTCCTGTTTTTCTAAACTAACTGTTTTATACACGATTGGGTTTACTCACCTAATATTTGACGTATATATGACGGTTTCTGTAAGTTCTCGTCACCATTTTTATTTTAATCTTCATAAAAAATAAGAGAATATGAATAACGATTCTTCTATCACCCTGTGTAGAATGGGTACGTCGGGTAGTGTTTGATATTTGCAATATGTGTGATGGGGAAAACAGTTTGCGCCATCATTTTGATTTTATTCTCCATCTAAAAAATGAAATAAATAATGAAGCGAAAAGGAGAAAAAAGGATACGTTCTTCAAACCAAAGTCTGTTTTTCGTTATTTCCTTTTTGTTATTTATGATAATAACCTTTTTTGTTTTTTAAATAAATGAAAATAAAACTGAACGTGATCTTCAGAACTCTTCAGAATATTTTTTCTTTTTTCATTGTTTTTTTTTTCTGTGATAAGATCTTTTGGCCACTAGTCAATGATTCAGCAATTCTCAGCTTTAAAAAAAATATGGAGCGTGCTAGAAGCCAATTTTAATTTCAAGTGAAGACACTGGAGTTTTGCTAAAACCATCAACCCTCGTCCAATTCATTTCATTCTGGTCGTATTGATCAGCTATCATTCACACCATTGTATATCGCACTTTTCATACAAAAAGCTTAATAATTATTGAAAAGGGAAAAAATTTCCGCAGATATTTCCGAGACAAGATAAGATGAGAAAGAGATCAATATGGTCGACGCTCAGCTACGATGGCAACATCCTCGGCGAAATCGCTGAGCGCATCAATGCGGCGTTGTTCAACTGGCGCTTCACCAACGAGATCCTCTGTGACAACAAGATCAGCGACCGTCTAAAGTCGAAGATCCACCGAACTGTTGTGAGAGCCGTCGCTTTGTAGAGCTCCGAGTGCTTGCCGACAACGATGAAGGCGGAGCGAAGATTCGCCGTTATGAAAACCAAAAGTATCCGCTGAATCTCGGTAATTAAACTGCTCGACCTCATCTGAAATGAAGACATCCGAAGAAGCTACAGCATCGCTCCGATCAGTGGTAATTAGGGAATGGCGGCTCAGATGGTTTGGACATGTGTTGAGGGCCGACGACGACACCATCACAAAACTCGCTTTTAAATTAGAAGTTGCCGGAAAGCGACCGAGAGAAAAGGCCGATCGTGAGATGGCAGACGCCCTGCGCAATGATCTCCGTAAAACCAATCTTCAATCGAACCAAGATAAAATATTTGTATAACTAAGTCGAAGACCTCGAATTAAAAATTTAACTTACAAAGACAATTTTATTTTCTAGCTTAGTGATAATTTGTTCTGTTCGTAGGTTGGGAAGGTTAAATCCTTCTCGTTAGCAACTAATGAATGTGTAAAGAAAAGTTAAAAAATAAATTAGCTTTCTACTAATAACGGTAAGGAATATCTGACGTACAATTCGACATTCCTTTAATCGGATATTCCTGTTTTACGCGCTAAGGTAGAAAGTGTGCCGGCGATGTGTGTTTAAAAGATGAAATAATCGTGTTATTTTTTTAAATAAGTAAATATCAGAGTATCAATTCAGAAAAAGAAATAAGAAGTAAGTAATAATAGGAAGTAAGGTGAATAGTTTACCGACGCAAAAATCTGTAGTCTTATTGAACAGTTGATGGTTTTTAGAGATGATAAGCATGGCTATTTTGAAGCGTTCGTTATGTATTCTGGATTAACCGGTGTTTGTAAAGTAATTTCCTTTCTATCAAGAATCGACCTGGGGATGTTAGTGACGTAGGAGGAGATAATTTTAAAAGAGTGAAACTGTTTGCTACCATCTGTTTGGAAGACATATTTGGAAGAAGCAGATATCTCGGAATTAATGTAATAATATTTGTATGTCGAAGAAATGGTCGAATATTTTCGTGAAACACGCCTTAGAGAGTGTTGTAGATAGTGAAAGGAAAAGATAAATGTTCGATATTTTCCTATTGTGACTGAAGTTGCAAGGTAAAAATCAAGTTTAGTTTATTAATATAGAGATGTAATAGAAGAATACCCGCCCCAAGACGAGTAAAATTGATTTTAGAACAGTTTTGCCCCACTTTTATGTCATCTTACAAAAATTAAAATCCAAATATAAGGAACTAAATAGAATCTTTATCCCAATAACCTTATTTTGATTCTAGAAAATGTCTATAATTTAAATATTAAGCTTAATAGATTTTAATAAGAAATTGACATTCAGAAAATCTTGCTTAATTAGTATCTAATAAATAAAGAGCAGATTCAATGCAAATCTGAAATATTTGACATTTCAAATGGGGGGTTATATTATGTCGTCTAAAATCCCTTTAAAATACTTCAGAGAATTTGGAGAATATGTATTAATTGATGTCTGATACTAAATTGTAAAACTTTTACAAGAATAGGTATCTGGATATTCACCCTCTTTTTACCCCTTTTCTTAAAACTAAATTTAACTAAATATATCTCACATTACGATCTCTTACGCAAAACAGCTGTGTGTCACAATTCATGATCATAGTTTAATTAGTTTAGGAGTGAATCCTTATCATACAAATATATAAACATATACACATACCTAACTTTATATAGATAAAGATATGTACTTATCTTAAAATATATACGATATATAAATAAATATATCTAAGAAATGGCGCGAACTGTGAGCTCGACGCGTCGGGTTCCAGTTATGTCGAGACTACTGTATCAGCTTCACTATTAATCTTGTTAAACAGTCCGAAAATAAGAGATAAACGTCACCCGTTTAAAACACACGTGAACGACGTGGCGTCCAAAACAAAAATGACTCCTCGAGCAAAACAATTCTTCTTTTTATTTAACCATTTCGGACTGCAAACAGCGCTTATTTTGCACAATCGCGACCCTAGCCTCGTAGTCAAACGGTTTTAGCCTCGCGTCAGCATGCGGCCACTGCTTCCCTGCAGCGGGCGCATGCGAGTTGTGGCCGCTTATCTCTCGGTCTCTCTGCATCGTCACCACAATAAGTTCAAAACAAAGAAACGTCAAGGGTAAACGAAAAGAAGTTAGATTTACCATTAAAGGTATACCATATTCCAACGATCAAGGAGAAACCTGTGAAAAGTTTTGGAAGGCGGTACAAAAGATCACGTGATAGTAAGAATAGATCATAGATACGAAATTTGCCTACAAGTCGACTTAAAGCAATTGATAACATAGAGCTTCCCGGGAAATTTAAGTGCTGATGTCGACAACATGGTGTGTACCTGCAGTTAAGGTGGCCTCTTCAAATGTGCAAGGTACCACTAATTGCAGTTGAAAGGATTGAGCAAAGATGCAGTGTGTTCACCAGAAAATGGCCTAGGTTTATCAAGACCGCTAAACAGCACGGCCATATATTGAAAGATAGGTAAACTACAGTTATCAATTGCTTCCATCGTTGAAGAATAACAGCAGCCAAGGTGCAGACAGTGAGGATGTAACGATTTTCCAAAGATCCAGAAACAAGCAACGAGCCACCAGAGATAAGAACCGAAAAGAAATGGAAAAGATGCAACGTGTAAAACGATTGACATCTTGAACCATTAAGACATCAAAGGCGTTGTACAAGATATAAAAGAGGTTTTCAGACCCCAAGACTTGAAGCCGTTCTGCATGAGGAATCTCTTCATTTGATTTAATGCGCTCAACAAAGACAGTGCTTAAGATGGCAGGAGAATAAGGTTAGTAAGAAAATCAGATGGAAGGAAATATTGAGCTAGTAGAGATCAAGAATCTCATTCCTTATGAAGGCAACATCATACGATTCTATTTTGTATTTGTAAATAAGAAACGAAGACTTGAATAAATTTATTAATACACAAGTCTTGAATTTGTCATTATTTGTTGCTTTGATTATTGACTTAGATTTCTCTCATAACAATAAACGTTCATGATGAACTCGGTTTCTCTCTCTCATTAGTGACAAAAACAAAACACACACATACACACACACACACACATATATATATATATATATATATATATATATATATATATATATATATATATATATATATATATATATATATATATATATATATCAAGGAGGATTAAACAAAAAAAGAAGAAAAATGCCTATACTTTTGAAAATGACGGATATTTCTGAAAGTACTCAAGTTTTTAGAATAAATAAATAATTTAATTTATAAAACCAAAAAATGCGTTGTTTAGGTTTTTCAATATATATATATATATATATATATATATATATATATATATATATATATATTTATATATATATATATATATATAATAGCATAACATAAACACTATTACAGTTAACGCCAATCAACCAGCGTTACAATGTTATCACACACACACACACATATATATATATATATATATATATATATATATATATATATATATATACGCGTGTGTGTGTGTGTTTGTGTGTTCAACAAAAACAATATTTGTCGCTCCTCGTAAAATAAGTAGAGCACTCTAAATGGTAGTACAAACACAGCATGACGTCACTTGCTTTATATGCATCATTCCTTCTTTAATAGAAGTAGAATGCCTCGACATCAAGCCGCTTTTATATGTGTTAAATTATCACTGTTTATCGGCTATTCAAATATTGGGCGCGCGGTTAACGACGTTGGATGTAAGTTGAAAAATACTTGTAATCCAGGATTTCGAATCGTACGACCGGTAGTGAATAGTCATATCTCTATGCTGATGAGTCCTGATTGAAAAGGGACGAAACGTATACGTACATAGATAATAAACAACAACAAATATTTTATATATATATATATATACGCGTGTGTGTGTGTTTGTGTGTTCAACAAAAACATATATATATATATATTAGAATATCTGAACGTGTTCCAAATTGCAAGTTCAATGAAGTTGCATTACAAGCTTCTATCTATAATTTTATAATATATATATATATATATATATATATATATATATATATATATATATATACGCGTGTGTGTGTGTGTTTGTGTGTTCAACAAAAACATATATATATATATATATATATATATATATATATATTAGAATATCTGAACGTGTTCCAAATTGCAAGTTCAATGAAGTTGCATTACAAGCTTCTAACTATAATTTTATAAGATATATATATATATATATATATATATATATATATATATATATATATATATATATATATATATATATATATATATATATATATATGGGAAAAAAGAAACAATGTTTCAGACAATATGTAAAAATAAAAATGGAATAAAGAATAAGCAATTCAACAACTAACAAAAATAAACTCAAAAACTCATCTTGTAAAGTTCCACCGAGATATTTCGGCCGTAGATACGACCATTTTCGATCAGTTAATAAACTTTATTTCAAAACGGAAAAGTTTTCAAATTTATACAGAGAATGCGATTGGAAGAAAATGTCACGTGCAGAGAACAACAAAACGAGGAGAAAAAGGAATGCGAGGAATGTTATGAAAAGAGAAAGAAAAAGAAGATGAAGAAGAGGAAGAAGAAGAAAGAGATACCAATCAACCAGTATCTTTAGAACGTCAGTTGAAGAAGACGAAACGAAGAAGAAGAGAAAGCGAGAGCAAACGTGAGAAAGGGTAAATCGACATGTTGTTGTCGAAAAAAGAGAGAGAGAAAAAATCAGTGCTGAGATATCGCCTGATGATTGAATACGGGCTGAGAGCGTCAAAAGTCTACAGGATGAGTAGTAATTGGGGCAGTTAACGTCGAGGGACGAAACAAGGGAAGAGGAAGAAGCAGGGGAGGAGGGGACGGGGGAAGAAGAGAGACAAGGGTAAAAGTTAGCCAGAGTCGTATTCATTTAGATTCATCTCGTATAAAATCGATCTAGCCGAAGGAAAAGCAATATTATAGAAACCTTGTCTTTGGGCAATGGTGTTCTTATGACATAGGATCAGACAGGATTCTGTGAGACGTCGAAGTTTGGTGTCATGAATATGTTTGATAGGGATTGCCTTATGGGTATTGAAGTGGTGGCCGGAAGAGATCATATGAGTGCATAGTGCATTTGAGGTATCGCCGTTTTTTATGGCACGATTATGTTCATATATTCGTTTCTTTAACGGACGTTGTGTCTCGCCGAAATATATTTTTCCACAGTCAGCGCAGGGAATAGTATAAATTCCAGCTGTAGTGGGTGATGAAAGGACTTTATTTTTGTTTTTATGCATTTGTAAAATGTTTTTGATGGTGAGTGAGGTAGCTTGGATAATTCTAAAACTATGTTGTGAAAGCGAAGAAAAGAGATGTGTGTTACGAGAATTAGTGGGAAGGAAAACATTCCTTAATATGGATTGTGTTGTATTAGGAGATGTATTAGTATTTTTTATCTTTTTTAGATGTATTTGAAACGCTTTCTATTTAGCGGAAAGAATGACGTGTTTGGGATATTTTAAAGTAGTGAGAGAGGATTCTATTTTATTATATTCCTGAGAGAGATGTTCAGGGCTGCAAATACGCAGAGCCCTGAGATAAAAACCGATTATCATGCTATTTTTTATATGGTTATTATGATGTGAATAATAATGTAAGTAATCATTTTTGTTGGTTGGCTTGCGATGGACTTGAAATGAAAGGCTGTTATTGTTTTTGAGGATGAGAATGTCAAGGAAAGCTAAAGAATTGTTTTGTTCACTTTCGAAAGTGAACTTAATGGAAGGTTCGACTTTGTTGAGTGCTTGTGCTAATGTTTCTATTTTATGACTATCAGGTAGAAAGATTAAAATATCGTCAATATATCTGAAATAGGTAGCATTTTTAGGGATACGGTAAGAAAAAGGACCGATTTCGAGGAATTCTAAAAACACACACGCTAATACGGGACTAAGGGGGTTCCCCATAGGTAAGCCGAATTTCTGTCTATAATAGTCATTGTTGTATTTGAGAAAGTAAGAGAAGTTATGTTCCTAATGATATCTATAATGCTTTTGATTGGGAGAGAACAAGAGAAATTTATTTTGTTTAAGTGTTTGGAAAGTAGGTTGATGCATTTTTTTACAGGTATATTTGTGTATAAGGAAGTGATATCAAGGCTGTGCATAGTATGATTATGTAAAGTAATATCTTGTAATTTTTTGAGGAGATGACCTGAATTCGTTATGTGTGCGTTACTGATAGTGCCTAGTAGTGGTGATAGAATTTTTGCCAATGATTTAGCGATATTGTGGGAGACACTTCCAATGCTGGAAATGATAGGACGTAGGGGCATATTATGTTTGTGGGTTTTAGGAAGACCGTAAAGTGTTGGTATGGTAGAGTGGTATGAAATAAGGGAAGTCCATTCTTTGGCTTGATTAGTAGAGATTTTGAAAAATTTGATAAATGTTTCATTGTTTTTGTTGATGATTTTGAGGTCGGTGGATTCGTATGTTGACCTATCATTGAGTATATCCATGATTTTGTCGTGGTAATCACTTCTATTGAGGATGACAACGCCACCTGTTTTATCAGCTGGGGATATAACGATGTTTGGTATGGCGGCTAAATTACGTAATGCTGTGATGTATCTTTTGGGAAGGGTTCTTTCCTGAGGTGTGGTAGAGGCAGCGAAAGAGATACCTTGTAGAAATCCTTTGGTTAGGTCATTATCGGAATTTCTATAGTTGAGGAGTGTGCTTTGTGTAATATAGTTGTTTTGAATCCCGGTAGCGAATTTGAGACCGAAACTGAGTGCTTCAAACTCGGTAGAAGATAAATGGATGTTGCTGTGGTTTTGTACCATATCGGGTCGGCCTAGATGTTTCCATTCGCTGTGGGTTATAAGGTTCTGTAATTTGCGGTCAAGTTTAGTTAAATGGTTTTTGTTAGAATTATCGACTGATTTTGTGAGGATGTTTGAAGTTGTGTTGGTGAAAAGTTTGTCTTGTTAAAGCGATTTAAGAAGCGAATTGGCCTCAAGTGTGAGAGCAAAAGATTGTTGTTTAAGTAAAAATGAAGATGATGATAAGAAGTTCTCCAAGTAATCCGGAAAGATGTGGTGGGAAGGTTGTAAAGGTTTAGCGATAGATTTAGGGATGACCTTTTCTTCAATAACAGCCTTTCATTTCAAGTCCATCGCAAGCCAACCAACAAAAATGATTACTTACATTATTATTCACATCATAATAACCATATAAAAAATAGCATGATAATCGGTTTTTATCTCAGGGCTCTGCGTATTTGCAGCCCTGAACATCTCTCTCAGGAATATAATAAAATAGAATCCTCTCTCACTACTTTAAAATATCCCAAACACGTCATTCTTTCCGCTAAAAAGAAAGCGTTTCAAATACATCTAAAAAAGATTTTAAAAATACTAATACATCTCCTAATACAACACAATCCATATTAAGGAATGTTTTCCTTCCCACTAATTCTCGTAACACACATCTCTTTTCTTCGCTTTCACAACATAGTTTTAGAATTATCCAAGCTACCTCACTCACCATCAAAAACATTTTACAAATGCATAAAAACAAAAATAAAGTCCTTTCATCACCCACTACAGCTGGAATTTATACTATTCCCTGCGCTGACTGTGGAAAAATATATTTCGGCGAGACACAACGTCCGTTAAAGAAACGAATATATGAACATAATCGTGCCATAAAAAACGGCGATACCTCAAATGCACTATGCACTCATATGATCTCTTCCGGCCACCACTTCAATACCCATAAGGCAATCCCTATCAAACATATTCATGACACCAAACTTCGATGTCTCACAGAATCCTGTCTGATCCTATGTCATAAGAACACCATTGCCCAAAGACAAGGTTTCTATAATATTGCTTTTCCTTCGGCTAGATCGATTTTATACGAGATGAATCTAAATGAATACGACTCTGGCTAACTTTTACCCTTGTCTCTCTTCTTCCCCCGTCCCCTCCTCCCCTGCCTCTTCCTCTTCCCTTGTTTCGTCCCTCGACGTTAACTGCCCCAATTACTACTAATCCTGTAGACTTTTGACGCTCTCAGCCCGAATTCAATCATCAGGCGATATCTCAGCACTGATTTTTTCTCTCTCTCTTTTTTCGACAACAACATGTCGATTTACCCTTTCTCACGTTTGCTCTCGCTTTCTCTTCTTCTTCGTTTCGTCTTCTTCAACTGACGTTCTAAAGATACTGGTTGATTGGTATCTCTTTCTTCTTATTATTCTTCTTCATCTTCTTTTTCTTTCTCTTTTCATAACATTCCTCGCATTCCTTTTTCTCCTCGTTTTGTTGTTCTCTGCACGTGACATTTTCTTCCAATCGCATTCTCTGTATAAATTTGAAAACTTTTCCGTTTTGAAATAAAGTTTATTAACTGATCGAAAATGGTCGTATCTACGGCCGAAATATCTCGGTGGAACTTTACAAGATGAGTTTTTGAGTCTATTTTTGTTAGTTGTTGAATTGCTTATTCTTTATTCCATTTTTATTTTTACATATATATATATATATATACGCGTGTGTGTGTGTGTGTTTGTGTGTTCAACAAAAACATATATATATATATATATATATATATATATATATATATATATATATATATATATATATATATATATATTAGAATATCTGAACGTGTTCCAAATTGCAAGTTCAATGAAGTTGCATTACAAGCTTCTATCTATAATTTTATAATATATATATATATATATATATATATATATATATATTATAGGTGCATTCCAATGATCAAATGAACAATCAATCCATACCTTTCATTTGTTCTTTCAATTTCTTAGTCTTCATATTTCGTCAAACAACCACAATCATAGTTTTGTTACGTTCTTCCAATCTTTCTCCTTGTCTTACAGGTAAACACAATTCTCTTAATATGCCTATATTGTATTTTTTCTCCAAATTAATGGGTTCTATACAACCCACGCGCGTTTCGCAACAGAGCCGAGGAAAGTACACACAAATATATATATATATATATATATAAAATATAATAACACGAAATCACATAATTGTCGATGCAATAATTTATTTCAACCGTTCGGTTTTTTCAAGCATCACTCAGACAATTACATTTTTGAGACTGATAGAAAATTGAATTTCCCTACTACAGTTCCAATACAATCATAGATGGTGGTAGTAGCAACAAATTTGATACATCTTTTATAGAGAGGGGGAAAATTTAAAACTTATATTTAACTATGGCGGGCGAAGGGGAGGGATCTTTAAGTTAATCAACTAAAAACTGCCATGTCAAAATTATGACACATACGACTTGGCGATATCAACCATATAGGCAATTTTACTCACGCGCATACACAAAACTAAATACGCAGACATCATATGCGCACTCACATACATAATCTCACTCGCACATTATCATAATCACATACGCAACTTTTATTCATCTCTAGCCAGAATGCGTCCGGCGAAACTCGTGTTCTCAAAATCGGTTAGAGAAAAGAAAGCAAAAAAGAGAAAGAAAGAAACAATTAACAGGCACAGAGAAGATATAGATGTATGTGATTATGATAATGTGCGAGTGAGATTATGTATGTGAGTGCGCATATGATGTCTGCGTATTTAGTTTTGTTTATGCGCGTGAGTAAAATTGCCTATATGGTTGATATCGCCAAGTCGTATGTGTCATAATTTTGACATGGCAGTTTTTAGTTGATTAACTTAAAGATCCCTCCCCTTCGCCCGCCATAGTTAAATATAAGTTTTAAATTTTCCCCCTCTCTATAAAAGATGTATCAAATTTGTTGCTACTACCACCATCTATGATTGTATTGGAACTGTAGTAGGGAAATTCAATTTTCTATCAGTCTCAAAAATGTAATTGTCTGAGTGATGCTTGAAAAAACCGAACGGTTGAAATAAATTATTGCATCGACAATTATGTGATTTCGTGTTATTATATTTTATTATTGCTCTGTTTACTACATTGAGCTCTCATACCCGGATTTCCTCCTGGAATTATTCCACTATAACACAAATATATATATATATATATATATATATATATATATATATATATATATATATATATATATATATATATATATATATATATATCCACGGACACATGTCTCACAGTTAAAGGTTCATCGGCGTGATTATCCCTAGCTATATTCTAAACGAGGAGCCCAGTGACTGAAGTCCGGCGCACTATCACAGGGCCATATCAACTCACTAGCCGTGAAAGATGTATTTCGTATAAATGTTTCCATTTCATTTATATTTTTATTTTTGTGATATATCATATATATTTTTATTTTTGTGATATATCATATGTATTTTCTCCGTACGGAGAAAATATATATGATATTAACATATTAACAGACCCAGTAACAACATTATACGAAAAAATTGATTATCGTGGTTTGAACATGTTCACCGTCTACCAGATTTCAGCTATGTAAAGAAATCATATTAATAAAATTTCATACAAGAAAAATCAAGAGGGCGATGGGCCGATCAGATAAGAGTTGAGACTGTCTTAAGAAATACATTTCTAGATGATTTATTTTACTTTGGAAATTGATTCTCATAAGAATCGATCTGAACTATGAGCTATGATAATTCGCGGGATTTTGTTGTCAAGTGTGTGGCGAAGTATGTGGCGAAGCTCTCTGGGGTAAGCAAATAAGTAAGTAAGTTATATATATATATATATATATATATATATATATATATATATATATATATATATATATATATATATATTATCAACTGAGTTTTCCTTATTTGGGGGATTTTCTGAATCGTTTCATATTATTGACTTTGAATTCTTACCACTTCAACTCTATGTTAACCTTATATGTGCTTCCTTTATCCGATCCTTTTGAATATTTACATGGACACCTTATATTTTTATATCTTTCATTGAAGATGTTTTATTGCTCAAAATTTTTTAATATTTTCAAATAACCAGTTATGCATTTTTTTCTGATTTTTTTCCTCTGATGAAAAGAACTTATTTTTTTAAATACATGGATTAAGAAAAAGAAAAGAGTGTTTTTTTATATTGCTTGTTTGAATACTTGATGAATTAGTAAATATTGTATTTTATCCCATTTTTATTTTCATTATTCATTTTCTTATATTTTTGCTCTATCTCGTATATCGAGCAGTGACTTATCACGATAGGATATAATATAAAGATATAATATTTATCTTTATTGTTTCATTTTATATATATATATATATATATATATATATATATATATATATATATATACGTATATATATATATATATGTATATATAAATATATGTATATATATATACGTATATATATATATACGTATATATATATATGTATATATATATATACGTATATATATACGTATATATATATATGTATATATATATACGTATATATATATATATATATATACGTATATATATATTTATATATATATATATATATATATACGTATATATATATATATATATATATATATATATATATATATATATATATATATATATATATATATATATATATATATATATACTAGTGTACGCACTCCGTCAAAAAGCAAATATGACGAAAAAAAGTATGCTTCGCCAGTGTTTGCACTCGCTATTTATCTAGATATATTACTAAAATATTTCTATAAAATCATAGAATTACGTCAGTAATTAACTTTTTCATATATGATTATAATTATCGTTTTGGTGACCTCAAGGAAAAATACTGACCGTTGACTTTTTTATTATAAATTGAACGTAACTAATTATAAGTTGTTATTTCAATTATCCTCCTCCTCTACTAAACCTTACTAAGATTTTAGAGTTTATTCTACTCTACTATTATTTTACTAATGAGTTTATTCTACTCTACTATTATTTTACTAATGAGTTTATTCTACTCTACTATTATTTTACTAATGAGTTTATTCTACTCTACTATTATTTTACTAATGAGTTTATTCTACTCTACTATTATTTTACTAATAAGTTTATTCTACTCTACTATTATTTTACTAATGAGTTTATTCTACTCTACTATTATTTTACTAATGAGTTTATTCTACTCTACTATTATTTTACTAATGAGTTTATTCTACTCTACTATTATTTTACTAATGAGTTTATTCTACTCTACTATTATTTTACTAATGAGTTTATTCTACTCCACTATTATTTTACTAATGAGTTTATTCTACTCTACTATTATTTTACTAATGAGTTTATTCTACTCTACTATTATTTTACTAATGAGTTTATTCTACTCTACTATTATTTTACTAATGAGTTTATTCTACTCTACTATTATTTTACTAATGAGTCACCACTTATCAAGGCTAAAATCCACTCGATGATTATAGTTAATGAGATGGGTAGATTGTCAGTTGAATGATGAAGAATATTATGCGATGATTAAAAGTTATGAATGGAATTAACAAAATTTGATTACTTATGATGTCGGTTTATGACAGTTATTTGTTCACATTGGATTTGAAGACAACCATGCTGTAGCCTACATAGAAGCAGTCCCGTAGTAATGTTTTCCACCGATGAGAATATCTTAGAAAGAATTCCGTTTGATGTTAGACACATGGAGAAAGAAAGGAAAGTTCTTTGCAGATGTGGTAGTAAGTGCGATACCTCCTGACGAGGCACGAGAGTCCAGTCTACCCTTCTATTTCACTCATAATTGTAGGGTAGATGGGTTCATACCTTTCTTAAGGGTACTAGTAAAGTTTTATCTTGCTTATTTTTTGCGGTGCCTATATAAGACCAGACAAGCATACAGGGATTAATTCGTATTATATAGTAAAAAAAGATGTGACCCGCTGATTCATCCATTGAGCTCGGGTGAAATTGTTTGAAAAAGTGAATTTGCAAAGCCAGTTAAATGTAAAAAATAAAAATATCAAATCCAAAATTAGCTTCTTTCTGTTTGCCCTCTCCCTCCCCATCTCTCTCTCTCTCTCTCTCTCATTCTCTCCCCTTCTGCCTTTCCTCTCCAACTATGGGTTAAATAGTATTACTGCTTGTGGTGATATTCCCTTTTGCTTATAATGAACTAGTCCAATCTTTTTATTCTTTCATTTCTTTATTACCTCAAACTAAACAGAGAAAGACAGAAGCAAAAGTAATAGACGGTGTATTGAATAAGAGCTGGAGGTCAAACAACATAGATTGAAAAGGGGTAAAAGTGATAGACAGAAAGCTGGTAAGAGATAGGTCAGCTGATGAGTTATTCTCAAATTACGGCTAATTAGAACAACTAAAATGAAAGGGTTTTTTCAAACATAACTCAATCCTATAGCTGGTGAAAATTTTTACATGTATATTGTGTGATTAAATATATAGGAAAAAGCCTTAGGAAAAAAGCTTTGATCAAGTTAACAAAGATAATAATGAGTGAATGACGTGATTAATATACGTACAATAATTATGGAGGCAATTTTTTTACAAACACATATACGTACTTAAATATACATATACATTTTACAAACGCATATATGTACTTTAATATACATATACACTTTAGTAACGCATGTATGTACTTTAATATACATATGCACTTTACAAACGCATATATGTACTTTAATATACATATACATTTTACAAACGCATATATGTACTTTAATATACATATACATTTTACAAACGCATATATGTACTTAAATATACATATACACTTTACAAACGCATATATGTACTTTAATATACATATACATTTTACAAACGCATATATGTACTTAAATATACATATACACTTTACAAACGCATATATGTACTTTAATATACATATACACTTTACAAACGCATATATGTACTTTAATATACATATACATTTTACGAACGCATATATGTACTTTAATATACATATACATTTTACAAACGCATATATGTACTTAAATATACATATACACTTTACAAACACATATATGTACTTAAATATACATATACACTTTACAAACACATATATGTACTTAAATATACATATACACTTTACAAACACATATATGTACTTAAATATACATATACACTTTACAAACGCATATATGTACTTAAATATACATATACACTTTACAAACACATATGTGTACTTAAATATACATATACACTTTACAAACACATATATGTACTTAAATATACATATACACTTTACAAACACATATGTGTACTTAAATATACATATACACTTTACAAACACATATATGTACTTAAATATACATATACACTTTACAAACGCATATATGTACTTAAATATACATATACACTTTACAAACGCATATATGTACTTAAATACACATATATACAAATGATGAATGCATATCTTTATAGTACTTAGACAACCAGCCGTATACATTTTAATGACACTTTCAATATTAATCTACACATGCACGCACATAATTCAGACAGCTGTGTGTATAGACGAGTCGATACGGGCGTGCACCTTGCGCACGCGTGTACACTAACAATCTGATTGTGGAGTGACGCCATTATCGTTTTATCATCTATTCCCGACAGCTATTGAATAAAATCACTTTTGTTTTTCGCGAAAGTAGAGTGGCGGGACTGAGTATCTGTAAGCCACGCCTAGAGACGAGCCGGGAGAGGTTTTCACTCTTTAAACTTTGATTAGAAAATAATCGATATTCTTAATTCATTTATCTCAGGAGTGCAGAAATTGGGTGAAAACGGGAATATTGTAACGTTATAGTTAATTCCTTCATAAAAGTATAAATAAAAGAAGGTTTTTTTAATGTAAAAATAATCATTAAATAAGACTATTTATTTCTATGTAAATAAAAATAATTATAATCAACCATAAAAGAATGACTGTACGTAGCAAGATAAGAAGCGTATGTGCAAAAAATAGGATTAGTATAGTAAATTTCCACGAAGGGTTAAAAAATTAGGTAGAGTTGAATTTTCCAATTAGACTTCGAATAAAGCTACGTGTCCCGATAATTACATCACACAGACAGGGAACCGCCAGTATAACTATTACTAAGTATAAATAAAAGAGTTTTTCTATTAAAAGGAACCATTAAATAAGATAATTGAAATAAAAATGATTATAATCAACCATAAAATAAGGACTATATACTAATATTGTTGTCGCTACCTACATACATGCTTATTATTTTTATACAGTATTTATCTCAATTTATTTAAAGGTAGGTAGTGTATATGTTTACATATATGTATTACAGGATTCACTTCTAAACTAATAAACCGATTATTATCAATTTTGGAACAAGCTGCTAGGCGTAAGGAATTGTAATGTGGGCTATATTTAACTTAATTTTGTATTATGCAAAACTGGTAAAAAGGGACGGAAGCTCTTCTTTAAACTTCAGATACCTCAGAATTATGTGAAATTTTAACAATAAGAATTAGACATCAATTACTAAGTTTTCCTCGAATTTCAGTTTCTTTTGGGGTATTTTAAAGGGATTTTAGGGGTCATAATATGGTCACAACATCCTATTTGAAAATACAAGTATTTGTATTGAATTTGATCCAGTCATTAGACACCAATTAAATAAAAATTAATTTCTTTTAAAGCTTAAGCCTTAAATTTGAAACATTTTCTAGAATCCAAACAATGTAATGGGTTTCTTTATCAAAATTGAATAAGAATTCTAGACATATGGTTTAGTATCATTATATCTTGATTTTAATCTCCATAAGGGGACATAAAAGTAGTTCAAACTCGTTCTCTTTTGGGAATTAATTTTACCCGTCATTGGACGGATATTCTTCTAGTACCTATATCTGATCTACTTATCTAAAAAGCTACTATAGCATTGTATATGTACTGATACACAGGAGATTCAGATTTAAATAAAAGAATTGATGTAAAATTTGTCGACCTATTATTGCTAGATTGTTGTGGTTTGGAGATGTATGTGTTTCCATGATTCTGAAGGCTTTATCGACGTGGCAATACCTTCAATAGGTTCAAGCAAGCCAGGCAGGTTTCAATATAAAAACCAGATAAAAAGCAATACATGTTCCTCCAGATTTGAGGTTGGCGTGGTACGAACAGCGTCTCCTTGGACCAAAAACTTTAAACGTTACATAAACATGAACATAACTTCAATCAATAAACGGTCCTGGGAGAGGATGGACCTCCACCTCGTGGATGACACATAGTAATAAAAGTCAGATTTCTCTAGAAGCTACAAAGACAACTATCAATATTGGAACATTGAATATGAGAACCATGTTCTAGACTAAATCTTACAGAAACGTTGGAGATGGATTATCCACACTCTTCGCGTGCTTCCATCTCGCACAACAAGATCTGTTCTCTTTTTGGAATCAGCTAGTAGACAGAAAAGGACGCAGATAAAAGAACATGTAGCGTCGTGAACTGGAGGCAGGTGTGAAGAGAACTGGCCATACATGGATCCGGTTGGAAAAAACTTGGGTTACAAAGCTCGATAATGATGAAGATGATTAGTTGTTTGCATAGTAAATTCATATTCATAGACATAATTTACATACTTTACGTAGAGGCTACTGTAGCCTAACATGTGCACTGATTCATTGAATCTCCATATGTAAAATATTGAACGGTGTTGTGTCAGACATCGGGGTTACATGGTTCATGCAGAAGAGTGGTACTTTGTTTTTTCAAGACGGTATTTCCTGGTGTCTTCTATTCGTCTCCACGCACTCAGCACTATGTGATGTGATCTCAAAGCACATTTGCGCAGCTACAGTCTGTAGTTAGCTTCAGTATAACGAATGACCGTGTCTGGTTAAGAGTCACGCTATCTACAAGGTAACTCTGTTAATGTGCATGGACATAGTGAGAACACGCCGGATCTAGAAGAATCTAACTTTGATAAAATTAATATTCTTTTATTTTTTACGGGTAGTTGTAGTTCCTGTGGCGATCATCGACAAACAGATTCTTCGACAGAGAGACCGTGACAGCATTGGAGAAGATCACATTGCATAACAACCGTTAGGTGCATTACTCCAATTAGTGGAGAACTGTAATGCATTTATAGTAGGTGTTTTTAGCCATTGAAAATTCGAACGAGTCAGGAAAATCTATAAAAATTCTCGATTTGTTTGACTAGTTGATTGATTGGTTGTGTAGCTTGAGTTATTCTAAATAACAGATATTTCAAACCAAGCAAAAAAGTAAGCCGTATGAAACCGAATAGCCGGCACAGAATGACTAATTGTGATCACTCCAAATATGAGGGATGCGTAGGTGTTCGAATAAGTGGTGGCGCAAATGAAGAGAGGGGAAACATACTACAGATGACATCAAAGATATGACTTTGTCGGAGAGGATGTCGACAGCTTTCGTCCATCCCTGAGGATGGGAATAAATTTAATCTTTCTCTAACCATCTCTATTTCCCTCTTCGAGCAGAACGTATCTGTAGATAAATTAAAATAAAAACTACATATTTAACATGAAAATGGCTCGTCACTTATTTCAATTAACAAAAAAAAACACATTTCGAGAAAAACCGTAGTCCGGGGAGATAATATCAGCAACCCCACAAAGGAATGACATCGAAATATTCACACTCTATCTCCGATATATATAACACTAAAATTCCTGTGCTTCTCTATGCCTATTATTTTAACTCCATTCTAACTGCTGATGTGCTTACTGTAATATCAAATAGGATGCGTGAATCTCTCAATGGGAATTTTGTTTCTAGGGCAGTTGCTCTTGACACGTCAAAAACGTTTGATAAAATCTGGCACAAAGGATTGCTTCACACAGGTTCACCTAATAGGGAAATTCTGGGCCCACTTCTCTTGTTTCGTTTTGTTAATGATCTTCCAAATTATATTCTTAGATCATTTATTGACACATATGCAGACGACAAAACTGTCTATGCACTTTTGACACTTCTCTCTCTTCCGATATGGCCCATGTGACGCAATGAGGGGACTCACTCGCTACTTTTAATACCTCTAAAACAAAGCATCTTCTGAGTCATCAGTTTTTAAATTGAAGTCCTTTGAGTGCAAACTAGTCAAAATCAGGCTCATTATTATGTATCATAAACTTCAGCCAATGAGAAACAAGCTTCTCTCATTTCACCACCAACGTTCAATTCCTTGTTTTGCTCTAGTTAAAATGAAGAACGGCTCTCTGACCGAGGAAGCCCCTTGTTTTGTATAAGCTCCTAGAATTGACTTTCACTCTAGATCTAAAATTGGAAACTTATATTCAATCTATTGCTAAGCTTGCTGGAAAAATGGTTGCATCATTCTGCCGCTCCAGAAAGTATCAAACTCCTGATGCAACTCTCTACCTGTATAAGAGTCAGATACATCCTAAGATGGAGTAATGATGCACCTCCGAGGAGGTGCTGCTTAGAACACTCTCATTTGCATTCACAGAGTGCAAAATGGACTTCGCAACCTAGTGGGGGTGATCTTTTCTGTTCTCTAAAACCTTTTTTCACAAAAGAGACATTATTAGTCTTCTTCTACTCTATCGATTGGCTTAGATCAAAGTGTAGTATCTGTTCCGATGGATACTGCACCCCATAGACTGGTATTGTCTTGGCCTTCAGGGCTTGATTTACGCCTGTCTATGGGTCTGTCCTGTGCAGTTCTAGGAGGTCCACCCTCCCAGGCTTTGCCTCTCCTCTTTGGGGGGGAGTAAGTTTATGCTTACTGCCTGAGGCGCCCCTACCGGGGAATGCCGACGGGGCTGCCCAGGCAATTTTTAAACCCCACTTTCCCGACCCGACCTTGGGTCACATCTTACTTGTGGGAGTAAGATAAAAACTGGCCTTGTGCCTAACTCCTGGAGAGGAGTAAATCAATACTCTATCAATATTTCCATGGTAAGTGCTCGACTGAGCTTCAATCTCTTGTTCCTCTTTGTCAAACTTTCATAGCACGAACTCGTCTTTTTACCACCATTGTAAAAAAACGTTTCCTTTCTTTCTCTGTGTGCCTAACATCAAATGTAATTTCCATGAACAGAGTTTTTTCCAAGACCTTTCTATTGCTTCCCTGGGAGCTATAAGATGGTTCTCTTCGAATCTAATTCAATAAGCATTCGTCATAAACTGATCATTAACAGTTATCCTTGAGTGGTTCTTGGCCTTCATACAATTAACATTTTTATGAAACGTTGCCATCCTTCCTGTTCATCAGCAAAACAATCTACGATAAACGCCACCTGGAGGATAACGCCCGAAACATTGTGAATATAACAACCACGATAAGAATAACATTGCTAAATATGTAGGTAATCTAAATAACAAGGACATTCATCCACAGCCTTCGTTAAGAAGGCATGTTCGGTAGAAAATGACGTCATATACTTTGGGGCAAGCGAGACATGCTGAAAATTATGGAGCTGGACTAGTAACGAGTCATTCTATCCGAATTCTTGTACCGGTCTATTGGTCTTCTGTTTCTTTTGACCTATGGATTTTTACCAATTTACCATTGCAGGAAGATGACAAGTCTTTTATTTTAACCGGTTCCGAGGAGGAGATATTTGAGATTGAGATCACAATTTTTACTTTTTCGCATTTTCATCCTGTTTCAATCGCGGTTGGGCCTAATGCTCTCTTAAACACGTGTAAATATTATGGATTAAGATTATTTGATACTGGATATTGTTTTATGGTGTGACCTAATTTCTGAAACAATATAAATAAATATTAAAGTTCTTTTCATTTAGAAAATAGAGCTGCCGGCATGAATAGGTCGATGCGTACATTCTTGTAAATAACTTTATGGGAGTTATATGATTGGAATAAGAATTTAATTATCAAGCATAATTTAATTGCAATATATATATATATATATATATATATATATATATATATATATATATATAGAGAGAGAGAGAGAGAGAGAGAGAGAGAGAGAGAGAGAGAGAGTGAGAGAGAGAGAGATAGGGGAAATTAAATTATATATATGTATATTAGAAATTAAATTATATATATATAGTAAAAAAGAAGTGTGATAAATTAACTACCATCAAAGCTGGTAATAGATGCAATATTTATTTTATTTAAAAGAAAAGACAAAATCGAACCGACCTTTTTTTCTTTTCTTTTTTTTATAAACTGTCATTTTTTTTTATAGTTTATAGTTATACATATATTTCGCTAATAATATTAGCCTCATTAGTGTGTTTTAAATTCCGATGTAATTGGGAAACCAGCTTCAGTTGGTGTGAGCCGGCGAGTTAGATGTCGTTTTTTTGTTTTTTTCCACTCTCGTATGAAAGCACGCCAGCACGTGGACTGTTATAGTTTTGAAAGGTTCATACTTTTTTTAAGCATCTGAATGAAATTTAGTAAAAAAGAAGTGTGGTAAATTAACTACCATCAAAGCTGGTAATAGATGCAATATTTATTTTATTTAAAAGAAAAGACATAATCGAACCGACCTTTTTTTCTTTTTTTTTTCTATAAACTGTCATTTTTTTTATAGTTTATAGTTATACATATATTTCGCTAATAATATTAGCCTCATTAGTGTGTTTTAAATTCCGATGTATATATATAGAGAGAGGGAGATAGAGATAGAGAGCAATAAAATTATGTTAAATTATTTAAATGAATAAATGCGAAGGTTTTTCCTCCAATCCTAAATATATTAACATCAAAACAGATTATTCTTATTTCATTCTATGATACAACCTAATATTTTGAAATACTGTATATATAGTAATCTGAAAACACCCATAACCAGCTTTAAGTATGTTTAATTTTCATATTTATTTTTAAAATGTTTCTAATAAATTAATATTCTGTAATATACATTTGTAATTTGCATTGTAATATTTTCCGATATATACACAATAGCAGTGGTAGAGCAGGGGCGGGCCTCGGGCGTCAATGATAGGGGAGGCAAAATGCCCTTCAGTTGTGGCCAAGCCTCCAAGCCCACATATTTGAAATGTTCAAAATCTTTTTCGCGCCTATTTGCTAAATGTTTATATGGCATCTTTCAGAGAGTTCCCCCGGTTAAATATTCAACAGCTAGGGGATATTTTTTTATTGCTGGCGCCTTGGCCTTGTCCACATTCAGGTCACGCTCTCACTGAAATGATTAACATTCGTATGTTTTCGGTTTGAACTATTTTAAAACTAGTGCTTTGAAATTAATTGAATCAATTTTCAATTCATGGAAAATTTGAAAACTTATGACTTCTAAACTATATCTCAAATAGCTATTTTCACTAGGCGATCTGGTTTGGTGAGATAAAGTTACTTAGTTGTATTTAGAAATCCATGTGATAAAAGAATTATATTCTTTTTTCCTGAATAAGTTTTAAAATTTTATAATTATACCTGATATCTTTTAAAGATTTTACAAATATCGCTGGTCAATAGAAACGTTTGTCTTAATAATGACACAAAGATTGTTCTTTGCTGAAATGAATGTGTAGCTTTCGAGTTTGGAATAAAATTAGATTTATCAACATTTAAGGGATATTTTAAGTAGTATGACCCCTTAAGTAAATGTGGTATTGTAGTGACTGCAACGATTCTTCTCTAAGAGCACAATCGACAAATAGAGTAAGCAAAGGGACGACCAACCAATACCCATGTCAACCCACACTTTTGATGACCTTGTTCATAACTGGTCAATGCCGCCGACGTCCAAGGGAAAAGTTAATTTTAGTGTCCTATATAATGGTTGGTGCACCAAAATTGGGACCTTTCCCTTCAATTCCAGAGAATGGTCCTTGCTAAGTTTTGTCCCTGGCGTGGCCCCTCAGCGGCCTCCAGTATTTACCAGACAGAGTTTTTGCGACCGGCTGGGAGCCTTATGAATGTTATCATGAAAGAGGACCATTCGGGAAATTGATGGGGTCCTCGATGTCTTTTCCTCCTATCTGACGGAGTTATGAGAGTTGTTTTAAGTTCCTTCTCTGAGAAGGGGTCAATTCTACAAATGTCCTTCCCTAATTTAAAGGGGAGGGATTTTCCTTTCTTTTCGCCTCGCGAAGGAGAGATTTATTGGCTCTTTTTCGTTCCGGCTCAACTTGTTCTCGTCGAGCGGATTTGGAGCGGGGTGATGGATGTGTGTTGGCAGGTGTCTGTTGTGGTAAATGCAGTGTGGGGCGGGTATTGTTGCATGTGTTGGTGGGGGGGGGGGGGCAGTATGTGCAGAGTAGAGACAGGTGTTGTTGTTTTGGGCGTTGTTGTTCTGTGGGTGAGAGTTATTTGTGTGATGTAGGTTTTGGTAGTGTCGGGGATAGTGTATGATCCATGGGAGACTGGGCAATCCTTTCCTTCCTCTTACACCTTGTCCTCTTCTCTTTTTTATTTTATTATTCTGAACCGGGGATGGGAGCAATTTTGTGTGCGCTTGCTCCATCCTCCTCGTCAGATGAGATTGTTGTTTTACTTTTTATCTCCCGTCGGTTTTGCGGTGTGGGGACATTCTGTTGATTCTGTGGCTGTTGCTGTTGCTGTTCCTGATGCTTTTGTGGTTGCTGTCGTTGTTTCTATCCCTGCTGCTGCTGCTGCGGCTGCTGCGGTTGGGCGGGTGGTGAAACTGTGTCGGAAGCAGTTGCGTTCTTCCGCCCTTTGCTCACCACTGTTCTCCATTCTTGCTCTGCTCTGTTGGAAGTAGAGTTGGTTTCGGACCAGAGATTGGGGCTGTCAGCGGCGCTAATTGGTTAGGGACTGCCTTTTCGGGCAGTTCCTTGCCATGTGGCCTTGCTTTTGGCAAAATCAACAGTGCAGACGACGGCCTTTCACCACACTCGTCATGTTCCAGCTTTTGTGTGTCAGAATTGTCTCGAAGCATTCCCGCTTCAGCCTCATGGCAATTGTGAAGTCTGCTTCTGGACCTTACTGAGTCAACTTGTTCCACATCCCCGAAGGTACTCACTCAGGTAATTCACGCACAGCTCAGTTGGAGCATTATAAATGTAGGCCCGGGTTCTCTTTCTGCCCTGGTATTTGGACTGTATCTTCAATCTCCCGCCCATCATCTCTTTTAAGCAAAGTCGTTCGGCAGCGTCCTCGGTGGGGAATAGGATGTCCCACATGGCGAAGCTCTTCTCCAGATATAGGTTGCCGGAATATTCAGCTTCTTCAGGAGCTCCACCATGGTCTTTTTTGAGTCTCAGTAGGCGATTTTCTTTCAAGTCGGAGATGACGAGAGACAAAACCCTGTCCTCAATCGCATCTCACAGATTGCAATACATTACCTTTTCTATATTGTTTATACTTTTTCAAGTACAATTCCTTGTACTCCTGTACTCGAAACTAAAATAGAGCCAAACTAAGACAACAGATCTTGCACTTACAAATTGCTCAATATGCTTTCAGAAAGAGTTCTATAACAATAATGCATATTTCAAAAGGATTATCTTAACACTTTACTGCATTTTCATTGTCACATACGTTTGTATGTATTTGAATGCAGTTTGAATTTGCATTCAAATATATACAGACGTATCAGACAAGAATACGCTTCTGACAATTGAGTCGACAGTAAAACTGTAGTAAAGTGTTAAGAAGACATTTTATTTATATATATATATATATATATATATATATATACACTCCACTCTATAATAAAACCCTATATATATATATATATATATATATATATATATATATATATATATATATATATATATATATATATAAACTTCTATCCAGTCACGCAAAAGTTAGCGAGTAAAACACATACCTTTTATAGCCCCTGTGACGAAACCATTTCAAGTGATTGGAGGAAGCGAGAAGTTCGACAACCACCTCAGACATACCAAACACCCTGAAATGAATTCGGAAAGAAATCTTTCGCTCCATTATCAAAGGTCAATGGCAGTTTTTTTTTGTATTTTGAGAATAATAATGTATATATGAAAGATTTAATTACTGGCGTAATTCTCTAATTTTATATGAATATTTTAGTAATATATCTAGATAAATTACTAATGCGAAAGGTGGCGAAGCGCATTTTTCTTGTTATTTCAACGGAAGCTTGAGAGTGCTTTTACCGAACTTTTTTGAATTTTTTATTTTTTATAAGACTAAAGAATTAAGGAGTAATAATGTTTTTACTATTTTTAGGAATAATTTCTTTTTTAAATTCATCTTTTTTATTGAGAAATTTAGGTGTAATAACAACCACTGAAGAGGTCGAATAAACATACACTTATTTTTTTACTTATGGACAAGAAAAAAGTGTGATTTGATACGGACGAAACAGCTGTCTGAGAAGTACAATAAAAGGTTTGAAACAAAAATTCGAATTATATCCTTTTAAATATCTATATATATATATATATATATATATATATATATATATAAAGTTAGGTATGTGTATATGTTTATATATTTATATGTACAGAATTAACTCCTAAAGTAATTAACCGATCATTATGAATTTCGAACACAGCTGCTATGCGTAAGTGGTCGTAATGTGGTCTATGGTTTAATTTTGTTTCATGCAACGGGCTAAAAAGTGGGTGGAAGCCCTTCGGAAAAATTCAGTTATCTTCCTATTGTTGTGAAATTTTAACAATAGGTATTAGACATCAATTAATGAATATTCAACAAATTTCAGTTTCTTTGGATGATTTTCAAGTTGCTTCAGGGGCATCAAGGGCATAATATAGACACAATCAAATAAATCAGATTTTCACTGAATTTGTTCCATAGTCATTCGACACCAATTAAGAAAGATTTCCTGAATTTCAGTATCTCCTTAAGAAACCCTTAAGCTTAAGACTTATATTTTAGACATTTTCTAGAATCTAGATCATGTAATGGATTTTGATCAAAAGTCACATGATGATTTTGGTATCATTATATCTTGATTTTCATCTTCGTAAGGGACATAAAAGTGGTGCAAAACTGTTTTTTTTTTGGAGAAATTGATGTTTCCTGCTCAAATATTGGTATTTTTCTAGTGTATATATTTTTTCTAATGCCATCCACTTTACCCCTGCTCATCCCCCACCTCTTTCTTTCACAGTAGTCCTTGCTCACCCCATCCTTCCATTTTTTTTTTTTTTTTTTTTTTTTCCCACTCATTTTCTTCAACATTCATTTCTATTTCTCCAACAAATACGGACGTCCACCCAGCAGTGGCCATTATTTCATTCTATTTTTCCTCCCAATATGTCTACCCTACATGTATCTGTACTTGCATGACATTTTTTCTCTATTTTATCATCCTGATGAAGTCTTATAAATAAAGACGAAACGTTGATGTACACATAAAAAACATCCATTTTTTGGTTTTCCTTTTTCATTTTCCCATCACGTCGGATTACCTTCATCCTTCTCTTCCTATATATATATATATATATATATATATATATATATATATATATATATATATATATATATACTAGAAAAATACTCTCTAGCGATATTTTGTTTAAAATAACGAAAAGTGTGGTCAGGTTGGTAATGTATATTATATGTATATCTTCGCGAAAAATATTTTGTTGTGTTATATATTTTGTAAGCATAAAACGAAATATTATTATTTGTTGTTTTATTAGCTGCACAATCGCTTGTCGTGTAATATTAATATAATCCTATGTAGCGCACGGTGTAAAACGACAAAATGATTCTAATTAGATTCATATTGTATTTCTTTTACGGTTTTCTGGATCAAAAGAAAGAAAACACATAACTGGGGGTTTAGTCACTTCTACTCCTACGCTAAAATTAGTAATCAACGAGAAAAATAAAATATAAAAATCACTGAACGCGAACAAAACAAACCTGTAATTTCTGACAGCACGCATCAATAATTATTGATAATAATCGGACTGAAGCGCGTACGATATATAATTCAATACGCAACTTTTATTTACGGATCTATACCGGTCATTGAAATGGAGGAAACTCTTATTTACTTATATATATATATATATATATATATATATATATATATATATATATGTATAAGGTTTGCTTTAATGTTTTTACTTTTTAAGATTTCTCATTTTCTTTAACATAGACTGCGTTTATTCCTTTTTCCCCTTTCGTTTATATATATATATATATATATATATATATATATATATATATATATATATATATATATATATATATATATATACACGCGCCCCGACTACTAAGTCAAATATGACTGTCGTATTGGGGTTCAAACCGTGCGATCGGTAGGGATTGTCTCCTTCCATACTGAGGATTGAAGGTTTGACATGAAACACATGTGTATATGGATAAAGTTGGAAATATATATATATATATATATATATATATATATATATATATATATATATATATATATATATATATATGATTATGAATATTTGTTTTTATCTACATACGTATACGTTTCATCCTTACGGGAATTGTCAGTGAAGATCTGTGATGCAGCTAAACCGTCTGTCTGTTGATGACTATATATACATATATATATATATATATATATATATATAGAGAGAGAGAGAGAGAGAGAGAGAGAGAGACATACATACATACATACATACATACATATATAATATATGTGTTTTCCATCTGTTCAACGTCTTATTTTTATTTCATTTTATTTCTATGCTGTTTTACTTTTCTTTTTTTCCTTTCATCTTTTTTGATTCATCAGCAAAGTGAGATTTTGATTCTTGGTGGCCATTGATAAGCAATATTTGTTTTACTCGCCGTTAGTTCTTCTAAAAACAAAACATATAAAAGGCAGAAACGAAGAGGAGAAACAAAATAAAAGGCCCGTTCCCAATGGAAACCTTTCCATTTTTAAGCGTATTTGTATAAACAACCACTGAAATAACTAGCATGCTCCCACCGGTGACATTCGTCATTTGTCGCCAAGCAACTGAGCAGTGTTTCATATTTTATCACCAATCGTTATCTAGTAGTAAAAGAAAAGAAAACAGCACATGTGATCACGAGGATGTCGTCGGTGGTCTAATGGATACTGACATAGACTACGGAATTAAATAGGTGTAATATAACTAGACTAAGAAAATTATTAACGTCCAATGTGTTATTCCATGAAAGAACGATTGCAACTGCTGTTCCGAAGAAGGTGAAAGAGAAAGACAAACGACTTCTACACACGTAATAAAACAATAAAAGAAAAGAAAACAGCACATGTGATCACGAGGAGGTCGTTAGTTGTATAATGGATATTGACGTGGATTATGGAATCAGCAAAGCCGACTTCGACTTCGGTCGGACCTATTACATTCGATTATACTATAATACCGGCCCATTTGGCATAATAGTAAGAGTGCTCGCTAATGGACCGGGAGACACCGGTTCAATCCTCGCCCAAGTCATACTAAAGACGTAAAAAATGGTACTTGATACCCCCGTGCTAAACACTCAGTATTATAAGGTGAGGATCAAGGGTAAGTGGGGTAATCCTGGGAAATGAGTGGCGCCCTTCCCTACACCTCGGTGTAGTAGCTAATGAAATAGAAGCCTTCGGGTAGCCCTCGACTATGGTTGACCACTTTTATACTATAATACAATTTATGGAAGGTATTAATAACCCTCTCCAACTCTATCTAAAACAGCAGTCTGTGTTTACTTAATTGTGTTTCGCTATTGAACATCCAAAAAGGGATGATATGCCGTAAAACAAAAACGCCGTCTGCACATAGTAGTTTATTTTAATTTGATCGTACATTGCGGAGAACACGGACCACTCTCTCTACTAGGAAAATAGTGAATGCGTAAATTATTGAATTGCATTATGTCAGACATTGTTGGTCCTCCAAATGTTCGATGCTTCAGAGTTTCTATACGTCATAATCACGTTGACACACCGGTTCCCGTTAGATGGCCGAAGTTAAGCGACGGTGAGCCTGGTCAGTATTATATGAATGACCATTTGAAAACAGCAAGCGCTGTATGTGGAAGGACGGTGACATATCCGTGCAACAAATGCAAAAACTAACGTCGTTATCTTCTCTGACCGGGATATACATGCGAGTGGGGACGGCTTGTGAATTTAATATTCCCTAGAAACTTCCTTTTTCGGAGGAAGCCGGCTCAACCCACCCATTGTGAATATCACACCAGGTCCAGATAAAGTTTGATTCCGGTGCGTTAGGAAACAAGCAGATTATTTTTTGTGAGCTATACATCAGGTAACAACATCCCGAATCACGCGAGGCTTTAGTTGGTCTTTTTCATAAAATACGAAATGAAGGTATATAAGGAAAATCATCGAGATTACGATTTTTGGGTGATTCATAAATCAGCTAATCTAACCCGTGGCGTTAAATTACTCCTCTCTTTCTGTTTTAGAGTCAAAACACCCCTTACGACAATAATGAACTGTTCGAAAAGAACTATAAATAGTATGCATTTATAATTGTTATGCGGTGTGTAATGTGAGAACGAGAGAAAAAATTATATGTGGTTTATTTCCTTGTGTTCGAGTGTATTTATTCTACCAGCTGTTGGTGTATGACACATTTTATTTATCCGGTTTTAAGTTGAAGACGTCTGGTGGTGAAATCGTTAAAAATATATACGAAAGAACTTTACTTCGTACGGGTAATCGAGGGATCGAAACCGATTTTATAAAAATTGATTCAAACCAGTTTTCATATGATCACTATAACCGAAATCGATTTGCCAAAACCAATAATTTTAATGTTTGCAGTTTCTGCTTTCCGTGAAACATTTGTCTGTCGTTTTCCTTTGAACAAAATATCGTTGTAACTAAATTAGTTGGATTAATTTTTTTTAAATAATATGTTTAATCAATTAACTTTTAGAATTTGTTTAAACAAACGTTACATTTGTTTAAACAAACGTTACAACGTTATTCAATTTTTGCGACATGGGTACATTAGTTGAACAGAAGAATGTCAGTAGGACAAAGATTGCAAACATTTGCCTAACGATATATTTGCGTCGTTCACATATTTGAAATTTGATTTGTATCCAATGCCACGAATAAATCGTTATAAGAAATTCAGTAATTACTGTTCAATGTTTGGCGGAACGTGAATGAAAAATGTCTTGTTGAAAGTGCGATATTGATTTGCCGTTTCTCCCTGTTGTATTTTTTTATTCAATATGTATTATTTTTAGTTGTTGTCTTGTTTAATTATCTAGATTTGTGCACATACACGTCAAAATACAATTACGATTGTTATTTATAAAAATTATTACTTCCTTATATATATATATATATATATATATATATATATATATATATATATATATATATATATATATATATATATATATATATATATATATTATTGCTAATGACAACTAGAGATCTCACTTATCAGTGTTTTCAACCTTAAGGCAATACGTGAACCACATATTTGAGATCATGTGTATGTATGTGTGAGGCTGGGCACTTTTCGAGGAGCTTTAATAACAAGCAGTACAAATAGCTATATGCATGGTCCGACGTTTCGTAGATCACTCTTATCTGCTTGGTAAGTAGTCGCCGAATTCCGCTATTTACAGTTCTTCTCTATTTACTAACTGGTTGACAATGGCCTGCGGGTAAGATCTCCGACTACAAATCAATGGTGATTTGTGTTCGGGGTTCGCGCCAGCCGACCGTTGGGAATTAGTTCCTAGACTGAAGATTGCGTTAGCATGAAACATCGATGTCTCTATCTAGGTATTAAAATATTTAATATTTATTTATAAAAATATTATTATATATATATATATATATATATATATATATATATATATATATATATTACAATGTGTCCCTAAAAAATTATGCACCCTTTGAATCGTTATAAACTCGTTCAATTTACTGATTTTGACTTGCAAACAGGATTGATAGAACAGTAGAAGAGTAATAATTAACATTGAAAAATACTGATAGTAAAATTAATTAAACGTACAAAATTAACCTTTAATAAACATAAACGCTACTTGGAGTAATTTCAGAATGTTCATAAAATAAATTTTAACTGCAACCCGTTCTGCTCAATACACCTTTTTCCTAAAACCATAACTTTTAATAAACGTAAAATGCCCATAAAATAACCCTTTTCTGTTCTGCTCAATAATCTTTCATATCATGATATATTGGATCTAGAGACGTCTTGCAACATTTCCTCTACCGTGTTCATAAATTAACCCGAACATATCGCCAGGTTCGAGTGAAATTACTCAAAATAGCCTTGACATTATTATTAAATTAATAAATTAATATTAAAATATAATTTAAATGCTTTTTTTTTATTAATTTTACTGTCAGTATATATATAAATGTGTATTCTTTCTCTTCTATCAATCTTGTTTGCAAGTTAAAAATCAGTAAATTGAACGAGTTTTAACGATTCAAAGGGTTCATAATTTTTGGGAGACACCCTGTGTATATATATATATATATATATATATATATATATATATATATATATATATATATATATATATATATATATATCAAAGAAGTGAAATCTTTTAATAAACGTAAAGATAATTTAGAATATCCATGAAATAACCCTTATCCGTTCTGCTCAATACACCTTTCATATCATGATACATTGAATCTACAAACGCCTTGCAACATTTCCTCTATCATGTTCATACATTAACCCGAACCCGAACCTATATATATATTTTTTTACGTTTAGAAGCGAGAATGCACACATGCGTACCTAATATATAAATAAAAGTAAGTCGGATTCTCGAATTTAGAGATGCTATCACAGTTTCAGTGACTAACCCTGGCGAAAAAAGACAAGAAGAAGAAAGCGAAACAAAAGAATATACTGTCCGGTGGCTAAAGCTGCCGGTGGCGCCAGGGTTGACAGTACTGCCTTAGCCAGTGAAATTGTGATAGCATCCCTAAATTCGAGAATCCGGCTTACTTTTATTTATATATTAGGTACGCCTGTGTGCATTCTCGCTTCTTAACGTTTAATACGAGACCTAAGTTGTAATCCTAGCAACTGTCAAAATGTTGCTTGCAATTTTTATTTTTCGTTTCTTTTGTTCAATGTTTTTGCTTGACGCCATTGTCGGTGTTTTAACAAATCTATCAGAGTCAGCCGAGAGGATATTGGTACAAAAAATATTTCCATATGAATCAGGGTTTGTTTACACTAACCCTGATTGATTCATTAAAACAATTGATGTGGTATGAACAATAGTTTGGAGGGGGGGGGCAAGAATTCTTCCAAAATTAATCGATTATCCATAATTAGAATAAACAAAAACAAAAGCAATCGATGTTTAATTTGTAATTTCTGTTTCTATAAATATTTGACGGTCTGAAAAGCGCCACCATTTCACCATTTTATCAAATAACTAGCAAGAAGACCCGGCGTTGCTCGGGATTAAATGAGGATCACTACTATGTACTTTTTCACTATTCTCATAACACCATATTACTTTTTTTGTTTTTTTACTGCTGCCCTCCTCCCGTTTCGCCATTTAATATAATCAGAAGAAGCTGAAGTTTTGGTAAAACTCTCTGAATTAGTGTATTATACATATGGTTTAAATTTCATTAAAATCGGATAATCGTATTTGAAGTTTTAAGGGGGTTCTATCTCTATGGGCCACTTAAGGGTGAGGCCCCGTAAATATTCAGCACATAGAGGGTAATGTAAAGATTTAAGATCACTTCCATTGTCTTCACGAAAGTGAGGTGGAAAATATTCGCCATTAAAAATACTTCCTGGGCTGAGATATCATGGAAAGTGTTTCAAAATGGGAAAAAAGACAGCGAAAATATTTTAAAGCTAGCCCGTTGAGAAAGCCGACTTTTCACTTTTTACTGAGCCTTGCCTGCATCCACGAACGTACCTCTTATTGGACTTTTTACCCTTTGGATTTTCTATTTTCGCCGCACCTGACGCTGTGGCTTCTTGGAATTTAACTTTGAATCCTCTCTCACAACCTCTCGTGCCTTTTAACGACCTACCTATCTACATCTCATTCTCTCCGCTGGACTTTTCGACATCGGACTTTTTAGCAATCGGACATTTGCTTGCATTCGGGCAGAGTTTTGCCCTGTGTTTCTTTCCCTACAACTTTTATTTTATTTTTTCAAATTTTAAATCTTGGCCTTTGCCAACTTATCTATCCCAGCGACTTCCTCTGATGATAAGATTTTGATCTTTGAAAAGCCTGGCTTAAGGAAAATTTAACTTGACTAAATTGCCTTTTTGCGGAATATACCTTGCTCTGAGCAATTGAATTGAAATTTGATTTGGCTTTTGCTTCTCTAATTCCTTTCCATTTTTCTTCATATATATATATATATATATATATATATATATATATATATATATATATATATATATATATATATATATAACTCGTTAAATGACAGGAGACTTAGCTAGAGTGATATATATATATTGTTATAGGAGTCCTATATATATATATTTGATTATAGGAGTCCTTTTCCAGGAAGCCATTCCCCACTTGTAAAAGTTGAATGACAAATTCACCAACAGAATAATCAGCATGTAGATGCACCTGCATATTAAGGGTCAGACTCATTGTCTTAATGTGATGCCATAAATAGGATTTTTTTCATACATGCATTGACCTGATCAGCTCTATTCTATCGAGGAATAATAAGAAAGGTTTGTCGAAAGTCACCAGCAGAAACGAAAGTCACTCCGCCCATTTATTGTGTTGTCTTTTAAATCCTGTAGTCTACAATTTAATGCTTCCATTGCTCTTTTGTAGCTCATTGTTGCTTCATCCCAGATTATTATTAGTTTATATATTTGTAGTAGTTTGGCCTTTGAGTGAATCTTTTTAAATGTTACACAATGGTTTTTTCCTGTCTTGTGAGGTCTAGTGGCATAAAAACATAGAGTGCAGTTATACCACCACCCAGAAGTGTTGCAGCAATCCCACTTGATGCCACTGCATTATAATAGTAGCAACAGCAGTCTTCACTCTTTCTTTTTATTCTCTCTCTCTCTCTCTCTCTCTCTCTCTCTCTCATCCCTTATGACGTCAGTATATTCAACCAAGTAATTGAAAAATATATCATATCTCTCATATATTTCCTGTAACAGAAATGTATAACCAAATTAAAGATACATAAAATGAGTGAAACTGCCAGTAAAATGTTCCATTATATTATTCAATAAATATATTTTATCTTTACACATTAAGAATTTAGCATTAAAAAAATATTTTAAAATGTAATTTCAAACTTTATAATAAGCCTTTGTTTAAAAATTGACTGATTTCTGTTTTTAGCAATTTTCAAGGTATTGATATCAATCCTACTTTACTTTTTTACATGTAACAAGTTGGATGACCTCAAAAAATCTTTCAATATTAGAAAGAAATTAACTTTTTTTAAATTCTCATCAAAAAATTAATCAAGTATAAAAGTTGTAAACTTGTATCTTTGATGGGTAACTTTTTACAAAAGGTTTGGTAGAGTATACATTTGACCCATTGTTCAGCTCAACTGCCAAATTGGGGTTTGGTAAAGTGTACATTTGACCCATTGTTCAGCTCAACTGCCAAATTAGGGTTTAGTAGAGGGTACATTTGACCCATTGTTCTGCTCAACTGCAATAACAGGGTTTGGTAGAGTGTACATTTGACCCATTGTTCTGCTCAACTGCATAATTGCGGTTTGTTAGAGTGTACATTTGACCCATTGTTCTGCTCAACTGCCAAATTGGGGTCTGTTAGAGTGTACATTTGATTTATTGTTCAGCTCAACTGCCGAATTGAGGTTTGGTAGAGTGTACATTTGACCCATTGTTCACCTCAACTGCCGAATTGAGGTTTGGTAGAGTGTATATTTGACCCATTGTTCTGCTCAACTGCCATATTAGTGTTTGGTAGAGTGTACATTTGACCCATTGTTCAGCTCAACTGCCAAATTGGTGTTTGGTAGAGTGTATATTTGACCCATTGTTCTGCTCAACTGCCAAATTGGGGTTTGGTAGAGTGTACATTTGACCCATTGTTCAGCTCAACTGCCAAATTGGGGTTTGGTAGAGTGTACATTTGACCCATTGTTCTGCTCAACTGCCAAATTGGGGTTTGGTAGAGTGTATATTTGACCCATTGTTCAGTTCAACTTCACAATTGGGGTTTGGTAGAGTGTACATTTGACCCATTGTTCAGCTCAACGGCCAAATTGGGTTGTGGTAGAGTGTGCATTTGACCCATTGTTCTGCTCAACTGCCAAATTGGGGTTTGGTAGAGTGTACATTTGACCCATTGTTCAGCTCAACTTCCAAATTGGGGTTCGAGACGTGTTTACATGTTTTAAATAAGAGGTTTTTATGGATGAACTAATGAAAAAAAATAGCCTTATCTGTATGAAGTCATAACGTTTCAATGCGTAGCTGCTAAAATAAAAATTATATGAGCAGTCAAAGTTGCTCTTCTCTGTCGTTTCCACACAAAACTTTTGTGACGATATGTGATTTTCACCAATGTTTAAGAATGGGTATATCTAAGAATTATTTATTCCATCTATATTATCTTTATTTTAATGAACTATGGCATTATATTTATAAATATTTTTCACATATTTTAAGCTTCTATTTTCAGCTGTGCACTGCTTAAGTTGACCTTGTATTTAGTATCTCACAAAACGCAATGTCCGACTAACTTTGAATGACCATAACTCGGGTACTAATTGAGATACCAAGATAAATTTGGTAGTTTTTTATATCTTGCAGCGCTGTATATGAATGTTTTTATTTCATTCTCGGACATGCGAAACAAAATTAAATTTAAGAGATTAATGCAGTTTGCTTAAAGTGTTGTTTAATGCGTATAATAGCAAATTAGAATGCAATACAATTTACATGCGTAACAAACTGAAGCAAACTAAAGCAAATTAAGACATATAATGGTGGAATGAGTTAAGAAGGTTCAACCTTTTTATTAATACAATATATATATATATATATATATATATATATATATATATATTAATTAATGAAAAAAAGTTGGAAACTGCTTAACTCATTCCACCATTATATGTCTTAATTTGCTTTAGTTTGCTTCAGTTTGTTACACCTCTGCATTGTATGGCCTTCTAATATATATATATATATATATATATATATATATATATATATATATATATATATATTAATTAATAAAAAGTAGGAAACTGCTTAACTTATTCCACCATTATATGTCTTAATTTGCTTTAGTTTGCTTCAGTTTGTTACACCTCTACATTGTATGGTCTTCTAATATATATATATATATATATATATATATATATATCTTATATTATATAATAATCCTACTTGCCTCAGTAATCCTACTTGCGTCAGGGTGGTCTGATAGAAGTTCCGTATAATATGATATTTCGGAAAAATTTTCCTTCGTCAGATACGTGTTCAACCTTAATTCAACTATTCATATGAATGTCGCTGCCAAGTAGAGCTATTCAACAGAAATTGAAATAGATCTGAAATTAAATTAAAAAGGTGTGTTATTTTATTAAATTTTGCTTCAAATTCATTGTTCATGTTTAAATCTATGTGTCAGTGTTAATATTAATATTTTAAATTCTTTATTATGTATATTTATAAGAATATTTGTCATTTATTTTTACATTTTATTTTATTATATTCGCTCGTTCACGTGTTCAATTTAGTTTATTATATTTTTTATCTCCTAGACAGGGAGGCAACTCTATGACTATGATCTGTTTTATTTTTTATTTTAATGTACACAAAATAAAATTTATTTCAATTCCCCCGACTTTCAAATGGGCAACCACAAACAGATTGATAATTAGATCAAATTTTGACGCCCAACATTTTACTCACACCCAACCCTCGCAGAAACCGGACAAATTATGACACAAACGTACAAGACTCAACATTCAATAACCTTATAAATTCATACATTAAGGTTTTTTTTTCGTCGTATAAATATATAAACGTATATTAACTGGTTATACGAATTGAGTTCCCAATTAAGTCATATATATAGATAAAATTATTTTTAACCAAACGCAAATATATACGCACATTTTCTTTAGACTATGCGCAGCAAGTCCATCAACAAAGACACAAAATACTGATATCTAGTACGGAAAATATTTGTTATTGGATTTTATAGTAATAGGCAAATAATTAAATAGTCATATATAAATAGATACTCATAAAAAATATATACATACATACAGATACATATAGACATATATATGAAAATAAATATATTAGATAATAATTGCTTAGATCTTAAACGGTCTCATTTAAATTTCTCTTTTCTCCTTTTGTCACAAGTCACATATACATATATATATATATATATATATATATATATATATATATATATATATATATATATATATATATGTATATATGTATATATATATATATATATATATATATATATATATATATATATATATATTAGATTAGAATTTAGAATATCCCAACACATACCACGTGATATTCGCTTACACAAGGTTTCAAGATCATCCGGGTATTTTCAGGCACAGGAATCAGCCATCGGTAATCACCTCGTTAGTATAAATAGTTGTTCTGACAACTATTCCGATGGGTGGTTTTCTGTTTTACACAGTGCCAGGTCGAACTACCATCTCAATATTATTGAGGCGTTAGTTATTAACAATTCTCGACCTAGCCTGTGTAGACAAAAGATTTTGAAGCATCAGTTGGAGATCTTTAATGATTCAAAGCCACCATAACGTTGAGAGATTTACCTTTTTTTTTTCCTCTCTCAATCGTTTTCTCCAACTGAAACAATTTTTCCGCTCATATCTCATTCGACTTAATTTTTTAATTTACCATTCTGACGTTTCCTCTTAAAGGGTCAGACGATAAGGCCTTAAGGTAATTTTAACAATTTTCCTTTTTTCCACTCGCCTGTTTCATTGATTAAAATAATGCTTCCTCTAATATATATATATATATATATATATATATATATATATATATATATATATATATATATATATATATATATATATACATAGATGGACGTACGCATACGTACATACACACACGTATATATACACACCTAAATTTTAGTATATTTATAGATATACCCAGACACACAAATGTGTAAAAAAAACACACACACACACACAATTCCAAGAATATAAATATTTGTCGATTTATATATGTTTATACCAGCATACAACATGTGCATTCCCCCAGGAGTAACTCCGTAGTGCGGCTCACACTAACAGACAGCGTATACGTATACTCATGTATACCCATACGGAATTACATATAATCAATATAAATAAATGTATCTATGAACTTATGTGTGTACATTGTAAAGATGATTATTGCAAAGACAGGAGATATCGTATTGGCCTTAGTTTTGAAAAGATCAAGGCTATAGGCAGGAGGAAAACAGTCAGCAGGAAGAGAGTTCTACACGCTTGCAGTTTTTGGTAAAAGGCTACTGGAATATGAATCTGTATTACAATGAGCTATCAAAACAGCAGATTCATGGAGACCAGCAATTCTAAAGGAGCTGGAACAAAATGAACAGGCAATAGATCACATAATTCTGAAGGACACATGTCATAATAGTATTTATAGAAAAGACTGAGACAAGCAACATCACGCTAACAAAAAAGCAACACAAACTGAAATAATGACAGATATCTTTTTGTTACGTCTGGAGGTTTACACGTTGTTATCGGTTTAATTTCAACTAAAAAATGAAGGAAGGGCGAAGTAGAATCTTTAATAAATTTATTTAACAAAGACACTGATTAGATGAAATGTAGAAAACCGCTTGACGCGAGATGCTTGTTTGATCATGACAGCCGTTCTGTTTACTTTTTCAACTGTCATGGCAGACGACTTCCTTATCCAAGGGCGATAACTATTTCTTTTAATTCAAGGGAAATAACTCGATTCTGTTTTGTTAGGTTGCCCTAACTCTCCTGTCTCTATCTTTAATTCTTTTACTCCAGGGTGCTCTTTTTCATTGAACCCTTACTCTCTTCTTTGATAATAAAATAATTTTTATGTTTTGATATTACGTACATGAAATTGGAGATTCACAAATAAATGATTTCATTCATTTCTTTGCTTCAACTTTTCGTTCTTTAAATATTTACGACTTTTTTTTAATACCAACGACTGACCACTTATAAAGGCCAAAAGCCACTCGAGGATAAGAGTTAATGAGATTGTCAGTTGGATAATAAACGATACAATGAGAGGACTGGCTACGATGGGTGGAATGTACAGACATTTATTTTGTAAGAGACAACTATTTATTAACTTTGAACTGGAAAACAACCATGGTGTTGTAAGCTTGGGATGGGCAGCCCTGCGGTATTGTGTTCCACAAATAAAAAGTTCTTACAAAGAAACTATGCATGGAAGTTTCGTTTACTTTTAGGTACACAGAAGAAGAAGGGAAAATTTCTCGCAGTGGCTGTAGCTAGACGAGTACCAACCATGAAAATAACGATAGAGTAGATAAACATGGTGTCACTAGAATAGAAACACGGAACTATCACTACTCCGGAGAACAGTAAGAAACAGTTAATATCATGGTTATTTTTTTAAATGGCTTTCTTTTTTTTTTCGTCATTGTTTGATGCGTGTATTTTTATTAATATTAATTAAATTAAATGAATAACATTTAAAATTAATTTGGCATTGATCACAAAAAACTTATGCAAATCATTATATTTGGGGAGAAACGCGATTCTTCTCATAAGCTCCTATTTTTGTCATATTAGTTAATTAAACTATTTAACTGAATAAAAAATAGAATAAAATTAGTTATTTTTATTCTTGATTTCCTTTAAGATTTATCGACGAAATTATTTATAAGATATATTAGAATAGAAGATAAGCGAGTAATAATCCTTAATACTTGTAACTTATTTAATAAAATAACTTTTTAAAAAATAAATATATTAATCAACGTTGTGAACTACGATTTTGTCGTATATATGCATTGAACTTGGTATTAAAATACACTAGATACGTCAACGGTGTAAATAATTTAAGACATTATTCCTTGATTATGAATTTTTTTAATGAAATCATCTGTAATAAGAGTTTTTAAACCTTATGGGTGATTATGGGAGAGGTAGTAGCGTAGTGTCGGTTACAGACAGACACATAAGCTCCATTAAAATTATATATATATATATATATATATATATATATATATATATATATATATATATATATATATATATATATATATGAAGAAGAATGGAAAGGAATTAGAAAAGCAAAAGCCAAATCAAATTTCTATTCAATTGCTCAGAGCAAGGTATATTCCACAAAAAGGCAATTTATTCAAGTTAATTTGGCTTTTGCTTTTCTAATTCCTTTCCATTCTTCTTCATATCTACCTGCTCTATCCTGGATATTGAGCTGTATACTTTCCACAATAGGTTTTACCTTTCCTAAAAGTTCGCTTTTAGTACACCAATTCCCGAAAAAATGGAATGGTTAATAGATAGAATTTGTATATAAGCATGGAAACCGACTAGTTAAAATAATAACATAAAAACGTCTCGAAACCCAATTTCGGGCTTTTCCGCGAACGAAATATGGGTTGAATATTATTGAATTTGTTGATAAGCGTGTAAGCAGACTAGTTAAAATAATAACACAAACACATATACACGCTTATTAACTAATTCAATATATATATTAACCATTCATATATATATATATATATATATATATATATATATATATATATATATATATATATATAGAGAGAGAGAGAGAGAGAGAGAGAGAGAGAGAGAGAGAGAGAGAGTTAGAGAGAGTAGAATATCCGTCCCAGGAGGGGTATAACCAATAAATATAGAATTAATTTTAAATTTGAATGTTTATTTCTTTGGGCGTATGGTACGGTTTCGGTGGCACCACTGAAATGGTATAGTTTAAATTTAAAAAATAATGTATTATGTTACATATCATGTTGTCTTTCCATAATTCATAATGGTAAGTTCAATAGTTTAGGATTTTACCAAGAACATACATATTATTGACACTCACGCGCACGCACCGATCCTTTAAAAAATGTATTACTTAATATAACTCTCGGAAGTTTCTAAACCATTAAAACTAAAAAAAAAAAAATTTTAATAAATTAAACAAACCTAAAGTCCCAAGTCGTTCAGTGGAAAATCACTCATGTAAGTCAATTTAGTTTTTACAGTTATTATATTAGTTTGCTTCTAACATTATTTAAGGGATCATCAGTTGTTTACCATGAAAAACTGTTTCGGGAATTTAAAAACAAGACAGTATTTAATTTCATGGCTTCCCAGCAGAGTTGATCAGACCCCACTTCTGTTAAAAGGCAAAAACATAAACTTTCCGTATACTAAATCTAAGTTTTGTTCCGTATAAATGTTTTGCTAACTTATATTAGTTATTAAAAAAAAAAAAAAAATAAATAAAGGAATAAATAAAAAATAAAAATTTCTCCTTACCTGTGTTGTTCGTTTGTCTAATAAAATTTATCCGTTACTTACAAAAATGTTACTGCATTTTAAAGTGTTTAGACATATATATATATATATATATATATATATATATATATATATATATATAGAGAGAGAGAGAGAGAGAGAGAGAGAGAGAGAGAGAGAGAGAGAGAGATGATGATGATGGTGGTGGTGGTGGTGGGGGTGGTGGTGGTGGTGGTGGTGATGATGATGATGATGATGATGATGATGATGATGATGATGATGATGATGATGATGATGATGATGATGATGATGATGATGATGATGATGATGATGATGTACTATTCTTAAAAAAATCCTATCATGAAAAGTCAATACTGGGTGTGCCAAGTTCGAATACCGTTCGTTCCACAGATACACTTTCACTTAGGATGTTGGCAATCTTCACGTGGTCCCTCCCGTAAGAATTCTGACTAGAAATATATTGGGAAAACCAATGCTAACAATAGAATAAAAAATTTGAAAAAGAACAATATTTATGTAATCATCAAGTAGTTTAAACAAAGATATAAATAAACTTATTTTCTTCCTTCCCTTAACCCTTGGATTTTTAAAAATGCAAGCTTTTATCATAAATAAATACACATACCTAACTTTATAAATATAGAGAATATATATATCAAATATTATTTATTGTATAAAGGGTAGTTGTCTCTGTGTCAGTGTGTGTATTAGCGAAAGATCAAAAACTACATAAGATACATCCACAAAGTTGATTTTTTTTTTCAGGATCGTCTCGGACTAAACATGGGCATGTTTTTTTTTATTCATTCTTTTGAAAGTCACCAGCAACAAATTTAGTCAGGGGATGGGTCAACATTTAGAGCGATTGTTTTATCAAAGTTTGATTTAAAACTCTAACTAAAATACACTTTATTTGCTAAGATCAAAATATAGTATCTGTTCTCTCGTCGGTCAAAGAGAAGGGTCGTTCTTGACTGGAGAAGGAGAAACATGGGGAGGAGAGAGGGAGATAGTTTGCTGGAGAGAGGGGAAAGAGGGAAGAGAGAGAGACATAAATTGATTGGTATCGAGGCAAGATTAGCAAATAGTCCGGTTGTGTACGTTAATCACTACACGGTGTGACCTCCATATTGAAGATCATTAACCGATATTTTTATGCTGATACGAACGAAAGGTTAGATGGAATTGTTTCAGATTGCCAATGAACGGTAGTGGTGGGTATATTCGCCCCTTCTCCCTCACTATAGATTTTATTTTTCTTTAGAATATTTTTAAAAGGAGTAAAAATGAATATATTTTACTATTGTCCGTTTTGAATGCAAATCGAAATCTGTTTGTTCGTTGGTGGGTTTTTTAGGGGGGGGGGCTTTTTTGCTGACTGCCTTTGAATAGTGTCTTTGAAGAATTTGTATGTTGTCCCACGAATACGCATATCGATTTATTTTAATGTTTTCAATGCACGATATTTTGGCATTGTTCTTCCTTAAGAGACTGAAGAAGTATTTAAAGAGATTGCTGTTTGTTTGTGCGGATGTTCAAGGCGATGGGGATGAAAATAACAAAAGTGCAGGCTATGATGAACGGCATTAGGGGATGAAGCACAAAAGCAGATCAGCGGTGTACTTGTTTTTTTGTTTGTTTCTTTTTTTGCTTTTCGTAAAAGAATCGAGCTCTCTATGCAGCTGATAATGCGAATAAAAACAAATATAAGCATTTTAATTTTTCTTCTACTGTGTAATAGCGTAAGAGGTCCCGACTGCTAACAAAACGGTCGGGTATCGAACTTCATCTTTAAATACTCACCAAATATCTAGCAACATTGAAGGGTCGTGATACGATGAAACAGCTGTCTGTGGATGACTGCATTTGTTCCCCACTCGTAGGTTGAGCTCTTAAGTGAGGGAATTAACGGCTGAAACTTAGCATAAGGCATTGATATTTGTAAAAAAAATTGAGCGCTTCAGGCAGTCGGTAATGCGAATTAAAAATATATATAAGTTTTATAATTTCCCCTTACCTAAGTTACCAGCGTAATAACGTAAGATGTATGAATTGCTAACCAAACGGTCGGGTATGGAATCTCAACTTGAAATACCTGACACGTTTAGCTATATTGAAGAGTTGTGATACGGCGAAACAGCTGTCTGTGGATGACTACACTTGTTCCCCACTCGTGGCTAGAGATATCTAGTGAGATAATTTATGGTTGACACTTAGACTAAAGTATAGCTTTTCATAAAAGAATTGAGGGCCCTGGATAGTCGGTAATGCAAATGTAAATATGTATATGCATTTTAATTTTCCCTCACTCCGTAGCGAGGGTAATAGTGTAAAGGGCAAATATATATTGGTGCCGCAACATATAAATTCGTTTTGTTCGAGGGGGGGGGGATGATTTTAGAATTTAAAAAAAGGAAATACGATTTAATGAAACATAGTAAAATAGATGTAACCCCGAGGCGCCTTTCCACCGACTACTTTTCAAGGGAAAACGTCGGTATTTGTTTAAAAAAAAAACGACAAATTTAAAACCAATAAATGGTATAATGAAGAAGTTCAACAGGTGGCGGGAGGGAGGAAAAAAATTATATAAAAGAGAAAAAAAAATATGGGGTATATTAGTGCATGAATATATATGTATAAACATATATATACATAACCAAGCGCAGATAAAATGATCACCCATCAGAAGCAAAGGAGTCGCCGAAGATCAAAAGTATGTGTTTAAATCTCTCTGTCGGCATAGAGATGGTTGTTGAGTATTGATGAAAATGGCCTCGAGAATATCCAAATGAAATTGGGGACGTCCTCTATATAAAACGGAGAAGTTGTCTGAATAGAGATCACGGCAACTCTTTTTACTAAGCAAATGTTCACCTATAGCTGACTCGTGTGCTTGTAGATGCGCGGATGGTGGGATGGGTTCATTTCGGCGAACATACCCTGGCACGTGTTGGGCGATTCTAACCGACAATCGCTGGGTGGTCTTGCTAACATAATCAGTGTCACACTGACATTGAAAGCGATAAATTATTAAACTTAAATCAGTGGTCGGCAAGACATCCTTACGAAATGAAGGGAAAGCAGCACGAGCAGAAAAAATCATGCGCACATTCGCAGCATTATAGCAATGTGTCACAGAAGACGAAATTCTATCAGAAAGTGGTTGGCTACTAGAACCCAACCACGGAAGCTTAAGATAAATCGGACACTTGGAGGAGGGCAAAGAATTTAACTTTATTGAAGTTATCGACCTTACGTCGAATAATATGTGCAACGACATATAAATATATAGATAGATAGATAGATAGATAGAGCGAAAGCGTACAGAGTCAAAATTGACTATGTGAACCGGGTTCGCGCCCTGTGACCGTCTGAAATTACCGCTTCCTACACTGATGAGAGCGTAAGCTTGAAACGCCGTTGTATGTAGCTATCAATAATTTTATATTTCTTTGTCAATATTGTTATAAAGCCCCTATAAGATATTAAAGTTGAGAATTGTTTGGAGATATTATAAACAGACTGTCATTAACAGACTGCCATTTGGCTACAAAGCAGGGTTCAGATTACGTTCGTAGAACCCTTTAGATAGTTTGATGTTTACAACCTGCTGTATTTAGGCATAAATATACCTTCATTTCTCCCGTATCATGTGATAATGTCCGATGACCGCGAGAATACGGCGAAAAGTATAGAGTCTTGGTTGACTCTGTGAATCGAGTTCGCGTCATGAGACCGTCTGAAATTGTCACTACTTACACTGATAAGAGCGGAACTCGAAACACCGGTGTATTTAAGTATAAATTATTAAATATTTCTTTGCAAATATTTTCATATATATATATATATATATATATATATATATATATATATATATATATATATATATACAAATCATCACATATATCGCAAAAACAATAATAAACAAAAGCATAACATATATGTAGAATAAATGTTACCCTTTCGCTAGCAAGTTTTCGTGACCAAGTGGTAAAAGCGCCACTGAAGTCTCGGTTTCGAATCTCGCTAGTATCAGCTACGCGGATGAGCCGTAAAACGGTGAAACGCGTGTCCGTGGATAATTATATTTTACGAATATGGGGTAATCACACTGGTGAAGGTAAACAACGTTTCCATCTTAGCATTACGGTAATGCTTTTTCGTAAAACGATATTTGAATACGTTCATTTGGCAATATATATATATATATATATATATATATATATATATATATATATATATATATATATATATATATATATATATATATATATATAGGGTGGGCAAAAATAAGGGTCTATTTTTAAAAATTCATAACTTTTTTATTTATTGATTTTTTTTTTTTTTTTTTTTTTTAGAATAAGTAAAGGACCCCTTCCGAAGCAAGCATAAGCCGTATTAGCCCTAAGGAACGTACCCTCATTTAGAAAACATTATTTTTGCTTAAAAAACTCAAAACAGTGTAAAAAACAATACTTTAGTTTTTGTAAGTTTTAAGAAGTGTTTTTCGGCTAAAATTTGTTTTGTTTATTTCAAAAAATCTCGGAAGGGTCAGTCTACACACACATAAAGTTTGGTGAGTTTAACTTTTATTTTGTGGAAGTTATTCAAATTCAAGTTATTCAAATTTAAAGATAGGACCCTTATTTTGGCCCACCCTATATATATATATATATATATATATATATATATATATATATATATATATATATATATATATATATTAGCAAAACTACCAGACCAAGGCAGCAATTAATGAAGCTGTAATGTTCTCTACAGAAAACAAAAAATTAAGTTTAATTTTACATTTTGGTCATTTGGGGAAAAACAACAAAACGATTATTGTCATATTGGAATTTACTGTGTATGAATAGAGTCGAATTTTATTAATTAGGAAAAAACAACACAAAAAAATGTTTATATGTTCTTTTCGATATTCAAAGTCTTTGATTCTTAGTTTGCATAAGTTTAAAAGTGAAAATGAATTTCCCTATTATCAGCCGGTTATAAAATCGATTGAATAAACGAAAAAGTGGAACGTCGATTGGTCAAATAAAACAATTTTATGTAATTGTTGTGAAGTTGTTCCACAGTAAATAATAAATAAAGGAAGTCAAGTCGAGGGTTGGTTTAACAAGTGTATTAACAAAGTAAGAAACTGACTAGCTCTTGGCTAGACAGTTACAAGATTGTGTTTTGTCTTAAGTGTCTCTGGTGACTCGCACTATTTATAGTGACAACCGGTGTAGTTTCTCCTGTGTAAGAACGGCCGGTGTAACAGTAATTTAGAAAGATAAGAGATCTCCAACCTCTTATCTTTCTAAATTACATAAAATTTCTTGTTTTTATCATTGGAAATATAATAGTTGTCATCATCATCATCATCATCATCATCATCAGCATCATCACAACCACTACCAACAACGGCAACAACAAATTTAGTTTTAAAAATAGTAAATGTATTTATTTAATTAGTTTTATGCAGAGTTTTTTTTTAGTATTATTCTAAAGTAATCTAAGTTTTTGCTATGTGTAAATGTACGCGTGCGTAAACGTAGCCGGGAGTTATCATTTCAATTTCAAAATAATCAAACGGAAAGTATCATTTTCATTTTTAGACTTTTTTCATCGAATTCGCTTTAATTAATATTACTACTCGTAATAATAATATTATTAATATCAAGAAAACTCTTGCGTATATATAATGAATAGGAGAATCAAATTATAAATGAATCATACAGAATATCAATTTATTAGACACCGTTTAAAAAATAAATATCCAAATAAAGTATAGCCACGAGTGTTTTGTAACTTTTTTATCAGTATATATAGCGTGTTTGAAAATATTTGATTGTATCATTGAATTAAATAAACCGAAGACGCTTTGATATAAATATAGTTCGGATAAATGTTGTTTTTTTTAAACTTCGCATTCATCTGAATGTGTCATTTAGAAGTGAATTTACTGTCGCATTACTGAGGCAATGTGGTGGTGGACGCATCGGTACGTGCTCCGACTACTGAGTCAAATATAACTTTCATATTGGGGTTCGAACCATGTGACCGGCAGAGATTGTCTCTGACGATTGCAGGTTTGGCATGAAACACATGTGTATATGGGTTCATTTGAAAATATTATTGATAAATAATTATTCAAAGCTCTCGCTAGATTGAACGCTATAAGTAAGTTAACAACAAGCTGTTATTTATGGTGTAATGCAATACTCTAGGCTCACCTGTTGAGTTCTCTTGGCGACTTGCTTATATGGCCGCTGAATTTGCCATTTAGAAGTTAATTTATTCTCCCATTTCTACGACAATGCGTAGTGGACACATTGGTACGCGCTCCGACTAAATATGACTTTCGTATTGGGGTTCGAACCGTGTGACCGACAGGGATTGTCTCCTCCCATACTGACTATTGAAGGTTTGGCATGAAACACATGTGTATATGGGTTCATTTGAAAATATTATTTATAAATAATTATATATATATATATATATATATATATATATATATATATATATATATATATATATATGAATAAACGCGAACGCTTTTTTTTTTCATAGCCGCACTGATGAGCTGTGAAACAGCGAAACAGGCTGTATGTGGATGACTATATATATATATATATATATATATATATTACCAACAGATTTTGTCAACTACATTGAATTTATTAAAATCTAAACGAGTATCGCTTTGACTAGTTAAAGCAGGGGAGTATTTTATTGACGTAAAGATGGGAAGAGCGGGTCGGGCATGACCAGAGTTTGTTTTAGAGTGGATATCCATTAAACACAGGTCATTTATATTCATGGTTTTATCTTACAACTAAGTAGTAAGCCAAAAACATGTAATATATATATATATATATATATATATATATATATATATATATATATATATATATATATATTCGCTATATCTCCAGATATTGAACACTCCCAACCTAATTCTGTAACTAGCAGCGGTAAACACGTATTTATGATAGGATTATCTTATTACTGTTATATTTTCATTTACCAATGTGTGTATAAACCCAGGTGTTTGCTTGTCTGCGGATACAAAACCACTCTGACTCCGATGTTGATTTATAAAAATGTTTATTTAAAAAGATGAGAACAGTCACCGAAAATATCAGAGAGATGGGTCACTCTCGTACGCGTGGAAGACAGACAGATAGACAGATAGATGGATATATCGTCTCGTTACATTGTGTGCGTCTGCCCCCTATTAGGAACAGCATCTCAGACACGTCTTTTCTGTTTGAAGTCTTGCAAGACAAAGAGATCGAAAATCTCCACCCAGAAATCACGTGATTTTGCAAATTCCGCGTGTGGTCACCTTTGACCTCAAAAAGTGTCACTCAAACCTTTGACCTCAAAAAGTGTCACTCAAACCTTTGACCTCAAAAAGTGTCACTCAAACCTTTGACCTCAAAAAGTATCACTCAAATCTTTGACCTCAAAAAGTGTCACTCAAACCTTTGACCTCAAAAAGTGTCACTCGAACCTTTGACCTCAAAAAGTGTCACTCAAATCTCCCTATTCAAACACGACCCTCGTTATGTAACATAACAATTAAATATTTGTATATATAATTATGCTATCTATGTATGTGAAAACTAGCTTTGTCTCAGGGACAAATACGTCCTATGGAGTAACAAAACCATATTTGAAATTGGCAAAAAAAGTAAAAATGAGCGGATACCCTTTATGTCCATTAAGTTCCAAGATAACACTGTTAATCAGCAAAAATGACTTGGGGTGTAACAAGGATAGTGACACTTTTGTAGAAGGGGGACCTCCCCACATTTAAAAGCCTTGTGCCTGACTTTCTCTGCCCTCGTGGGGAGATGAGTAAAAATCGACAATTGTGTTGTCGCCTCAAAATGTCACTACAGCAGCCAGCAGAAAAAGCTTGTCGTCAATTAGATTTGATCCTAGACTAGTTTGATAAGTGTTTATGGAATCGGGGGGTTTGAAGTTACTTTCGAAAGGTCAAAAAATCTTAACCCAAACTTATCAAATATCACTATATATGATTTGGCTATCTATGTATGTGAAAACTAACTTTGTCTCAGGGACAAATACGTCTTATAGACAAACAAAACCATAATTGGAATCGACACAAAATATTTTTTTAAGATTTTGCATGGACAAACTCCTATAATATTTTGTCAAAAAAGAGTCGTCAAATGAAAGGGAAACAAAGCCTTTTTATAACCAACAAATGATATATTTATTTGAATGACCTACACCGTTGGGTGTAGGTTGCCGAAAATTAAGTAATAAAGTAAGACGAGTCAGCAGCCGGTTGGCTTAGAGTCGTATATCTTCCAGTGGAGAATAGTCTTGCTCGAATATCAATTTGACCTGGACGAGGAAGGCGACGTCTTTCTTCGTTGGTGCCTGGAAGCTCTTGTTAGGATCGAGGGTCGTGTCCCCCGATTATTTACGTGTTCGTATAATCAGGCAATTGTTGCATGCAAAGACAGAGTAATAATTAACAAACAATATGAAGTAGTTCAAATAAGGTTTATTGAACGTGTGTGTACGTGGAATGGTGAAGTGTGTGATGTATGCATGTGTGTCGATGGAAAAACAGTTTTTGAAAAGGTATAAGAAGAAATGAATCCGGCGTAGGAAAAGTCTGTGAAAGCCGTAAACAAAGAAAACGAGTTGAGAACTCTTACCGTTGTTTGCCCACGTGTGTTGGTAGTCGTTATGCCGATTGAGAAGAAAAGCGTGAGACGAAACGCTAGTGTATTAGCGTCGTTCTGTCGACCAGAGAAGAGTGAAACGGAACGCTAGTGTCAGCGTCTGTCTGCCGAGGCAGGTCGGTGAGGAAGAGATGGATTTTTCGTTTGCAACGGTTTTTATAGTCAGAAGGGCAGATAACTCTGGTGTCGCTTTACAGTGCCATCTGTCGGTGAAAAAGCGACACCTACCGGCAAACCGGTGTAGTTATGTTTTGAAAGGAGGAGGTAACTGCTACAAGGACTCCCCCCCAGATTGAAAAATATTGAAAATATTATTCAATATGTACAGTTGTAGATGAGAAGCAGTCTTTGTGGGTATGTCTGTTTTTCTGTTGAGGATTAGAAAAAAGTAGTGTGCACGCTACTTATTTCTGTTTCTGCATCTGTATTGAATGATTGATCGCAAGTGCGTCTGCGGAATTGAGTGTTTGTAACGCATGTGGATCTGCGTGTTGTTTGGGTCTGCATCAAGTTTGAGCACAAGTGAGTCTGCGGTCGAAAAATGTTGAGTGCAAGTGAATTTGCACTTGTTGGTGGCGTTGTTCATGTTGATTAGTCTGCGTGATGCGGAGCTGATGAACAAACGTTGAATTGTCAGTGTTGTCCGGGAATGTTTGGTGCTTGGGTCTGCGCGGTTGTTGATGAGTGAGCACAAGTGAATCTGTGCGGTATTGATGAGTGAGCACAAGTGAGTCGGTGAGGAAGAGATGGATTTTTCGTTTGCAACGGTTTTTATAGTCAGAAGAGCAGATAACTCTGGTGTCGCTTTACAGTGCCACCTGTCGGTGAAAAAGCGACACCTACCGGCAAACCGGTGTAGTTATGTTTTGAAAGGAGGAGGTAACTGCTACACTCTCTGTGACTGTTGCGTAAGTCCCAAAGTGTCTGGAAGTAGTCCTTTAAAGTTCCAGTTGAAATGAATACGCTCAGGAGTTTCATTGGCTATCGTGTGACCCAACCACATCCCAGGGGCTTCTCTCCGCGAGAGGAAAGAAATATCAGTGTTTATGACTGCAACAAAAGTACCAACTGTGATAGGTGTGTTATAGTACAAAAGCTAACACGAAAAAAAAAAGAGAAAAGAAAAATCATAGTAAATTTAATAAGAATTTATGTAGTAATATCGATTATTGAATCATTTAAAAGCATATATGTCCCGATTCGGTTTATTATAAGAAACATGTTATTCACATATTTACGTTAAACCTAAATGAAAATGTACTTTTTTTCTTTTGAATGTTTACACTTACTACAACGGTAAGTAGGTTTTGTATTTTTTTTTCTAATATAAATAAATATTTTAAAAGCCATACTTTAAATTTAAGACCACAATAATATTGTTTATAAAGTTAAGTCAGCTTTACTCCATGGCTGCTTGATAGCTCCAGTAAGAGAACCCACATATTTTTTTTTCATTATTTGGATTTTTCGGACTACTGTTCTCATCTTGCATGTTATTTTCACAACGTTTCAGGAAATGTAACCTTCGACCTTTTTTTAAGGTGCGTCTTGTCGAAGATTGTCACTTAGAACTGATTATACGTAGCGCTTATATCTGTTGCGCCACTGCTCCTTGCGCTAATAACAGTAGTCCGAATAATCCAAATAATACAAATTATCAATCCTCATCTTAAACATTCCGAAATATGTTTTTTCCAGTTAGTTTTTTTTTCTGTCACATATCCGTCTATTTTGTCAGAAAACAAAATTTCAGTTTGACTCGCTTTCTTCGATTTTGATATTTAGTTCTGTTCGATAATGCTTTTTTTGAAATTGGTCACACGTACGGAGGAGTTTTTACTCTTATGCTCAGATTTACTCCCACTGCCACCCGGAATACCTTTTATAGGACACATACATTTAAACATCGTTATTATTTAATATTTTTAATTATGGAATTGTACAACAGAAATCAACTAATTTATACTAAAGAAATAGTTTAATACGGTCAGATAAGGAATTCGGCTCGTAATTTCGACCTGTGTCTGAAGAATGCTCGAGTGTATAATGACCGAAATGTCGTGGCTGCCCCTACGTAGATAAGGATACACATTGAAATAATGAAGACAGCTTGTTTTCAAATCAAGTTTATTAGAAGATAATGATGTCAATTTGTGAACTTATTGAATTTGACTTGTGCAGAGTTTAATTTAGAAACAAAGCGAATCTTTGGTCCATCAAGGACAATGATAGAATTGCCTTCCTGGTGTAAATGAAGTAGATTGAATATTAGTGGCAATCATTGCCCTTTCCGTGTTTATTGGCTCTAGTTAATGGGCTCATTTTAAAACAATAACTGAATTACCTCCCTTTAATAAATAATAGGAAAAATTGACAACTACTAGTTGCAGTACACTACATGCTATACCATGAAGTATACTTGTTGCATATATATGCTGTGCTTAAACGAATGACGTCAAACACTTATTTATAAAAAATACTAGAATACCCGCCCCAGGACGGGTAAAATTAATTCCCGGAACAGAACAGTTTTGCACCATTTTTATGTCCTATTCCAAAGATTAAAATTAAGATATAATGGATCAAATTCAATGCAAATCTGATATATTTGAATTTTCAAATCGAAAGATGTGCCCATATTATACCTCATAAAACCTTTTGAAATACTCCAAAGAAACTAAAATGAAGAGAATGTTTATTAATTGATGTCTTTGTTAAAATTTCGCAAAAATAAGACGTATCTAAATTTTAACGAAGGGCTTCCGCCACCTTTTCATCCTCTTTGCATAAAACTAAATTAAACTTATGCCAATCAGCTGTGTTTCAAAATTCATAATGATCAGTTAATTAGTTTAGTAGTAAATTATCTACATACAAATATATAAACATATAAACATACCTAACTTTATAAAGATAGAGATATTAGTATATTTTAATTGATCGGTTGCAGCGAATGAGTAGAGTGATAGACGGGTAGAGAGAGTACGGGAATTGACGGAAGTTGATCTCTTGAATTCGCTAGCCAGCAGCCTTTCTTTGGGCCAGTTAATATACCATTTTGGACCTGCCTTTTTAGTTTCCTTTGCTATTTCACAACTATGCAGCAGAATTTTGTAATAGAAATGTGTGATAATATCCACAAAAATGAACAAAATAAAGAAAACATCTAGCAAAATGTGACATCCTATACACTCTAAGGGCTCCACATTTTGCTAATCCCATTAAGTCGCACGGTTGTCAAGATTTGAAAATGTATACTCGTTATGATGACGTCAGCACAAGAAGGCTCTTTTCGATTATGTCTTGTATCTCGGTGGTTTTGTCATGGCCGCAAGTGTCCCACTTTCTGATTTCTCCAAATAACGTTGCGCATAATACCAGACATTGGAAACCCGGCGGCTCAGTGACCATGCTTTTCAGCTGATAGGAATGCCGCCATATTTAGGTCTCTTTAAAAAGGCGGGAAAATTGTCGGGTACGCTGTCATGAATTATTTATTAATAGGGCGCCAAGGTATAAAAGGATGAAAATGCCGAGGGGGGGGAGGATAAGAATGGAGGGAGTGGAAAAGGCAGGATAAAAAGAGACCGAAAGTAGGGACAAAACGAAACGCTCTCTGATGAATGGGAAATAACGGTAAAGATCAATTATTTTCTTTTTCGTCTATTGTTCATACGAAATACCGCATAATAATATGGAACACAAACGACCAATGCGTAAGCTCGCACGCTCGTGCGTGTGTATGTGTGTGTGTGTGTGTGTGTGTGTGTGTGTGTGTGTGTGTGTGTGTGCGCGCGCGCTCGCGCGCAAGGGTGTTCGGAGATCCGAGGCGAACAAAATAATTCTCACAATCAAAAACAAGAGAGTATATTCTTAAGATGCGTCCATTCAATACGCGCATTTAGCAATGAAACGCTGATTGATATATATATATATATATATATATATATATATATATATATATATATATATATATATATATATATATATATATATATAGTAATCCAGATAAAATTAACATCCACAGGATAAAAATCCAAAGAATTTCAACTGGGGTTATAAAGAATGCCCAATGTCAGATAGAGCTTTTATATATGTGATTATTTTTATTTATACAGACATGTACATAATCTGCGACACTGGCATGTCGATGTTATCCATCAACAGCTGTTAGAAACTGCGATCTCATCAGACAGAAAAAAAATCTTATCCTTCCCTCAAATCATATTTGGAAAGAATGAAGTGGAAAAGAAGAGAAAAGAAAAAAGAAACGGAATTCAAAATTTAAAATTTAAGATTGGAAAGTCACGTGGTCAGATTTGAAACCGTCAAAAATCAAATATAATATAAACTCATGTTGAGGATAGAGAAAAGTGAAAAGAAAAGTGGGAAATTGACCCCCTTTTCTTTTCTATTTTCTCTATCCTCAACATGAGTTTATATTATATTTAATTTTTGACGGTTTCAAATCTGACCACGTGACTTCCCAATCTTAAATTTTAAATTTTGAATGTTATCTCTGTAGTTGAGATTGAGATTGAGATTGGTCGCTCGGTGTTCGTTGTGTTGTTGTTAAAGAGAAGCTTCTCTAATTTCATTACTGGATTACAAGCTATTTCGGCCTAAAATGTCCAGCCGTCTAGTCTTCAAGGTCAGTCTTGAGTTTGATGAGACTAGATCAATCTTTGAATGGATTGAGAAAGTGGAATTAGTGTGTACGTTATCTAGAATGTAGCGACTTGATCATGTCATCCCACTTCGGCCAACAGTTTACCAACAACTGACTAAAGAAGAGAAATCCGATGCAGCACGAATTAAAGAAGAACTATTGACTGTCATTGCCGTTGTAAGATTTACAGTATATGAGAAGGTCGGGGAACGTGTGTTGCGTCCAGGCGAGACTGTAGATATGTATTTGGCAGATTTCTGGAAGCTGTTAGTCCTATTTGGATGAATACCAGATCATGTGATGGTGTGCGTGTTTGTACGAAGGATTCCTGACCCTGTGAAAATACTGTTGCGGTCCTCCTCCAGAGTGGATGATCTGACCTTAGAAGTCTCGATTTCGAGCGTTGATGAACGACAATGTTGAAGTGGGGGAATTAGTCGTGGCTTCGGTACAGCCTGCCAAAATCGCTCGACCACCTGTAGGCATGAGCCGATCTGATTATAAGTGTTGTAAATGCAATGGCCCTTATCAGAGATTGTCCGTGAAATAAAGTTAGGGACGAGACATCAGCAGCAGTCTTTCCACCAGTCAGAATGTTAATTCGGCGCTACCTATCATTACAGTTTATGTTGATGATGCACCATGTTGGCTCTCCTCGACACTGGGTGCTCACGTTCCAACTTGAGCGCAAAGCTATGTCAGTCGTGGTCACAACAGAAGATGGCGGTAACTACATTGACCGGCGTCATGCAGGCCCGCTGGGGAAATGACACTATTAGCATTCGTACAGAGACTGGAAACGTTGCCTCCATAAATGTGTTGGTTATGCAAAGGAAACCTCTTGATTTTGATATGCTATTTGACATCGACGCCATTAAGGCATTCGACGGTGTTCGCATTCCGCTGTCTGGACTGTGGTCGAAGCTGTTGAGTTTGGAGAGATACAAACCATCTGTGCAGCGTTGTGTATTAATGAAGCTGATTTTGTTGCAAAATTGGACGAGCAGAAGGGAGTGTGGGTTGCAGCATGGAACTGGTCAGCGAGTCGTGCACCAGAGAAACTGGAAACTCCAATATCTACTGAATTGAGGAAGGATTATGAACGCAAGTTGCCAATCTGGATAAACAACGGTTGGTTGCTGCCATATAATGAGGAGGAATTGTGCCCACCCAAGAGACTAATACCACTTATGACCGTTCTGCAGGCCAATAAAAATGATGTGTGTTCTGTAGTGGACTATCGTGAATTTAACACCTACGTTGATGGATTCACTGCCGATGCACATGTATGTGCAGAGAAAATGCAAGAATAGAGACAGCAAGGAAAAATGTATCTATTCTGGACCTCAGAAAAGCTTACCTGCAGATCCATGTTGAAAGATCCCTCTGGCCGTACTAAACGGTGATATTTACAGGGCAAAGATAGTGTCTAACAAAGTTAGGATTCGGCTTAAATGTAGCACCTCTGTTAATGCAGGCTGTGGTCGAGGCTGTGTTAGCCAAGGATAGGAAGATAAGGAGAGCGCCGTCAGCATATATCGATGACCTATATATCAATGAGGATGTGGCGTTGGCATGAACCCGTGACGAAGCATCTGGATCTGTATGGACTCACTAGTAAGGATTCAGAAAAGCTTCAAACGGCGCAAGAGTGTTGGGATTAGAAGTTTGGGAGGGTCATGGTCAACTACGATGGCAGCAAGAAAGCAGTACTGTGGACGGTCCAATGACAATGACACCAAGATGTATCTTTTCAATGTGTGGCAAACTAGTGGAGCACTTTTCCGTGTGTGGATTGCTTCGAGTGGTGACTAGATTTATGAAACGTCGTGCTACAACTGTCACACAGGGCTAGGGTGACACGGTTAGCGATGCTTCTCTGAAAGGTATGATAGCAGACACAGTTGCCCGGGTACATCAATCAGATCCCGTTCAAGGTAAGTGTTTCGTGAGTACGTAGAAACTCGATGTGTGTACGGACACAAGTTCGTTGGCTGTTGCCGTAGCTCTTGACACCGATGGAGCCATCATTGATGAAGCATGCGTGTTACAACCAACAAAGGATACCCAACATATAAACGTGGCAGAGCTGGATGCTCTGCTAAAAGGATTAAACATCGCGTTTAGATAAAAGGTCAATGTGTTGCATATAAAAACGGGGTCCATGTGTGTGTACCAACGGGAAAGTGTCGGTTGGGCACCCAAGCCGCCAGCGAGATACTCATAAGGCAAAGACTGAACACAATAATTTCACTTGTAAGAATACAATATTTCGGTTGATGTAACACTAGTAGGATCTGACTAGAACAGAGAACTCACTAACAAGAGTTCCACAGCAGTTGCTCAATAATGTGAAGAGAGAGAGAGGTTAGACCCACACAGCTAGTGTGTGCTCTTGCCACATGGAGCCTGATCCTAACAAGGTGAACGGGGTTCATCGACATAGTAGGCATTCTGGACTCAGGCGAATATTATATTTGGTACATAGAATCGACCCGTCCGTGTCTAAAACGGCAGTAACAGCAGTTGTTTGGAATTGTGAGTAATGCCACACGATAGACACAGCCCCAGTGCGATGGATGGAAAAAAGAAGGGCTCAGTTTGCATGAAGTATGGAGCCGGCTGGGCATTGACATTACGCACTACAACAGTTGCTATTTTTTGTCACTGATTGATTGTGGCCCAACGCGGTTTTTAATCTGGTGGCGGCTACCACGGCAAGACACTGCACGTATGATGCGGCAATTAAAATCAGTATTTTTTAACGTGGCTTCCCAGTCGATATTTTGACTGATAATGAAACTGCCTTTCATTGTAGTCAGCAATTCAGTCAGTTCATTAATGAATGAAGTATCAACATTCGACCACGCTGATAATACAGACCATCGGGAAATGGTATTATAGAAAGGTGTCATAGGACAGTAAAGTGGATTGCTGCGCGAAAGAGCTGCCCTATTGTATTGATACAACATTATTGCTACCAGGTTACGCCCATAAATTATGTGCCCATCTTATCAGCACCAGCCAATTTGCTACACTTACTCCAGATCAGAGTGAGAGAGGTCAATGTAGTGTCCCATCCGGATCACCAAACAATCACTACACATTATAAAGAGAGGAACATAGTGTGAGTGAAGAATCCGCAAGGACGTTGCACGTCGAAATTTAGACGAGGTCGTATCAACGGGGTGATAAGTCCACAGTCGGTGGTCGTCAATGGCACGCCTCCGCACGTAGGAGACGTGCGCCTACGTCTGAGTTCAACACCGGTAGTGGACAACAGCGATGACACATCATCAGAAAGTGCTGAATGGAGATAACCAGATTCCGATATAAATAGTAGTATTGGTTCCACGTCTGAGAGTGAGGGAGAGGCCTTTTTTGGTTGAGCTGCCTGGTTCTATTACCAATTCAGATCCTGGTACTTCTGACGCATTAGTCAGAGAGTAAGAAATAACTGCCCAACTACGGAGGAGTACTAGGGTAAAGCGACCAACCATACGATTAGGAGGGAGTGTGATAATAAAGAACAACACCTACTGACTGAGAAGAAAATACGATGCTTCGCATGTCGAGACTGTACATCCACCAGAGTGGTGGGGATTCTCTCCGCAGATGTCGACTTTTGTAGTTGCAATAAATTAGCATATGTGGGGTCAGCTGATGTAAATGGAAAGACTATAATGGAAGACGGCAGTTGGATTTGGGGCAGCTAAGAGTGAACATTGGAGTTGAGATTGAGATTGAGATTGAGATTGAAATTGATCAATCGGTGTTCGTTGCGTAGTTGTTGAAGAGGGGTTCCTTTAATTTCATTACTGGATTACACCGTCAAAGCTTAAATGGTACTTAGAAATGTTGCATCCCGACTAGAAAGACAAATATATAACATTCTTTGACAGAAAGACAAACACCGTGAATCGATCTCAATTGGATTTCTCCGGAGTATTCCAGTAACAAAATCGAGCTGCTGTTGAAGTGCCATCCTTTGTATCAATGTGGATTCTAAAGCAACGAAGCCACACAAAGTTGCTGAAGAGTTGATAATCACGTGCGCGAAAGACATAAATCTTGTGTTGATTGCAAATGAAACAGAGCGCTAGCTTGACTTACTATGACTCTCGGACATCAAGGATCAAGTCATCGATTAATTGAAGTCGGTCGTTTGCTCTGCAGCTGGACGAGTCTACATGTGTTTCATCTTGTGCACTACTTCATGCATTCGTGCACTACCTTCATAAATGTGTGTTCAAAGATAGGTGTTTGTGTTATTTAGACCTGCTTTCCCGAACACTTAGAGAAGATTTTTATCAGGCTATTGATACATTTTTCAGAGCAAGCGATATCAAATGGAAATTGTTGTGCGGACTTTGCTCCAGCTATGTTCGTCCATATCTCAGGGTGTCAAGCACATGTTAAGAAGATTGCATCGAACTTACATCCGTACATTGTACGATACAACGTGAGGCCCTGGCTTCAAAGACGTTGTCTCCAAAGTTGATGAAAGCGCTTAAGCAGGCGATAAAGCTCGTAAAGACGGTAAAATCAAGTGCACTCAACACATAATTGTTTCGACGCTTTTGTGAGCAGAGGGGTGCGGATCATCAAAATGTTTGTTTCACACTGGATTGAGATAGCTATCGAAAGGAAACGGGCTTAAGCAGGTCTTTGAACTGCGTGTCGAGAGACTTGTTACACAAGAAAAGAAAGAAAGGGCTGGTAAAGTTTTTTCCAAGATGGCTTATATTGTTGATATTTTGGGGCAAATTAAATGAAATAAAGCATTCTTTAAAAGAAAAGATTTCATCGAAGAATTTCAAGCGAAGTTATAACTTTGGAAAAGGAAGATGGCAATGGATAAGACTGGAATGTTTCCTGTCCTCAATGAACTTGAAAACAGAATATACGGCTTAATAATAACAGTGTAAAATCGCAGATTATCAACAATTCTCAATCTTTGCGCAGCGAGTTTATCAAGTATTTACCCGGCATAACAAGAGACCATTTGACATTTGTCAGAAATCCGTATTTAGTCTCAGACAACGACACAATCAATATGTTCGATGACACTGATAACACTGAAGGAAAGTTTATTGTATTAAGAAAAGACTCAACAACACAAGATGTCGTCAAAGAGAAAATCTTACCTTTATTTTGGTCAGCCATGGTATCTCCGTATCATAAAGTTTAAAGCACAGTCATCCGCAATCTTATGCCCTTTCCATGAACCTATCTGTGTAAAGCTGGCTTATTTGCGTTTTCTTGGCCTTTTGGCTAAGATCAAAGTGTAGTATCTGTTCCGATGGATACTGCACCCCTGTCCTGTGCAGTTCTAGGAGGTCCACCCTCCCAGGCTTTGCCTCCCCTCTTTGGGGAGGAGTAAGTTTATTGCTTACTGTCTGAGGCGCCCCTACCGGGGAATGCCGACGGGGCTGCCCAGGCAATTTTTAAATGGCCAGAGTGCTCACCTCTCGGGCGCTGGCTTTTCAACCCCCACTTTCCCGACCCGATCTTGGGTCACATCTTACTTGTGGGAGTAAGATAAAACTGGCCTTGTGCCTAACTCCTGGGGAGGAGTAAATAAAACCAAGTCCAGGAACAGAATAGTAGTAGGGCCAGATCTGACACTATGAAAAGTAACCAATGAATAAGGTTTTCTTCGATATATGGTTTCACATTTTTAATTATGCTTATTTTCTACTGCATGTATACAGCTATGCTTGAATCGGCTATTTTTTAAAGTGGTTGTCAGGTCGTATTGGTTGCTCATAAAGAGTCGCAGTACGAAAATGGTTGAAAACTACTGAACTAGATGGTTGTAGACTCAATCCCGGTGCTAGTCTAGACGCATTGAGGAGCTGCGATACAACGAAACAGTTTGTCTATTGATTACTATATATATATATATATATATATATATATATATATATATATAGTCTTGGAAGTTTCTCAACCATTAAAACTATATTAATAAAACAAAAAAAACTAAAGTCCTAAGTCATTCAGTGGAAAATCACCCATGTAAGTCAATTTAACTTTTTCAGTTATTATATTAGTTTTCTTCTAACATTATTTAAGGGATCATCAGTTGTTTACCATGAAAAACTGTTTCGGAGATTTAATATATATATATATATATATATATATATATATATATATATATATATATATATATATATATATATATATATATATCGTAAAATACATGAATACATTTTTAGATGCATCAAGGCTGGTCTCCAGTGATGCACTGCATTCACTGCCAATTTCGGGTTCCGCATCATATTGGCTCAGACAGCAACTCTGATCAAACTTCGGATGCGCTAGCTATTTAGCTACGCACGTCGACATTGCAAAATATTTCCTTTTTTAGTAACAATTATCGACCTTCTTTTAGAGACACGTCAGCCGGCATCAGCCAATGAAAACTGTTCCCTCTCTTCTAGCTCCCATATAATGCCTCATCTCTCACTTCCTTGTCTCTACTTCCTTTTTTCATGGGTTTACATTCGTTTAAGTTGGTTTTATTTTCTTTTTTTCTTCTCCCTTTTAACTACCTAATTGATCTAAATTAACTCTGCCATTTGGAATCATCTTAAAATTAGTTTTTAGCCCAACCTATCCCATTATTTTATGAAATCTATCTATCCAAAATGTTTAATTAGTTAGGTATGACCTCGAAACGATCTTCGTTACGAAAAAAATACTGGGTTGAACTCGCACTTAAATATATCACGTATTAAAATAAATAAATAAATACATTAATACAATACAAATCCTAGATGAAACGCACACGTAAACGATTGTCAATTGTATGCACTAAACAGTTCAACGTGCCGCTTAAAAAAACAATGTTATGGATTTGCATATTATATGAATATGTCGCGAATCAGACTAAGACAAATATTCAAAACGAATTACAAATTACAATCGCCATATTTGTTAATATTGTTAATTTTCACACTAAACTCTATTGCCACTTAAACCAATAGACAAGTAAGTACATTAATACGATACAAATCTGCCTATACGATTAAACGGACACTATAACTGAACAGTTCGACCTATCGCTTCATAAATATATATATATATATATATATATATATATATATATATATATATATATATAAAGTGGTGTACTAAAAGCGAACTTTTAGGAAAGGTAAAACCTATTGTGAAGAGTATACAGCTCAATATCCAGGATAGAGCAGGTAGATATGAAGAAGAATGGAAAGGAATTAGAGAAGCAAAAGCCAAATCAAAATTCAATTCAATTGCTCAGAGCAAGGTATATTCCGCAAAAAGGCAATTTATTCTTTTTTCGCCGCACCTGAAGTTGTGGCTTCTTGGAATTTAACTTTGAATCCTCTCTCACAACCTCTCGTGCTTTTTAACGACCTACCTATCTACATCTCATTCTCTCCGCTGGACTTTTCGACACCGGACTTTTTAGCAATCGGACATTTGCTTGCATTCGGGCAGAGTTTTGCCCTGTGTTTCTTTCCCTACAACTTTTATTTTATTTTTTCAAATTTTAAATCTTGGCCTTTGCCAACTTATCTATCCCAGCGACTTCCTCTGATGATAAGATTTTGATCTTTGAAAAGCCTGGCTTAAGGAAAATTTAACTTGAATAAATTGCCTTTTTGCGGAATATACCTTGCTCTGAGCAATTGAATTGAATTTTGATTTGACTTTTGCTTCTCTAATTCCTTTCCATTCTTCTTCATATATATATGTATATATATATATATATATATATATATATATATATATATATATATATATATATATATATATAAGTCACCGTGATGGATGAAAAAAATATATTTTAATGTTACATGTGTGTTAAGCAAATATTTTCTTGTTCCTAGCAGTCGACACACGTTATCATCGTGGCGTTGTTGTTTTTTTAAATAACATCAACACAACAACAAAAACACCAACGTGGAGTTTTGATTCAAATTTCGCTCGCCTTTAAAAACATGTAAGCAAATATTTTCTTGTTCCTAGCAGCCGACACACGTTATCATCGCGACTTTTAAAAAAAGAGGAAAAAATAAAAAATAGGGGAAACTAAATAAATAAATAAAATAACAACAACAACATGGAAAATTGATTTAAATCCCCATGAGTTGAAGGCAACCCACATCTTAATCCGTGGCGATCGGTTTGCAACTCCAACGGAGACTTCCTTAACTTACAGTCTCCTTTCGAAATGTTATTGATTTTGGCTTCAGACTAGCGACCTGTCCCTATGAAAAAATTATTGCTATGAAAACAGTCAAAGTATTTCAAATTCAAAGCAGCCAAAACTACGCCTGTCCCCACCCAGTGATCGCATGACAAATGCCAATAAAAGCTTCACTGAGGAAGTCGGCATCCCGAAAGCCAGAATCCTTTCTGCAAAATCAATTACACGCATTGGATATTGGAATGTAAGGACTTTGTACCAATCATCCAAACTTGTACAAATCATCAAAGAAATTGAAAGTTACAACTTGAACATCCTGGGTCTAAACGAAGTTCGCTGGACTTATTCCGGGAAGTTTATGCACCGAAACAAGACCATCTTATTCTCAGGTCGACTGTATGGGATTCTGTCGAGGTGGAGTTGCAATCATCATGGACAAATCTACGAACAGTGCCCTTTAGGAATGGACACCTATTAATGAACGCTTATTAACAGCAAGATTCACCATTTCTCGTGGGAGGGTTACCGTCATTCAATGTTATTCTCCCACTAATGATAAAGACGACAATGAAAAGGATAGTTTCTACCAACAACTTAAAGATATAGTCGAGAAAGCCCCAAGGCATGATATCCTCATCGTCATGGATGACAAGAAGGATTATTAATTAATTAATTAATAAATGTTTTGGGGAAGAAGGGGATCGACAGTCAAACAAATTGTCGAAACCTTTTGGACTTACTCTACGCTAGATGCTCTCACCAAAATACATTAACTCTATGGATTGATCCTACTTAAAATCCTCAAATGGTTTCAATGGAATTGTATTTACAAAAATGTACAATGAGCGGTGATGGGGAGTGGGACAACATTTTTTTAAAAACACCCAAAAATCAAAGATAAATAATGAACAAATAAAATGGTAATGACGATGCGGGTTGGTTAGGCCCTCACAACCCTCAGCTAGGTGTAAGGCCACCCACTGTTTTCCGGGTAATCCGAAAAAAAAGCATGACGATTTCTAATTGGGAGTGGGGGCTAAGTGGGATGCCAAAAATAAAGTGAATCGGGATGAAATGTGAGAATCGATGGTGTCCGCGAAGACGTAAGCCAACATGGAGTGACCGGGAGCCGGCGAAGCAATTTAGTATTGTATACGATTAAGTTTATACGGCTAATTAATCGTCGATAACATCAAGACGAATTTCAACTTGACTGCGATAAATATGTCTCAATCAAGAAGGATTAAACGAAAACAGAAGAGGAAAAAATATGCTTATACTTTTGACAAGGGTGTATATCACCGAAAGTACTCAAGTTTTTAAAGTAAATGAATAATTTATTTTAAAAAAACATAAATAAATGCGTTGTCCCGGTTTTCAAAATATTTTTTTCAAAATATTCTCCTTATTATTGCCATCCCATCAACACTTCCAAGTGTGACTTTTCATTCTATATTTAATTATATTTATTCATATCTAAGTACACTTGAACCTAGTTTATGGCCAACTTGACTCCTGTTGCCTACCCATTATGATGGACACATGTTTGTTCATCACCTCGCTTGCCTTTTTCTCCCTTTTCCCCTGCTACCACCACCCACCTCCCACCGTACACACACATACCTTAATTACAATGAAGAAGGCCGAAGGATCGCGACCGAAAATTTTGTTCTCTTTAAAAAAAAACTTTTTTATAAGAGACATTTGGTATTCGTCCACGTCAACAAATAGAAAGTAAATAAAAGATATATTAAAACATATTTTTCACATTAATTTTCTTCACATGCACATATATAAAAGAGAACATCTCTCTGTCTTTATGCATGTTTGATCCTAAAAACGAAGACATACTAGGGAATGTTTCTATAATATAAGTGTATTCGCGTGTAAAATATGCTTGTGAACATAATGAAAGCAGTTATGCGTCTATCGCTGCCTCTTAAAGAAGCTAATGACACTTTTCAAACATGTTACACAATGAAAGTAATCTATTTATAAGCGTTAGGTTAAGAATATTAACATATATCTGAATAGCTCCGTGGTTAAGATATTTAGCTGATAACATCAAGGTTGTTGTTAAAGTAAACTCTCCTTAATATGATGTTGCATATAAAACTATCCCACACTCTAACCTGGGCAACGTCCGGTAACCCTACTAGTATGTATATAATATATATATATATATATATATATATATATATATATATATATATATATATATATATATATATATATATATATGTATATATATTTACAACTACGATAACAATAATATGAGTTTGAACGATAATCTCACATGCATTGAATAAAAAGTGATTATAAAGAGTGATCAAAAAGAAGAAGAAGAAGAAGAAGAAGAAGAAGAAGAAGAAGAAGAAGAAGAAGAAGAAGACATCAACAACAGCAGAATGAAGAAGAAACGAAAAGAGGGTGAAAAATAAAAGAATAGAGCGAAGAAAGAAAAGGATGTCGAAGAAGACAATACTAACAAAATAGCAAGTGTATGTGTGTGTGTGTGTGAGCGCACGTGTGTGTGTGGGGGGGGGGGGTACAAGTCAGCTTCTAGAAATGAAAATAAATTTTAAAAGAATATCTCTGATGTCTGTAAAGTCCAAAAACAAATAATAGAAACTAAAAAATGGTATCAAAATGATATATAGTGCATTGGTAAAAGCGATGTCGTTTTAAAGAAACATCGCACCAACAAAAAATCACACCATCCTCTCGAGGAGTTGAAGCGAGTCGAGTGAAAGCAGCTTTGGCACGCGAGACAGTCGACAAAGATGGCCGGCGGACGAGCAGAGGCAACAATACAGAATGCGGTATTAATAAGTCGAGCACATTTCATCCTCGTCCATTAGTGTCCACTCCAGTGGGACAGCTTCTTACCTTAACTGCTTTACAACACCTCTCCTCAACACGTCCGGCATTTATTATGATCTGATTCACAAGATAAAATGGAAGCCGATTGAAATGATTCAGATTCCATTACTGAATGCTGACAACCGATAAAAGACGAAAGATATACGCGAATCGATGAGGAGAAACACAAGTTAGAATATTCTTAGGTGGTTGCAAACATTCAGTAAAACATGTGTGTTAAATGAGGAATAATAATGATCTATTCATAATGGAGTTTTCGTATCTGTCTGTCTAAAGCCGAACTATACTATTACTTCTTAGACGGGTCAATATACTGATTGACCTCAAAAACCTCGCAACATTTTGTTTTTTACTGGTGTTATGCTAGGTTGGGTCTAGTCTACAACATACTAAACATTGGACAAGATCTGAGTATGGGAAAGTGTCAAATTTCGAATATGACTTGTTTTAGTTTACAAGTCATTTTCCATTTACACGTGAAGCACTAACTCAATCAGTTTTCATGATAAATCAATACATCTTGGATTTTTACCCAAGTTTTCAGGGTTAATCTTTCACATGAAAGAGTAACCAGTGATGCCAAATAAACCCTTATACAATATCAAAGGGTACCCCTACACCCATTACCTTTGTTGTATCCACCCTGATTCATTTACGTCACAGTGCTTTTTCAAAACTTTTAACTCCTCATCATCATCTTCCTCTGGATCATTTTTCATATTGCCACAATTTCCATCTAGGCAATGTCCACATGCACTTGTACATTCTAGTCCATACTTCCTGAAGGTACACCTTAGGTTATTGCATTCTTCTGAACAGTTGCAATGAATTATCTGAATCAGTACATCTGGAGCAGAGCTTTTGTCCGTCATCACTGGAACAAGTTTGCTTCCTTCCACCTTCCACCTTCCACCTTCCACCCCCACTCAGATGGCACCATTTCATCACTACATCCCATCCACTCCATAATCTGGTAGTAAGTCTGCAAAGAATGAAATTTACAGGCAGAAGGTGTTGATGGGAGTCGTTCTGATGTGACGAACATCTTAACTCTCGCAACTTTATTGCAGAGCATATTGTATTTAATAGATTCCAGGGAGTTTTCCTCTATCCGCATTGAACAAAGCTACGATTGCCTTACAACCATTGATTTCCACAACATCCTGGTTTTGCTTTGGTAGAGAAAATGCTTTTGAACAGTCTGTCATTGTCTTTTCTCTCTTGACGATTCGTTGGTACCCCAATGTCTTTCCTATTCCGAATACCCTGGACACCGAATCGCATCCCGTAAAGGCATGCAGGAACAACAGATCATTACAAACTGCTTCGCGAAGCACCTGCTTGAGAACCTAGATATTGTAGATGTAAAATTTCGCCTTGTCAGAGCAAAAATAAAATGCTGTACATTTAGAAACATATGCATGGAACAGCAAGAGAAGGTTCGTGTCTTCTCCAATGAGGGTGGTTGATTTGAAAGCCGACATATTGATGGCTGCCTTTGCAATCTCATCACCGGCATCTCCTTCCACTTAAATAACGTCACAGCCTTTCTTCCGCATTCATTCCATGATCGTCTGAATCAGCGCCTGATTGTTTGCCACATTTGACAAGAAGTCCTCCTTTTTCCCAGCAAATGTTGTTATCTCGGTAATGTTCACCTTTCTTGCATTCAGCTTTCGACTTCGCCGCTGATGAGTACAATCCTTTATACTTGGTCAAACTTCATAACCATCAAACACGATAGTGTTCAACAGTAAATGAGGTATAAGCATTTGCAATCGAGCTGTAGGTACTCCCCTCCTTCTATTTCAAACGGTGAAAAAGAGATCCTCCGTCTAGTACATTGTGCTCTGTGACTGGATCGATTTGTGTCACAGCACTGTCCAATTTTGTTTCAACATAATTTCTGAGAGCTACTGCCAGCTGTGGTTCGTCTGCTTGATGTAAGATGCACTTTCCTTCAAACAAAGACCTCGGATAGAGACATAGTTCATAGGACATGAGATCATCCAGCCTCAGATCACCCATCTGTGAGACCACGAGAAACTCTGAAATAAAAGTACTGGGTCAATGCTACGATCTGCAGAAACTTTGACATTATTGCTCGATGCTAAAGTCTTTGCTTTCAAACTCCGTTTGTGAGAGTAGAGGAAAAATGATTGTCCATCCATCTTCTGTACAATGTCTTTTCCGATTTCGAAAAGGTCATTGACATCCTCATTTTTCATGATAAATCGATACATCTTGGATTTTTATCCAAGTTTTCAGGGTTAATCTTTCACATGAAAGGGATACCAGTGATGCCAAATAAACCCTTATACAATATCAATGGGTACCCTTACATCAATGGGTACCGTGCATAATCCCTGTGATAATTTTGCATAACGATTCATCGCCTGAAAACGGCTTAAAGCTGTCTAGTTGCTCTGCAACTTTCCCGAGGTCTGTCTCATCTCTTCTCACCCAAGAGGCAGACAACTCCTTATGTTGTTCGCTTGTTGTGTAACTTCGTGCAGTAAGTTATTGCATGGCAAGGTTGTAAGCAGATGACATAGTGGACGACATGGCCCAAACTGTTCTCTGGTGCTCGGACATCTCACTACCCCGTGTGAGCCCACCATGGCTTTTGAGTGAGTGCATTAGTGTTTGCTCGATAACAAGATCGGAGCCAAGACTAGCCCAGTATTGGCTACTGCGTCTGATTACGTGAAACGGAAACAGGAATTTTTTATGTATTGCAGGGTTGTCATCTTTCAAGGCATATATCTTTTGGAGATATAGACGAGCCGACTTCAGATAATTTGGATGACCCGTGGTTGCAAATATTAGCAGGCAAGCGAAGACGGCACTAAAACGCAGTTCCCAAGACTCAATTCGATCAGCTGCAAGAAGTGCGCTAGCAATTGCTAGCATGTGTTGATAGTTAATCCATAGATTGCTGGTTTTGGAGGCCCTTACCAGTTCATCCCTTATCAGAGTTAGACTGTTGTAAATTCTATCGATGGAATCTGATTCCAACAATGACTTCACGTCACATTCACCAGTCTCCATCAGCATATACAGATGCTCAAGTTCCTCTACTTGGTCCTGAAAACCAGGTTCATCCTCCAAGATTTTGGCAATAATCTGATATGTGAGACACTGATCCACCAGCAGGTGACCACAAAATGCTTGTTGCCCTGCCTTTAAGCTCATCATGTGTACGACGGCATTTTCACCATATACTGTCTCCATGATCTCCTTGAGTGTACTACTGCTGCTGCTGCATTTGCTGCCCGCTTTTTTTCACCAACAGCCGGCGGCTTGATCGCATCGACGAAGGCGGTGGCGGCGGCGATCAAGGTAGGTGGTGATGTCAGGCAGGCAGGCAGGCAGGCAAGCAGGCAGGCAGGCAGCATCTCAAGTAACCAATGAGAGATAACGTGCACATGGCACGTTCTTGTAAGCGACTCCTCGGTCCTATATATTCGCACTCCTTATGCATCAGGTGCATCATGCCTTGCAGCTGGGAGTTGTCTGGTTGAAGTGAAAAAAAGCTTTGAGGAGTTTCACTGCGGTTTTGAGAATTGCTCGTTTTTGTGCTTCCTTATCATCTGTCGGAGGTGAATTGTAGTATTCACGAAGAATGTCACAGGTTTTTTCCCTAAATGTCACAATGTTTGCAACACCACAACGGCCTTTGGTCACAAATAAAGAGTTTCCATATCGACTTATCAGCTTTTCCTTGAGGTACTGATTTCCATATGCCGTTGATTTACTACCTCGTAAGTATTCTCCCATTTGAGCTACAAGGTCCAATATCGTTATCTGTTCCTCATCGTTTTCCTCCAAGAATACACACACCCTTTCAAATGCTTAATCCTGATCGCTGTCTTTTGGGCTTCCACTTTTTCGTCGTTTAGTTAATTCAATTGACGTGAACTGTCTTGGAATGTTTCGCATTGTATGGAAGTTAACGTTACATGAGTGGTGGTACACACAGTCTGCAGCATGAAGATCACCACCAAAATATTCGATCCGACCTTGAGCAGCAGTGACCCACTCATCCCCTCTTGTTTTGCAATGAACCAGGATAGTTTGAGCAAATGCATCAGTCTTCACATAGCAAATCTTTCCCTTACTTTTTCGTTTATAATCTTTTTTCGTAGTATCAGTTCCACAGAAAAAGCAATGCGTTTTACTGTCATATCGTCCCAGAGAAACACGAGTGCCCCTTTTTACTGGCAGAGCAGAATCATCCTTTTTTGAGGCTAAAGCAATGTCCTTTTTGTTTATGTGAACACTAGTTCCGGCTTCAACAATGAATTTGACACCTCTTTCGATACTTGCACAGTTAACACCTGCAGCACCCTTTTCTCGAAGCACCACGGTCTCATCACAGTCCAAATCCTGTTCGCATAAAGGACAAGTTTCTCTACTGACGGCTGAAATCATGTTTGACTCTGAAAATATACGAAAATATATGTGTATTAGTATATGGAGTTAGTGAATTGTTTGTGAGGGCAGTTTTTGATGGGGTAAAACGTGGTCTCCTTGGGATTTTCAGTTGTTTTCTCAGGAATCCTATACCTTATAAAACAATTTCATTTATATACGAAGGTAAGGGGCGCGATTAATTGAAAGAAAGTAATAATTCATCACTGGTACCCATATAAAAATAATCACCCATATGCCTGTTTGTGAACCTGGTTGAGTGCAATAAGGGGTTTAGGGGTACGGGTACCAATGTGGATGTAATGAGGGGTTTAGGGGTCGGGTACACATAGATATAGCATAAGGGTTTATTTGGCATCACTGGTAACCATTTTCATGTGAAAGATTAATTCTGTAACAAGTAAAAATCCAAGATGTATTGATTTATCATGAAAACTGACCGAGTTAGTGCTTCACATGTAAATGGAAAATGACTTGTAAACCAAAACAAGTCATATTCGAAATTTGACACTTTCCCATACTCGGATCTTGTCCAACGTTTAGTATGTTGTAGACTAGACCCAGCCTAACATAAAACCACCAAAAAATAAAATGTTGCAATTTTTTTGAGGTAGGGGTACTCTGGCAGTATATTGACTCGTCTATCTATTAATAATGGAGATTTGGTACCTGTCTCTTATTAATGCGCGATTCAGTTAACTATACTAATTCAAACTAATGTTCTATCTTTCAATGCTCAATTCAGGATGGTAGTATATGTTATGATAATGCCTTAGAAAATGAGACCAACTTCCCTGGCATTATCTCCAGTGTAGTATATGTTCGCTCATCATGATATCATTCTCCCAGGCTAGCAAGATATGCGACCTAAGGGAGCATATATTTGCTAATAATAATAATAATAATAATAATAATAATAATAATAATAATAATAATATGGTGTGCACGCAAACTAGAGACATTATTGGAAAATAAAAATCACAAAATCCCCTGAAACATGGAGGTACAAACAGAAAAACTAATCCAAGCAAGGAAACCAGACGTGCTCATAATCAACAAGAATGAAAAAACCTGCCAAATCGTAGATTTCGCCGTTTGAGCAGTTCACAGGATGTAGACCAAGGGGGCAAAAAAACGAAGCGAATACATGGAACTTGCCGTAGAACTGAAAGGAATAATATGAATAAGTGTAGGAGCACTAGGAACAATCCTGAAAAGAATGAAAAAATGGACTAGGAGAAGTTGGAATGAAAGAGAAGGTTGAGACCATGCGACAAACGGCAATGATGAAAACAGCTGAAATCTTTATGAAAATCTTTGAATGTAGAAAACAACTCTGACCTGCCACAGATAAGGATAAATAGAAAAGAATCAAACATATAGAAAGAACCCAAGGGACGTAAAAACTGCCAGAAAACCAATAAACTACCAATAAACCACCTTTCCCTCCAAAAAAAAAAAATCAGTCATACACACATGCATGTGGTGACACCAGCCTCGACTGGCACCACACAAAACTGTTGTAAAGGATCAAGGATGGTAGAAGGACCGAATAAGGAGAGCAACACTCAAACCTCCACTGATGCAGAGAGTACTGGAACCTTTACGAGGCTTATTGTCATTCAAACTCCAGAGAAAACCAACGATCATTGCTAGCGAGAAATCGATAGTAAACGACTGTTGTGATAACGCAAAACGATTTGCAACAGTTATCGAAAGAGGTGGAGAGAGATGGAAATCTTGGGAGACTTCTTGTCATTCAGAATCCATGGAATACCACTGGTTATTGTCAGTGAGCAATCACTGATGACTTGTGTGAAAACTCCTTGTGAGTAAATAATACTAAAATTAAAGTAGAAAGAACATCACACAAGCCCAAAAGAACCGAAACTGTCAGAAAGCTCATAAGAGGAAGGGAAGAAATAAAATTAGAACAGGAAAAAAATGTATGTACTCTTCTCCTCTCTGCAGCCTCTTTCTCGTGCAAGAGACGTTGCTAGTCTTTCTCTACTCTATCGTTATTTTCATGGTAGGTGCTCGACTGAGCTCCAATTTATGATTTCCCCCAGCAAAACATTCACAACAAAAACTCATCTAGCTACAACCACTGTAAATAATTTTCCTTTCTTCTTCTGTGTACCTAAAACTAAACAGAATGAAAGTGTATTTGCTAGAACACAATACTACGTGGCTGAGTCGCAGATGATTACAACATGGTAGTTTTCAAGTCTAATGTTAACAAATTCTCTTAAATAATCAAATTCTGCCCATTTACAACCATCATTACCGATCTTCACGGTGTTGTCTCACCGCCAACCTGACAAACTCATTGACCCTTATCCTCAAGTGGCCTTTGGCCTTAATAAGCAGTTACTCATTGGTACAAAAAAAGTACCAGCTTCGGCTGGGACCACACAAAATTGTCGTGAGGAGTCAAGGAGAGCACCAACCCGACCTCCACTGGAAGGGTTCAAAGAATACTGGAACCATGAGGAGGCTTATTACCACTCAAACCCCAGAGTAGACGAAAGGTTGTTGTCAGCAAGAAATAAATGGTAAGCAGCTGTCGCGATAACACAAAATGATTTGCAATGGCGGGAAGTGCTTGAAATTTGAGGAGACTTCTTGTTACTTAGACCCCAGGGAAGACCATTGAGAGCAATCAATGATAATGAGTTAATAATAACAAAACACTCAAGATGACCCTAAGAAAAATGACTAATTGGAAAGCGCTAAGCCGCAACGGAATATATGCATTATCTTTTATTATTAAAAACTGTGTTCTGCGGCTACGGTAGTCAAATGACATCCCGTAGCTGCAATCAGTCCTCCATGCTAGTCCCAGGCCATCTGGCCTTGTCATGCACAAGTTGTCGTAGGCAATGAAGTTGTTTCGCTGTACGTAGTGGTCCTAGTCCCGCCTGCTTGAGGTCAGCACGTAGTGTGCCGAGCAGATTTGTGCAGTGCCGTCCTAGTAAAAATTCACAACCTTGCATGGAAGGCTGACGCAAAACCTGAGAAGAACTACATTAATAAAGAAAGACAGTGAAAAGGGAACGGTCTCAAGCAACTACAGACCAATAACTTGCCTAGCAAATTTGTGTACAATTTTAACGGCATAACTGAAAGAACAGATGTACCAATCCCTTAATAACCGTGGAGTACTCTCTGGAGAATAGAATGGATGCCAAAAAGTGACAAGAGGGGCATATATAGAGAGATCAAAAGATCCTGAAGGAGATTTAAAAAAATTTAAAAAAAGACATAACAATGGCATGGATCGACTACAAAAAAACTACCACAAAATCTCCTAAATATGGATAATTGAATGCTTTTAGATGTTCAAAAATGTCAGACAAAATTATACATATTATAAAGAAAGCAATAGGAACCTGGAAAGACAGCTGAAGAACAGCATCTGACAGATATAAGAATATAGAGAGGTATTTTCCAGGGAGACTATCACCACAACTATTTATCATAGCCATGATGCCACTCAATAACATACTAAATAAGTGCAACGCCGGATACAAAAGATATAATAAACCACCTCATGTATATGGACGACCTGAAGCTATTTACAAAAAAGGACATAGAAAAGCTGATAAATACAACAAAAATCTTTAGCCAGAACATTTGAATGGAATTCGTAATGGAAAAGTGTACACTACGAAAGATAAAAAAGGAATAACATGGAATTAGCAAACCAAGAGGAGATGGGATGGGGACAATTCCTGAATGTGATACCTATAAATATCTGGGAGTTCTACACACAAACAACATCAGATCATCAGAAATGAAAGAGAAGATTGGGAAAGAGTACCTGAGAAGTATTCCTAGTGAGATATTCTAGACACTTTATAGTCTTAACCAAAGAAGAACTGAGGCCTCTCGACCAAAAGACTAGGAAACTAATGAGCATACACAATGCACTACACTTGAAGGATAATACTGACCAACTCTACGTAAAAGGAACAGTATAGTGAAGAGGACTAGTAAGTATAGAAGACTCTGTGGATGACACAAAAAAAGAACTAGAAAAATACATATACCAAAACACAGAAAGACTGATCATCGCTGCAAAAGGTACTGCAAAAAGAAGAAAACAGCGAAATGGAACCCAAAAAGTGAGGGAAAAAAAGAAAGTGAAACAGCTACATGGACGATTCATAGTACTGACCAGAGAAGAGACACATGAAAGCACCTGAATATGGCTACGAAAGAACACTTTAACAGAGAAACAGAATCACTACTGACAGTCGCACACAACGCGATCAGAACGAACTATATAAAAGCAGAGATCAACAAAACCAAGGAAAACGGTAATTGTAGACTCTGTAGGCAAATGTAAATCACATCATAATCGAATGCAGCAAATTAGCATCAAAAGAATACAAAAACATACACGTCTTTGTGTGAAAGGCAGTTCACTGGGAACTATGTAAACGTCTACACTTTGAACATACAGACAAATTGTATAAATAAAATCGGAGACGATAGTTGAAAATGAAAATCATAAAATGCGACATGGAAGTACAAAAGGACAAACTCATCCGAGCAAGGAAACCAGACATGATAATATACAACAAGGAGGAAAATACTACCAAATCGTCCCAGCATCATAGGGTGAAGATCAATCAGGCAGAAAAGATAAGTGAATAAATAGAACTTTCAAGAGAACCGATAGGAATAGTGAACATCAAGCACATTCCAGTAATACCAATAATCATAAGAGCACTAGGAACAGTCCCTAAAAATCTGGAAAAAGACTAAGAGAAATTGGAATTAAATGGGGTCGGTTCAAAACCATAGAATACACAGCACCGATCAAAACAGCAAAAATATGCAGGAAAATCCTTGATTGCAGAAACCAACCCACATAACCAGCGAACGCCGACCAACCAGAGGTAAATTGAACTAGAAATAGAAAAAGAAATATCATAACATGACACGAATCCAAAAAGACTGAAACTGACAGAAACTCCATAACACAATGTGGTTGTGAATAGTCAAAGAGGATAAAAAGACGAGGAGGGATAGCACCAACCAGATTTCCACTGGAACCTTGGGGAGGCTTATTGCCACTGAAATTCCAGTAGACCCCCCCCCCTCCCAGAATCCTTTAATAGCGATAAATTAATAATAAATTGTTCTTGCAATAACGCAAAATGATTTGCAACAGTTATCGAAAGAGGCGGAGAGTGCAGGAAATTTGCGGAGACTTGTTTTCACTCAGACTCCACGAAATACCGCTTGTTATTGCCAATGAACAATCACTGATAATGACTCGTGTGAAAACTCCTAATGAGTATTTATTTATCTCCCCTCCAGGAAGTTAGACACAAGGTCAGCTAAGGTTTTGAAAAGGCAGCACACTAGAAATGCACTCTGACCTATAAAAAATGCCTGAGCAGCCCAGTCGGCATTACCCGGTAGGGGTACCTAAAACGATTAGCAATAAACTAGCCCCATCTCAAAGAAAGAACGTAAAGCCTGGGAGGGTGGACCTCCTAGGACTGAACAGAAACATACCTCAGCCCGACAGAAGTAAAGCCACTGTCGGACTAATTGTCGAGGACGTATCCTTAACTGGTATAAACAACACCTACTCAAGCTGTGCCAGAAGGTAAGAGTAAATAATAAGAATAAGAATAAGAATAAGAATAAGAATAAGAATAAAAATAAGAATAATAATAAGAATAAGAATAAGAATAAGAATAAGAATAAGAATAAGAAGAAGAAGAAGAAGAAGAAGAAGAATAATAAGAATAAGAAGAAGAAGAAGAAGAAGAAGAAGAAGAAGAAGAAGAAGAAGAAGAAGAAGAAGAAGAAGAAGAAGAATTCGCTGACTTGGTTATCATTTTAATGATTATTGTCATTAATCGTTCGATCTCCCCAAAAAAGCCTTATCTTCGTCGTTTTCAACTGTCGATTCTAATATTAAGATGAGTAGAAATCATTCTGATCGGCCGGACATGTATCAGTTCGATTTATCCAAGAAAAATATGTCACAAAAAATAGGTTTTATTTTACTTTTTCATGTCGGAATGAATTGGATGCTTATTGTCAGTCAGTACGCCAATAATATGCGCATCGTTGTCGAAGACCTTTTTTTTTATTCTATGATTGAAAGAATTCCAATCGAAAAAGATGACCTTGAATTTTATCGATCAGGTAATCTTAGAATGATCTCTATTGAACAGAATTATTTTTTTATTTGTTCCATCTGATATACACATTGGATTATCTTGCCTTGTCTTTGGCTTAAATAACACCAGTCCCCCGAAAAATGTCTTTTATATATATATATATATATATATATATATATATATATATATATATATATATATATATTAGATAGATAAATAGATAGAATTAATCAAGTTCAGATGTATTACATAAATGAACTTAAAACAAATATTTTTTCAAAAGTGCTCAATACTAGGTAGAGCTTTATAAATGTTTATTGTATAAACGTTCGTGTGGCTTATGTAACTGTAACAATATTTCGGCAAGGTCGCCTCATCAGAATCAAAATAATTATGAATAATAATTGTTTTTCATAATTATTTTGGCTCTGATGAGGCGACCGAAATACGATTGCAGTTGTGTATATTTAGGCAGCAAATCATTACTAATGCAAGCCTCATTTAACATTATGGAACTTTCTCTCTTTATAGTTTTTCTTCTTAATTTTCGATGCGGCAAGCAAGTTTTCTATTTTCCGGTGTTAAGTTGAATACTGTGGCTCCGAGTGTTGTTGTATCGGCCATCTCTCGGGCGCTTTCCATCTCTCGATCAGGAGGTTGTCTTATCATTAGTCTTGAGTTGTCAGCCTTTTTATAGTTTTTTGTTTTTTGTTAATTATTGAAAACGGATAGTGTGTTAGTGCCAGCATTAAATGCTATTTTATTTAATGTTATGTTGCAGTTTTTTAATGTAGAGGGCTTCGAGGATTTTAAGTCTGTGTGTGCAATTATTTTTATGAATTATTTTAGTTCTGCGGATTGTACAGTTTTTTGTGTGTAGTGATGTGTCTTTGAATGGCATTGCTATCGTTTAGGTGGTACATAAGAAGTCGGGGGAGGATTGTAGTTGTGTGGCCGATATAGGTGCTGTATTTGCCAGACAAGTGGATACCAACCTAGACTGACGATCGTGGCATGAAAAGTTCGAATCCTGTCATAGCATTACTTTCACTATGAATGTTGGCATCTGATTAATCCTATATTATATTTACTTAATAAAATTTGTTATTTATTTATCGATTTAAACAATTTAAAGAAATACTTATAACAAAATTATTGGATTAAAATGAAAACATCTACAGAAGTTTCAGTCGTCAAGCAATTCTTAATGATTAATAATCCAGCACTTGTAGCATTTAAATGAACCAACATTGTAAGTAATAATTAAAAATGAAGTTATTATTCCTACTATCTTGATATATAAGTAATTTTTAAAAAGTAAATAGGTTTATTTTATTTTAAATATAAGTATTCATCTGAAATTGAACACAGGTAGGACAATATAGATTTTCTTTAATTAATTTTTTAAAAGTAATAGGTTTATTTTATTTTAAATATAATTATTCATCTGAAATTGAACATAGGTAGGACAATATAGATTTTTTTAATTAATTTTTAAAAAGTAAATAGGTTTATTTTATTTTAAATATAATTATTCATCTGAAATTGAACACAAGTAGGACAATATAGATTTTTTTAATTAATTTTTAAAAAGTAAATAGGTACATTTTATTTTAAATATAATTATTCATCTGAAATTGAACACAGGTTGGACAATATAGATTTTCTTTAATTAATTTTTTTAAAGTAATAGGTTTATTTTATTTTAAATATAATTATTCATCTGAAATTGAACACAGGTAGGAGAATATAGATTTTTTTAAATTAATTTTTAAAAAGTAAATATGTTTATTTTATTTTAAATATAATTATTCATCTGAAATTGAACACAGGTAGGACAATATAGATTTTTTTAAATTAATTTTTTAAAAGTAAATAGGTTTATTTTATTTTAAATATAATTATTCATCTGAAATTGAACACAGGTAGGACAATATAGCTTTTTTAAAATTAATTTTTAAAAAGTAAATAGGTTTATTTTATTTTAAATATAATTATTCATCTGAAATTGAACACAGGTAGGACAATATAGATTTTTTTAAATTAATTTTTTAAAAGTAAATAGGTTTATTTTATTTTAAATATAATTATTCATCTGAAATTGAACACAGGTAGGAAAATATTTTTTTTTTTTAATTAATTTTTAAAAAGTAAATAGGTTTATTTTATTTTAAATATAATTATTCATCTGAAATTGAACACAGGTAGGACAATATAGATTTTTTTTAATTAATTTTTTAAAAGTAAATAGGTTTATTTTATTTTAAATACAATTATTCATCTGAAATTGAACACAGGTAGAACAATATAGATTTTTTTTTCAAAGTAATAGGTTTATTTTATTTTAAATATAATTATTCATCTAAAATTAAACACAGGTAGGACAATATAGATTTTTTCTATAGTAAATCTATAATATAAATAGGTTTATTTTATTTTAAATATAATTATTCATCTGAAATTGAACACAGGTAGGACAATATAGATTTTTTTTAATTAATTTTTTTAAAGTAAATAGGTTTATTTTATTTTAAATATAATTATTCATCTGAAATTGAACACAGGTAGGACAATATAGATTTTTTTTAATTAATTTTTTTAAAGTAAATAGGTTTATTTTATTTTAAATATAATTATTCATCTGAAATTGAACACAGGTAGGACAATATAGATTTTTTAAAATTAATTTTTTAAAAGTAAATAGGTTTATTTTATTTTAAATATAATTATTCATCTAAAATTAAACACAGGTAGGACAATATAGATTTTTTCTATAGTAAATCTATAATATAAATAGGTTTATTTTATTTTAAATATAATTATTCATCTGAAATTGAACACAGGTAGGACAATATAGATTTTTTTTAATTAATTTTTTTAAAGTAAATAGGTTTATTTTATTTTAAATATAATTATTCATCTGAAATTGAACAGAGGAAGGACAATATAGATTTTTTTTTTCAAAGTAATAGGTTTATTTTATTTTAAATATAATTATTCATCTAAAATTAAACACAGGTAGGACAATATAGATTTTCTTTAATTAATTTTTTAAAAGTAATAGGTTTATTTTATTTTAAATATAATTATTCATCTGAAATTGAACAGACGTAGGACAATATATATATTTTTTAATTAATTTTTTAAAAGTAAATAGGTTTATTTTATTTTAAATATAATTATTCATCTGAAATTGAACACAGGTAGGACAATATAGATTTTTTAAAATTAATTTTTTAAAAGTAAATAGGTTCATTTTATTTTAAATATAATTATTCATCTGAAATTGAACAGAGGTAGGACAATATAGATTTTTTCTATAGTAAATCTGTAATATAAATAGGTTTATTTTATTTTAAATATAATTATTCATCTAAAATTAAACACAGGTAGGACAAGAGAGATATTTTCTATAGTAGATCCAAAATATAAATAGGTTTATTTTATTTTAAATATAATTATTCATCTGAAATTGAACACACGTAGGACAATATAGATTTTTTAAAATTAATTTTTTAAAAGTAAATAGGTTTATTTTATTTTAAATATAATTATTCATCTGAAATTGAACAGAGGTAGGACAATATATATTTTTTTTAATTAATTTTTTAAAAGTAAATAGGTTTATTTTATTTTAAATATAATTATTCATCTGAAATTGAACACAGGTAGGACAATATAGATTTTTTTTAATTAATTTTTTAAAAGTAAATAGGTTTATTTCATTTTAAATATAATTATTCATCTAAAATTAAACACAGGTAGGACAATATAGATTTTTTCTATAGTAAATCTGTAATATAAATAGGTTTATTTTATTTTAAATATAATTATTCATCTAAAATTAAACACAGGTAGGACAAGAGAGATATTTTCTATAGTAAATCCATAATATAAATAGGTTTATTTTATTTTAAATATAATTATTCATCTGAAATTGAACACACGTAGGACAATATAGATTTTTTTAAATTAATTTTTTAAAAGTAAATAGGTTTATTTTTATTTAAATATAATTATTCATCTGAAATTGAACAGAGGTAGGACAATATATATTTTTTTTAATTAATTTTTTAAAAGTAAATAGGTTTATTTTATTTTAAATATAATTATTCATCTGAAATTGAACACAGGTAGGACAATATAGATTTTTTTAAATTAATTTTTTAAAAGTAAATAGGTTTATTTCATTTTAAATATAATTATTCATCTAAAATTAAACACAGGTAGGACAATATAGATTTTTTTCTATAGTAAATCTATAATATAAATAGGTTTATTTTATTTTAAATATAATTATTCATCTGAAATTGAACACAGGTAGGACAATATAGATTTTTTTAAATTAATTTTTTAAAAGTAAATAGGTTTATTTTATTTTAAATATAATTATTCATCTGAAATTGAACACAGGTAGGACAATATAGATTTTTTTTAATTAATTTTTAAAAAGTAAATAGGTTTATTTTATTTTAAATATAATTATTCATCTGAAATTGGACACAGGTAGGACAATATAGATTTTTTTAAATTAATTTTTTAAAAGTAAATAGGTTTATTTTATTTTAAATATAATTATTCATCTGAAATTGAACACAGGTAGGAAAATATTTTTTTTTTTTAATTAATTTTTAAAAAGTAAATAGGTTTATTTTATTTTAAATATAATTATTCATCTGAAATTGAACACAGGTAGGACAATATAGATTTTTTTTAATTAATTTTTTAAAAGTAAATAGGTTTATTTTATTTTAAATATAATTATTCATCTAAAATTAAACACAGGTAGGACAATATAGATTTTTTTAATTAATTTTTAAAAGTAAATAGGTTTATTTTATTTTAAATATAATTATTCATCTGAAATTGAACACAAGTAGGACAATATAGATTTTTTTTAATTATTTTTTTTAAAGTAAATAGGTTTATTTTATTTTAAATATAATTATTCATCTGAAATTGAACACAGGTAGGACAATATAGATTTTTTTTAATTAATTTTTAAAAAGTAAATAGGTTTATTTTATTTTAAATATAATTATTCATCTGAAATTGAACACAGGTAGGACAATATAGATTTTTTTAAATTAATTTTTTAAAAGTAAATAGGTTTATTTTATTTTAAATATAATTATTCATCTGAAATTGAACACAAGTAGGACAATATAGATTTTTTTAATTAATTTTTAAAAGTAAATAGGTTTATTTTATTTTAAATATAATTATTCATCTGAAATTGAACACAAGTAGGACAATATAGATTTTTTTAAATTAATTTTTAAAAAGTATATAGGTTTATTTTATTTTAAATATAATTATTCATCTGAAATTGAACACAGGTAGGACAATATAGATTTTTTTAAATTATTTTTTTTAAAGTAAATAGGTTTATTTTATTTTAAATATAATTATTCATCTGAAATTGAACACAGGTAGGACAATATAGATTTTTTTAATTAATTTTTTAAAGCGGTTGGTGATGTCATAAACAAATAAACCTCTATTCTAAAAAAAAAAGAATGAAATAAGTATTTTTAAAGAAACTAAAGCGAAATACATTATTTTGTTGCAAATAATTTGGTGGAAGGAATCAAATATCGATTTGCCAGATTTAATGCTTTCGATGCACTGACAACATACGGTGACAATATAGAGAAAGGATATCAGCACAGTCAACGAGCAATACACAATTGTTTTGTGTGCATATTTCGTTAGTGTTGCTTCGTTGATCCGAACGAGTAGCAGTTGGGCAGTTTATGATGGTTGCTCTAGAAACTGGTAGTGTGTAAGAAGGCAGACGATAATTTTGGCTAGAATGATTTTCTTAGCACGTACGAACTGCACGTTGTTCTTGTAAGTTATTCTTCTCCTGTTGATATCCGGACTTTCGGACTGGGATCAAAGTATAGTATTTTTTTATGTTCATGCTCAGCAGTTTCTTAGAAAAAAATCAACTATGTTAATGAATACCTTCGTGAAATAAAAATTATATTTAGAGTAAATAATTTATTTTGTAAATTACTTAAATCATTAAATTAATACCAATAGAATGCATTTCGGTTTCTTATTCTTTACAAAATAACCTTTCTGATAAAATTATATCCACTAGAATGCATTTCGCTTCCTTAGATAACAGGAGCAGCACAGATCGAGGATGGCCAATATCTGCTGACAAAAATTTTAATAAATGGAATGAAAGTGACGCGTGATGATTTGACAACAAAAAGGAAGAAAGACGAACTTGTGAGTGCAACAAAATCAAAATATACGTTTTTTATGGTTCATGATCGTTACTGTTGGAGGAGGGAGGAGGAGGAGGAGGAGGAGGAGGAGGAGGAGGGGGAAGAGGAGGGGGATATAGGATGGAGTTACTGTTTGCAGGAAAAGAGCCGCTCTTTCTATGATGATGACGACGACAGTCGTTAAAGAGCTATAAAAGGAAAAGTCGGAGTTGCCGTTGTTGCTGATTAATATATTTGAATTTTCAGATAAAATGGTTGTGCCCATATCAAGCCTCCAAAAAAAAATTTTTTAATGTTTCAAGGAAACTGAAATTTGGGGAATATTTATTGATGTCTATTGTTAATATTCCACAAAAATCGAAGTTACATTATTTGCACAATAAGCTTCCATCCCCTATTGCCCCCTTTGCATAAAGCTAAATAAAACTAAATATATCCCACATTATTACCCCTTACGCCTAGCAACTATGTTCCGAAATTCATGATGATCATTTAATTAGTTTAGGAGTGAACCCTGTACATACAAATATATAAACACTAGCAGGGCTACCCGGTGACATAAAAAAAGAAGAAAGTCAATCAACACCGAGAAGAACAAATGGTCACGGTCAATTCCTAATTTCTTAACCCCCCTCCTCCATTTCAACATATTAAGAAGATACATGATGTTGATGAAGTCAATAGTCTAAAGAGACTTACTATATATCCCTTACCAAAAGTAATACTGTAATCTTACAATTTTGGATCCCAGACAATGCCGAGTAGAACAAATGGTCCCAGTAAATTACTGATTTCTTGTCCTTACCTTCATTTCACAATAATTCGAAGATAAGGGATATTAAGCACTTTGGATTATGGCTCCCGGTGTATGCAACATTATTTTAAAAAGACAAAGAAATTCTTTGTTCCGGGCAACACTGCTTTTTAACAAACCTGCTCTATGTAAGATATTGAGCATTGTTATAAGCACTTATGGGTTACTGCTTGCTCTATCCAAGATATTGAGCCCTTTGAATCATGGCTCTCATGTATATAACATAATAAAAAAAGACAGAGAAGTTATTTATCCCGGGCAACACTGCATTTAAACACACCTAGTATATCTAGGATATTGAGCACGGTACTGATCACTTTTGGGTTACTACTTGTTCTATTCAGGATATTCATATGAATGAAAAAAAAATAAATAAAAAATAAATGAATGTTAAATGAATGAAAAATATGAATGAAAATAAGAATGAAAAAGTTAATTAAATAGGAAGGAAAAAAATGAATGAAAATATGAATAAATAAGTGAATGAAAAAACGAATGAAAAAAATGAATAAAATAAATGAATGAAGAAACAAATAAAAATATGTGAATGAAAAAAATGAATGAAAAATGAATGAAAAAATCAATGAAAAGTGAATGAAAAAATTAATAAAAATTCAATGTACAACAATGGATGAAAAAATTAATGAAAATTGAATGAAAAGAATGAATAAAAATTCAATGTAAAAAAATGAATGAAAAATAGTGAATAAATGAAAAATGAATGAAAAAAATGAATGAAAAAATGAATGGAAAAAGTAAATGAAAAAACTAATGACAATAAGTGAATGAAAAAAGGAATGAGAAAGTGAATGACAAAAAATGAATGAAAATTAAATGGAAATGAATGAAAGAAGAAATGAATGAAAAACGTATGAGAAAATGAATGAAAAACTGAAAAAACTGAATGAAATAATGAATTTTAAAAAATGAATGAAAAATGAATGAAAAAAATGAATGAAAAAATGAATAGAAAACTGAATGAAAAAAATTGAATTAAAAAATGACTCCTTCCCAAACCTCCTACTCAGACTACTTCACTACAAACTCATGTTCAGAAGAGATGCGGCTGTAGATTGGGCAACCCTTGCTTCACTACAGACTCGTTTTACACCTGCATTATCTAGGATATTGAGCACCGACTCGCAACGCAGAGTATCTACAACAAAACACAGTGGAAATCTTTCTCCAGGGCAACGCAGCATTTAAAAACACCTGTTCTATGTAGGATTGCTCTATCTAGGATATTGATGAGTCCCGGGCAACACCAAGTAAACACATCTGCTCTATCTTGGATATTGAGCACTTTGGATTAATTTATACCACTGACAAATATCCCGGGCAACACTTATTTAACAAAACACAAAGAAGTGTTTTTTTCCTGACAATGCTGCGTTTAAACACACCTGCTCTACATAGGATGTTGAGCACTTTTGATTACTATACCACCTATTGTCCCCGTTTAGAGCGCTACTGAAACCACTGCAATAAAATTATGGATGCCACCAAAGCATTACTAAAACCACCCTGCTCTATCTAGGATATTGAGCACTTTGGATAAATATATACCACCGAACAACTCCTGGGCAACAACGAGTTAACAAAACACAGAGAAGCTGTTTCTCCCAGGCAACACTGTGTTTAAATACAACTCCTCTATCTATGATGTTGGGCACTTTTGGATTGCTATATGCAATTTATATTTATTGCTCCCGTTTTAAGGAGGCCTACAAGGCGCTACTGAAACCAGCCAAATAAAAGTATGGATGCCTCCAGAGCACTACTAAAACAACCCTTTTCGATTTTCTTACCCCCCCCCCTTCATTTAGAAAAGAAATGACGTTAAGAAACATTAAATAAAATAAAGTTATTTCCGGAAGTAATTACTCAGCATTTTCAAATTATTACATAATTACATAGACATTTGATGAAAAATGACTGGAAAACTCGACACACCCCCTCTCGACGAAATATTCCCGATAGCCCCTTTAGGGGTGCATTTAGAGATTCGGGAATACTGTCATTATCTTTCTCTGTTAATTTTACATAAGAATACACTTTTAGATTTTATCTAGATTCCCTAACCTTTTTTTCTATAGGGCATGCACACGGACACACACACACATACATACCTTGAGTTTTATAGAGAGAGATATACACATATCTAAGTTATATATATATATATATATATATATATATATATATATATATTAATAATGGAGTTTATGTATCTGTCTGTCTGTCTTTCTGTCTGTTTGAAGCCGAAACTCCATCATAGTAGTATGACTATTTACTCATCCCGCTAGCTTCATTATATACTACTACAAAAACCGCTGTAAACACTATGCGCATTCCTCAACTTACATAATCAATTGCTTTTCAACTTCTAATAAATTAGTATTCGCAAATATACACCCATGATTGTTTTCTTCAGATTTCCACATGTATTTACGCTATTTTGCTCGCTAATAATCTTACTTATAAATTATAATTATTTCTTTTATTATTTATATATATATATATATATATATATAGTCTCGGAAGTTTCTCAACCATTAAAACTATATAAAAAAAAAATTAAAAAATAAAAAATAAAAACTTATAGTCTCAAGTCTTCCAGTGGAAAATCACTCATGTAAGTCAATTTATTTTTTACAGTTATTATATTAGTTAGTTTCTAACACTATTTTAAGGGATCATCAGTTGTTTACCATGAAAAACTGTTTCGGATGTATATGAAATGACTTACATAGTTATTCTATCTACGTCCAACTGATTCAACAGCGAGCGTTAATCCATTGATACGATTACCTCCCTCCGTCAAATCGCAAGACGAGCGCGTAATTTAAAATGTAAACAAAACGCTGGCATTTACCGTGTTACTTTAACTTACGCTGTTAAGCTTTTATTTACCAACTGTTTTTATTATTCCATGTTTTATTTATTAAAATAAAAGATGTGATTCTTTTTTCTTTTCTGTCAACAAAGAAACTAACACATTGTACTGGAAAACTATACAACTGATTTTAGAATCAAATTGTTTAATTAAAAAAAGGTCATTAACCAAACACACACATACGAATTTAATTTAGGTAAACTTTCTTTCTGAGACCATTTACATAACTAATCGTGTTTACTGTATTTGATTTTTTGGTGCTTTTACACTATAGGACCCGCACTAACTTTGACTCGGTGGTTAGGGTCAGGGTCAAAGTGGGGGTTAGGGTTAGGGTTAGGGTTTGGGTCATGGTCAAAGTTAGCACGGGTCCTACAGTAAAAGAGTATGAATTTTTTTATTGTTTTATTTCAGGTATACCTTTCTTCCGATTCGAAAAATACTGTTCGCTGTATTTAGTTTTTTAAATTGTTGATTTAACAATTTTATTGAATCAAATTGTTCAATTAAAATAAAAAATTATTTAAAAATTACTACTTAAAAAAACACACACATTGCAATAAATTTAATTTAGGTAAACTTCTTCTCGAGAGCATTTAACTAACTAATCGTGTTCGCTGTATTTGATTCTTTTACTATTTTTCTTTTGGTTTTTTCCTTTTTCATTAAAAATACTAATATTATGGGGGAGGATAAAAAAGGTGGGAGGGGTCAAAAAAAAATTTTTTTCTTTTCTTAACTAAAAATATTCCTATGTATGGGGGGGGGGTAATACAAAAATTGGGGTGGGGTCGAAATTTTTTTTTTCTTTATTTTCATCTAAAAATATTCTTTGGTCATAAACAAACAATATCAACGTCTAACCACCCAAGAAATATGACTGAGGCTCCATCGGTTTACACGTGTGTGTTTATTTCTGACGCGGCAGCGTAGCAAAAATATGCGACCGGAGGGAGCATTTATTTGCTAGGATATTAATAAAATAACATCCAAGAATTATTTGAATAAGTTTTTTTAAAGGTCAATATGTTAATTAGCTGCACCATTCACTTTTTGATGTTTTATGTTTACATAAATTGTTTATGGTATTAAAGTAAGACAGATCAACAGTGTGAATGACATTTATATAATACGCTAATGTCTTTCATGTTCAAACGTACGTTATCACCTTTAATGCACATTAAGAAAGTGAGATCGTCCGATCAGCAAAGATGGTGATTAGTGATTAATCTTATTTAGTTGAAGTAAAAAAATTCCGACTCTAACATTTTAAAATGAATTGCTCCAAAATTAAATTATGCCACCCCGTCGACTAAAAATAATACAATTTTAAATAAATACATTTGAAAAAGTGACATTATTCAATAATTTGAAGAATATCTAACTGGTATGTGTTTTTACAGTAAGTACACATATAACATTTATCGTTTTAAAAAGAATTAAGTTGATACCATTTTAAATAAATAAATAAAGAGGTATATTCATTTTATTTATTTAAAGAATAGGTAACTGACAATTACAATTATGTTTACGAAAGAAGAGAGAGCATTTTTTTTATAATAGTATTGACCCTGGAAGACATTTATTATTTCAAAAGGAATGATAAATTATACAGATTTATGTAGAAAGCACTGTGGAATTTCCGTGGGGTCCTGCTCGTAAGATATTAACAAGTTTCATCCCATTAAATACGTATTTGGGATGCTGCAAAATCGTTGCTCTGTTTTTCGCTCAGACCTCCATAAAAACAGATTATTTTATTTATAACTTGAAATTACATAATTCCACAAAGTAACAAATAATAATATGTTCTGGTCAGAGGTTGGAGTTAATGTTTTTTGTTTTTTTATGGAAATCGCTCCAGATAAGGCATGAAGCCACTTGATGTATGGAACTAACAAGAACAGAAGATGATTATCGCAGAGACAGAAGATGCCTATTGGCCTTAGTCTTGAAAGACGAAGGCCATAGGTAGGAGGAAAACGGTCAGCAAGAAGAGAGATCCACAAGCCTGCAGTTTTTGGAAAGAAGCTACTGGAATAGGAAGCTGTATTACAATGATGTATAAAAATAACGAATTGATGGAGACTACTAGACCGAGTCAAACGATCTGGAACAAAGGAAGCAGGGAATAGATCACACAATTCTGAAGAACACATGCCATAACTGAACTTATAGTGTTTTCTTATTTCGTAAAAGATCAGTTATTATTACACAAACATTCTCTTCCTATTTTTTCGGCCGTTTATCGCAATGAGCATGGCATTAAAACCCTATTTTCATAATCAAAATCCTAGAACTTCAGACTTCTAATATACTGAGGATACCCATGCAAAATACGTACTCGGCCTAATTTGAATATTCATTTACAAAATTACACCTCAGTAATTCACTATTCATTATTAGAAAGCAAATAGCAAGTCAGACAACCACCTAAATCCTACCCCACCACCTGAAATAAATCCAGAAAGAAACCCTCCACTCTATAATAAAAAGTCAACAGTAGGTTTATTTTTTTCTTTGAATCATCAGAAATAATGACAATAATAATATGAAAAATTAAATTACTGGCGTAATTCTATGATTTTATATGAATAGTTTAGTAATATATCTAGATAAATAGCAAGTGCGAACACTGGCGAAGAATAATTGTAATAAGATAGGTTTCTTTTCAAAAACTTCCTATCTGTGGAATATTTGTCAAGCCGTCCTGTTAAGTAATCAAATTCTGTCCTTTCCGTTCATCGTTTTTAATCCTCTCATAGTATAGTTCAGCATCCAACTGACAATCTCATTAACACTTATCCTCGATTGGCTTTGGGTCTTGGTAAGTGGTGACTCATGGGTATTAAAAGAAGGGTCAACCTCTAATGTCATTTTCGGACTATGACATCGGTTTTATCTCTGAATCAATGAAATATTAAAGTGTACCGAAAGATATGGAATCTCAAGCAAAAAATATTAACTCGTATATTGAGCGAAATCATACTTTTGTGAATTTTTGGAGTGCAACCAATCATAGAATCATTACATCCCAAAACCTTTTAGACAGCATTTATCGGGAAACCCAAAACCTTTCTTTTTTTCTCAAGGGAGGCTACTCTTAAAGATTTTTGTGTATTTTCAAGGAACGCTACTCTTTAAAATATCTACTGTTCCGTTTTCCTCGTTATAAATAATACTTACAAATAATAGTGAAAACGTGTTATATTTAACAAAACTCGCTTTGGTTTGGCAAAAGTCTATAATTGTGAAGTACGAATAAGGTGGCCATATCCGAATGTAGAAATTGTAGTAAATTGCATTCGTTCACTAGATTCACCATATCATCAGAAATAGTAGGTCGGGATCGCGTAGAATGTTAGGATTGATTTTCATCTTTTAACGCTTTAATCATAACTGTACAATTGGAGGTGGCGGTGGTGAAATTGACAGTTAGATGTGGCGTGTTTGAATCCTGTCGGATCCATCGTACCACTTTCACTATGGATGTTGGCAACCTCCACGTAGTCCCTCCTGTGATAGCCTCATTAAAAAAAAAAGGAATTGGGAAAAGCAGTATAAACAAGAGAATCATGCAGTTTCAGAATTTTTTAGATGAAGATTGATAATTTGGTTACTCGGACTACTCATCTCACATTGGCTCTTATTTTCACAACGTTTCGGTCGATGTAAACTCAACCCTTCTTCATGTGGATCTTTTTGAACTCAAGAATCTTTACAGCATTTCGAACTGACCCTTTATTTAATCCACATGGACCCGTGGTGCAACGGATAAAGGCATTGAGGGACAATCAGTTATAAATGAGATTCTTCCTGAGGTCGATGGCTCAGTCAATGTATTAGTTTTTATTGCCTATTAGTAAATAGGCAATAAAAACTAATACAATAAAAAAAAAAAAATATTTAACACTTCTACTGGGTCATGGCTGACACAATAAGAACAATCTACTCCTATGGATTAAATAAAAGGTTCAGTTCGAAATTCTGTATCAATTCCCAATTTTGATATAAAGATTCCAAGGTAAAGATGCATCTGAAGAGAGTCGGGGGTTACATCGTCCGAAACGTTGTGAAAATAACAACCAAGATGAGAATAGTAGTCCAAATAATCCAAATACAGAATCAAGCAGGTTTTAAAAAGGAAAAAAAAAAATGGCTGATTTATACGAAAAGAAAAACCATACAATGTCATGATGCAGTTATACTCCTATGTGTACACCATGAAAATGAGTTCATATTTTTACCTTTCATCAAAAGAAAGTAAAAATCATTGGATTCTTTTTTCTTTTTTTTTAAACTTTATTGCAGTAATTTTATTCATTTTAGTCTTTTACAAATTTAAATGTTAATTTCAATACTGAAATATGCAGATGACATTAAGCCGTACCTTGGGATAAAAAAGACAGATCCTACACTCTATAAAGCTTTCTCGCAATCAAACCTGGACACAATGCAGCAATGAATCACAGACTGGCACCTGAAGTTAGGTGTAGACAAGTGTACCACTATGCATTTTGAGAGGAATAATCCATCGTTCATACTCCCTCCACAAAACAAATATCAAGATGTCTTCTTGTGAACGTCATCTGGGCATTACTATCAGCAGTGATTTGCATTGGACAAAGCACATCTCTAAAATTGTTAACGCCTTGGCATCAATCAGTAAGACTTCTGTTAGCCGCTTTCTAGACATTTATTTAAAACTGTATACAGCTTAGAATTCACATCATCAGTCTGGAATCCCCATCTTGTTCAGAACATTGATCGCTTAGAAATCGCTGAGAGATGTGTAATCAATCAAGTGAATCACCTCCATCAGACTCCGAATGCCTTGCTTCATTGAAGCTTAAATGGTTAACAACTTACTTAGTAAACAGCCAAAAATTTTATTAACCATATCTGGGTGCTTATACATCTAAAGACACAGGTGAAATGCGCATTTCCAAATAAAAACTCTTTGATATACTTTCGTATCAGGCAAAAATAAGTATCCTCACCAAAAATTAGGAAAAATTATTGCGTAGAATTTTAATTAAAAATAAAAGTCAGTTTTATCGTATTTTGCCGATCCGCCATTCATTATTACTTGGTTAAATGACAGACTGACTTATCTCCCCCTGCTTTACAGCATTTCCGCTCTTATCAACGATGTATCGGGGAAAATACGATAAAACTGATTTTTATTTTTAATTAAAATTCTACACAATAAGTTTCCCTAATTTTTGGTGTAAATACCTACTTTTGCCTGATACATAAGCATATCAACGAGTTTTCCTGTTAATATATTTGAAAATGATTTTCACCTGTGTCTTTAGATGTATAAGCACCCAACTCTGAGAATATCTTTTAACTGTGTCGAACACACCTTGCACAGCTCCAATCACTTTTGGGAACATTTTTTCATGCTCAGAATTGCTAAACTATGGAACAAACTGTCTACAACCTTAAAAGTTCTCATGCTTCACGAAATTGACCAAAATGACACCTGATGTCCCAGCGCCAACACATGCACACATGTACATGCACTTTTGAGGAGTTGTAGGGCACCTGAGCACTGGACACAATGATTTCATTAGATTATATTTAGTTATGATTAGCATTTTTTTTAATATTAGCATTTTTTTTTTAAATATGATTAGCATTTTTTTATGATTAGCATTTTTTATGATTAGCATTTTTTTTAATATGATTAGCATTATTTTTAATATGATTAGCATTTTTTTATGATTAGCATTTTTTTTATATGATTAGCATTTTTTTTAATATGATTAGCATTTTTTAACATGATTAGCATGATTTTTAATATTATTGGCAGTTTTTTTAAATGATTAGCAATTTTTTTACATGATTACCATGATTTTTAATATTATTGGCAGTTTTTTTAAATGATTAGCAATTTTTTTACATGATTACCATGATTTTTAACATGATTAGCATTTTTCTAACATTATTAACATGATTTTAAACATTATTGGCATTTTTTTTAATATGAACACGCAACTTTCTTTTGTACTTGAATACTATTTTAACTTAATCTTATTTATTGAATTCAACCGTGACTTATCTTTATAATAATATGCGTGTACCTTCATCATCATATTCGGTTTTACGTCCATTTTACATCCTGGCATTGAAATTGACTTTCAAACTAACCTATGGCTAACCAGCTCTATATTTATCCCTCTTTTTCTTAAGTTCATTTTTATTACTTCCTCCCATGTTTTTCTTAGGCTTCTCCTGTGAACTGAACCTGTTACCTCAACTGTTCTACAGCTACTAATCCAAGAACTCTCATCCATTCTTTCAACGTGACCATACCATCAAAGTATCTTGTTCTGCACACATCTCTCTATACTGTCCAGATTTAATCTTCCTCAGAACTAAGCTTGTCTTTAAGACTCACATTACACATCCATCACATATCATTTCTATTCATGCAATGTATGTCCTCAATCCTCACTAGCCAGGTTTCACTTCCATACATCATCACACTGTGCATACATGCCTAATAGACTCTTCCCTTGGTCGACAGTGGTAACACTCTGCTGGTTAGTAAAGGCAGAAGTTCCCTGAACTTATTCCATCCATTCCTAATTAGACCTGCTCCACCCTGTGCTCCAATGGTATAACTAAGGTAACAAGACTTCTCGACAATCTCCATGCTCATTCTTAAAAGAGATATCACATGATTTCCACAGATGAAAGTATCTGATATCGTTGGCGTCGAAAACTTAGAATTTACCTATTTCAAAATAAATGCTTCCAAAATCGAATATATAACATCATAAATAATATTCTATCCTTGTTGTTGACTTCAACAGTTTTTAAAATCTACTCTTTGCATTCTTTTTATTTACTTTTAATTTTAATACATTTAATTGTTACAATTCTAAATAGGTAAATTTAAAAAATGCCATTCTTTTTACTTATTTAAAGAATATTTAGCTGACGATTATTTTATGGTAAGAAAGATTTATTGTTTTAAAATTTTGTTAATTATTTACAATGTTATAAATAAAGAAAGAGACAGAGACATATTCGTAGTATTTATTTAAAGAATATTTAGCTGACAATGACAATTATTTTTATTGAAGAAGTAAGAGAATTCTTTCTTAATATTATTAATCCTGACGGACATTATTTCAAGAGAAATATTATTAACAGTAAATTATACAGATAGATGAAGACAGCAACTGCGGAATTTCAAAAGCATTTTGCAAGTTATAATGGAATCTTATTTGGTTATACCATTGGAGCACAGGTTGGAGCTGGTGCTAGTGTGATTGCACGAGTTAGGAGTGGATGGAGTAAGTTCAGGGAATTTGTGCTTTTACTAACCAGAAGAGGCTTACTGTCAACCAAAGTAAGAGTCTATCAGGCATATGTATGCAGCATGAAGATGTATGAAAATCTATCGAAGTGATGCTTGAGGATATGTGTTGCATGGAGAGAAATGATGAGAATGATATAATGGATGTGTAATGTGATTCTTAAAGATAGACTTAGTTCTGATGACCAGGGGAAGACTAAATCTGGGCAGTATAGGGAGATGTATGCAGATCAGGAGACTTCATTGGTTTGGTCACATTGAAAGAACAGTTGAGGTAGCAGAGTCAGTTGGCAGGAAAAGGCCAAGGAAAACATGGGAGGAACTGATAAGGATGAATTTGAGAGAAAGAGGGATAAATAAAGACTTGGTCAGAGATAGGTTAGTTTGAATGTTAATTTCTAGAAGTCGTCCAACACATGTCAACTTCTCTGCACGCATCTTTTGCTTCACTTAATTGTGAAATGTCTTCTAAAGCTAATTCAAATTGCAACAATGTTGTACTTTCTTAATTTTATGAGCATCATGAAATAAATCAACACAAAAACAAAAATAAATCTTGACAATCTCATTTCAAAATAGGAATCGTTCTTTACTTGATTGTTGAAAAAATTAAACATATTCATCTCCTGTACAAAAGGTATCAAAAATATCATCTATTCACTTTGACAAAGTTCCTGTTATTAAAGAAACAAAATATTAGTCTACTAATGTGTTTTTTTTTGTAATTTAATTCTGTCTCTTAATATTTTGTCCAATTTTCCATTTTTTTAATACATTCTGTCCAATTTTATCCTATATATTAATCTTATACATGTACATCTAATATATAATATGTCAGCCGGATTTTAGAAGTTGAACCTAAATAGAATTTAAGCTGACAAATCAAACTTTGATTGTCTAGCAAATTTTCATTTGTTATTATTGTATCATGTTATTGGCAATAAACTAACATACTTCACTACAATTTATTTTTTAAAATACTTAATCTGTTTCAGCAGTATGTAAATATTCTTAAATAAACACCTAAAAGGACAAATCAACTAAGGGGGATAACCCTTATTCTTTTAGTAAGAGTTAACGTTTCTTATCTGCTATTTTAACTTAGTTTGTGAACCTAACAAAACAGGTGTGTGGTTATAGAACATAGAAATATTTACAAAAGAAATTTGAACGTAATGGATCCTGGGCAACGCCGGGTGAGTACAGATGGAAAATAATAATAGAAGTTGTTTATCTTTAGTTTGATAACATTATGAAAAATATTTGAAAGTCTGTATTATCTAATCCAATTTAATTAGAAATTTTTTTTTAATATGAAACAATATATTTTTAACTATTCATATTGTCTGCAGATAGTAATTCCTGAATATTTAGCCCAGACTCATAGATTATTTTTAATAGAATATTTTGTGATATTTATTTTTGATAACAATAGCCAACTGATAACATTATGTGATTATAATAAGACTATGTGTCACTGTGTTCACATTATATGCATACATGGAATGGTTAATATATGGAATTACTGGATTAGTTAAAATAATAACAAACATCTCTAAAGCCAACCGATATTATGGTTGTGGAACCGACCTTAATCTGTGGTAGAGGAAAAAAAACAACGGGGATTCCCCTTTGAAAAGAAAGTAAAAACAATGTGTATGCTTTTTAGACTTGTGCTTGGAGATATTGAAGGACGAATAAAGATATATGTATGTATTTCGTGTGGTTATTTTACACATTTTATGTCATGGAAAAATGCTCACAATCAAGAGTTATTGCCCTTGTTATTTGCAAAAAAAAATATCGGTTGGCTTTAGAAGTGTGTTTATCTTTTTCTATTTTAACACTTTACATGATTAACAACTAATCCTATATATTAACAAGAGAGATATATGCATGTATTTTTAGGTTTATCTTACACATTCTGTCATTGAAAAAAAATTTACGCTTTTTGAACTTGCGCTTGGAGATGTAGAAAGGCGAATAAAGATATATATGCATGTATTTTGTGTGTTTATCTCACACATAAAACATAAACAAATTCCCACACAAGAGTTATTCCTCTTGTTATTTGAAAAGAAAGAAAAAAACAGTATGTTCTTGACTTGGAGATCTAGAAGATCCAATAATTGAACAGTCATTTGCGGCGGTTCGTTCAAACATAATGGCTAAGCATTGCTTGATAATGTTCTTGCTGACCAGAGACAACTTCAGGTTCACCATTCGTGAGTATGTAGGCCTAGAAAGTAGACAAAACAAAGACTTTATTTGGATGTTTACAAACACATAACATGTTAACGGTCAAAATATTTGATTCAATGGCAAATAAAATTTATTTTAACGGTCAAAATATTTGATTCAATGGCAAATAAAATTTATTTTAACGGTCAAAATATTTGATTCAATGGCAAATAAAATTTATTTTAACGGTCAAAATATTTGATTCAATGGCAAATAAAATTTATTTTAACGGTCAAAATATTTGATTCAATGGCAAATAAAATTTATTTTAACGGTCAAAATATTTGATTCAATGGCAAATAAAATTTATTTTAACGGTCAAAATATTTGATTCAATGGCAAATAAAATTTATTTTAAACAACCGAAATGCGAAAGTTGGTCCGATTTCTCGCACTAATGGTAAAGTCAGAACCCTTATTTCAAGTTAATTACACTTTACACAAAATACGCGCTATCTTTTTTTTATTTACTACTTATGTATATGCAATATCAGTTGCAAGATTAACTAATTTGCATATTGGTTTTGACCAAGTTAATTTTATTAATTATTATTAGTTATTGGTTTTTAATTCATTGATTGTTTTGATTTTAATATAACAAATATTTCTGTTTTGCAATATTGTTTCATGTCCTGGACAAATATTAAGCATTTGTATTCAAATGTTCCTTACTTGATTTCGAACAAGTTGCAATTTACTTCTAAATTGTAAGTGAAAGGGCAAATTGATTTCTTCTTTCTTCGGTCACATTAAAGAGACAAATAAATTTATATCAAAATCACTGAAATGTTAATGTTTATTTATCTATATGAATAGATGAGAAAGATTTTGTTTTGTGTTTACAACAAAGTTATGAACAAAATGTTTATTATTTTAAATTAATGTTTCAAGTATTTGAAATAGAGAACTTTGCAAAACGATGGTGAGCCAACAAAGGCAGCTAGTTATTATGCTAAAGCCAACTTAACCAACGTTTGTTTCCCTACGGCTTTTTTCCTTTTTTCTTTTTAATTAATCAATCAGTATTTATTAAGCTAAAAATTACTCGAGGATAAGGTTGAATGAGATGAATAGTGAGAGGATTGAAAATCTTCACATACCACCAAACCAAAAATAAAACTACCCAAAAAACAGCAATTATTCCCCCTTTGTCAGAAATATCACTCAAGGAATGTAAGGACAAAAGAATAAATAGGGGGTGGGGAGTTTACGAGGCTGCCAAAAATAAACCCAATGTCTACTTTCTACTCTCCATATTTTTATAATACAAAATACATAGGAAAATCTTCCTCAGTTTTGGGAATGAGTTATGTTTGAAAAATAAATTCCATTTTAATTGTTCTAATTAGCAATAATTTGCAAATAACACATTAAGTGACCAATCTTACTAACTTTCTATTTATCTCCTACAGAAAATACCTGACTTCTGATGCAATCCTTTACCTATATAAAAGACACGTTTTAAGATGGAGTACTGCTGCCACATCTGGGGAGGTGCCACTCAAAACACTTTTTCTTGCCTTGACAGAGTACAAAAATTAACCGTAATTTAGTGGGTAATGATCTCTTCTGTTCTCGAGACTCTTTTTTCTCACAGAAGAGACGTTGCTAGTCTTTCTCTACTCTATCGCTATTTCCATAGAAGATGCTCAACTGAGCTTCAATCTCTGGTCACTTCTTGTAGGACATTCAAAGCAAGAACCCATCTCGTTACCACAATTTTCTTTTCTTCATCTATGTGCCTACTATCAAACAGAATTTCCATGAACAGAGTTTCTTTCCAAGATCTCATCTGTGGAACACATTACCATGGGACTGCTTCCCTGCTGGCTACAACATGGTAATCTTCAAATCCAATGTCAATAAATACTTGTCATAAACTGTCTTCATAAGTAATCAAATTTTGTTCATTCCATTCATCATTTTCAATCCTCTCATAATAATATTCATCATTCAACTGACAACCCATCGATCTTATTAACCCTTATCCTTGAGTCATTTTTCGTCTTGATAAGTAGTTACTCATTAGTAAAAAAAAAAAAAAAAAAAACATTTGGATAAGTTTAACAAAAGGTAAATTGAATATTCTTCACTCATACTCTCCAAATAAAATTCACCTCAAATATTTTTTAGCCAAGATGTTACTTTTACTCATATAGAATTCGTTTCTTATATATCAGGGATGTGATACTATAGAGCACCCCCACTCCCATAACCAGGACTGCCGGGAGAGATAAGCTAGGAAATGAATGACAATATGAAAGTGGCAAATCCATTGTGCTACACAGACAAAGTGCCATCATGAACAGTTAGCTGTTAACATTCGGCGGAGGGGTCATGATAGAAAATTTGGAAGGATGAGAAAGAAAACAGACATATCTAGTTTGTTGTTGAAGTAAGTCAAGAAAAATCAGAAGTATATTATTTCCGGTAGACAGTAGATATATTCATATAACACTGACTGTTAGAGGCAGATTGGTGAGAGATCGGCAGTAAATGGTTCCGATGGTCAGATCAGCAACAGAGCTCGACTGAGACGAGTCGGAAGGCGACAAAAGTTGAACAACAGAGTTAGTCTTAGCTGAGATCCTGAACTTAAGAGATGAAAGGCTTAGCTCAAATGTAGACACTAGCGATGAAACCCCCAACACCACACACCCACGTGTTCAACAAGTCTAAATATTGTGTCTATGGCTGTGTGTGCTGTTTTTTTATTATGTATGCTAACTCTGAAGATAAGAAGAAGAAAAAACACGGCACATGTGTTTGGAATAGGTGGTTGTTCAAGAGATGGGGGGAGCACGACCCCCTGCGTGTGTATAGAAAGAGGGCAGCACAAAGAACAACTTTTTTCCTGAACAACTCCAATCAGTTTCAACTAGAAAATCAAAATTAAGAGAAAGACACTGAGTGCGCATGTGAAGGGGAAAGAGACAGGTAATCATTCTTTGATGAAACAAAAGTCATCAAACTCCCCCTACGCCCTCATGAATTGCTTCAAGTCTTAGCTTTCATGGCAAAATCAGCTCTTTTTTTATATAAAAGCAGATTTCGATCCAAAAGCTGAGAACTCACAGATTTAAACGGAAATTCGCTTTTCCTGGAATTCCACTAAAAAGCAGAGAACTCACATTTCTGATAATAATGTTGAGTTAGTCGTCTATATTGTTTCATTGTGAACTTCTTCTTTTTCTAACTCCTGATCTGTGACAAGTCTGTCTTTAAAAAAAATAAAGTGGTCAACTATATTCAAGGGCAACTCGAAGACTCCCTTTTCATTGGTTACTATACCGAGATGTAGGGGAGGGTTCAACTACTTTCCCAGAATTACTCCACTTACCCTTGATCTTCACCATATGATCCTTAGCAAGGAGGCATCAAGTACTATTTTTTAGTCTCTGGTATGACTCAACCAGGGATTGAACTCTGGTCTCCTGGCCCATTAGAGCACACTAACCATCATTATCATCATATTCAGTTTAACGTCAGTTTTATATGCTGGCATGTGCTAAGCAGCTTTTAGAAATTGAACTACAAACTAACCTATCTCTGCTAGGTTAATATTTATCTCTCTTCTCTTTTCCTGTGAACTGAACCTGCTGCATCAACTGTTCTACATCTACTAACCCAAGAACTCTCATCCATTTTTTCAACATGCCTATACTATCAAAGTCTTCTGTTCTGCACACATCTCTCTATACTGTCCAGATTTAATATCCTCATAGGTCATTAGATTTAAGCCTCACATTAGACATCCATCGTATAATTTTCATATTATTTCTCTTCATGTAACGCATGTCCTCAAGCCTCACTGGCCAAGTTTCACTTTTATACATCACACTGCATACAAATGGAGTATAGATTCTTCTCTTGGTAGACAGTGGTAATGCTCTGCTGGTTAGAACCTCAATAGCTTCGCGATCCAGATACACTTTCTCCACATCTGAGTTCTCATCTGTCTCCATTGTTACACTTCTTGCACACACATTTGTTATCCTCTAAACCTACTGGTAATTCCACTGCAATTCTGGTAGATTTGAGAGAGGATAACCAGTTTATATGCAAGAAGTTTAAGACAATGGAGATGGATAAGAATCCAGATGTGGACAAATTATATTTGGATGACGAAGCTATTGAGGCTGTCAAGAAGTTTTGTTACCTTTAGTGATGCCATTGGAGCACAGGTTGGCACAGGTGTTAGTGTGATTGTAAAAGTTAGGAATAGATGGAGTAAGTTCAGGGAACTTCTGCCATTACTAACCAGCAGAGCGTTGCCACTCTCAATCAAGAAAAGAGTCTATCAGGCATGTGTACGCAGTGTGATGATGTATGAAAGTAAAATCTGACAAGTGAGGGTCAGGACATGCGTTGTATGGAGAGAAATGAGAATGATACGATGGATGTGTAATGGGAGTCTTAGAAACAGACTTAGTTCTGATGACCTCAGAGGAAGATTAAATCTGGACAGCATAGGGAGATGTGTGCAGAACAGGAGACTTCAATGGTATGGCCATGTTGAAAGAATGGATGAGAGTTTTTGGGTTTGTAGATGTAGAACAGTTAAAGTAGCAGGTCCAGTTCACAGGGGAAGGCGAAAAAAAGCATGGGAGGAAGTGATAAAAATTGGCTTGGGAAAAAGAGGGATAACTTAAGACCTGACCAGAGATAGGTTAGTTTAGAGATCAATTTCTTAAAGCCATCCAACATATGCCAGCATGTAAAACGGATGTTAAACTGAATATGATGATGATGGCGGCTTTCCCCAAGTACCTATCTCACTTTCCATCTTACCTTATCTGTTTGGATCTTAGAAATCTTCATTTGAGGCTATAACAATCAACTATGAAATTCACCTGATTGTGAACTTGAGATTCGTTCATTACCGTTTCCTCAGAGATACTTAGCTTGCATTTACTGATAATTTCCCTGCTTATTTCTTGTGTTAAGAGAATGTGTTTTTTATTTATACATAAAATAGCAAAAGTTAAATATTAGCTTGTCTCATTGAATAAACAAAGTGGACTTAATGTTTCAGAATTTCTGAAACATTAAGGTGATCACGTGCAAAGTGAGTGAAGAATTAAAAATTAAAAGTTTTATTTTTGACAGCTAAGAATTTGTTAAAGTCAATTACTAAACTAGGCACTTTAAAATATTGTGGCTAGGCTTATAATTGATATTGTTGATTGTAGGATGTCTAGTTTTTATATACAGTGCTTCAAGAAGTTTGTTTTTTTACATTGGGGTTGTGATGTATAATTTTTGTGTTGTTTACTAAGAGGTGTCTAAATTGTTATATTCTTTCAAGTGTTGGTAGATTGCAGTTCGGGAAAGTGGAGTAGTTATGTAGCCAATGTAACAATTAGTTTTAGTATTATTAGTATTATTATTCTCCCATAGGGCATTGGAACTGATATATTAGGTTGGTTCATTCTACAAAGTTTGGGGCCTGAGAGGTGTTATTCTTAATCATGTGGTTAAAAGTTTTGAATACATACATTTAAGCAAACATTATTAAACACCAGAGAATTCTGCTGCTTGATGATACCTTTTTTATTTTTTTTGATTTGCCTAAATTTTGTTCATTGCTTTTATCATCTGAAGATGATTCGACAAAGAATCAAAAGTATTTATGATACGTATGGAACATTTATTAATTTTTTTGATTTTGAAACTAAAAAGATTAGGAAAATCAAAAAAATACAAAAAGGTATAATCAAACAGAAGAATTATGTTGTGTTTAACAATGTTTGCTTAAATGAAAGAATACTGCCTAAATAATATACAATATATGTATGTATACATTATACATTTTTTTTTTTCGACTAGATGCACTTGAAGGCAGTCAGAGGTTATGTAGTCATAAAAATTTAATTCATTTTTTCTCTTTCTTTTTCTCTCTCTCTCAGCACTCGACATGGTCCCAACGTCCACTTTATTCTTCTCTTAACCCTAACCCTTCTCCTCACCGGAGAAAAGTCTCTACTTTTTTTTATGACAATGAGAATTCGCCCATGCAAAACTTATGTTCATTTGCATACGTCGCGTCAGAAAAGTTACAAGTTTCCATTTTCCAACAGGAACACTCTTGATTTAATCCCCGATGGACAATACACGGTGCAACCCTCACTCGTTTTCCCTGTGAACCTGCATGATGGCTGCTACAGGTTACATCGACCGTAACTTTGTGAGAATAACATCCTCTTAGTCATTTAGAAGTAGTAGTCCAAATAATCCAAAGTGGATTTAAGTATAAACACTTTAAAAAGAATAGAGAAAAACACATTGTGACACCACCACTCCCATATGAAAACCCTTTATTTTGTGTCCAATAACAAACAAATGAGATCGTTTATTATAATTCATACTTACTTCAAGTTCCTCAAATGTTGCATTACCATCATTTATCTTTTGGCCAATACCAGACATATAACTGCTATAACGATTCTAAAAGAAGAAAAAAAAAATAACTCATGTTCAGCAGTGGAACCCTGAAGTAAAAAACTATTCATTTAGACATGTTTTTCTTTGCTTATAATTCTGATTCACAGTAACCCCGGCTAGCAGCATAGATTAAATGTATAGACAGACAGACAGACACACAGACAGAGAGAAATAAGCACTGCACACAACAAATTAAAATCATGAGGGTGAAGGCGGCATGGGGAAAATTTCATGGGTCGTTGCCTCTAATAACATCACGAGCTGTCCCCCTCTACATCCGGAGTAAATTGTATAGCAGCTATGTCAGGAGAATCATGTTATATAGCAGCTTGATTTTGGCCTTTTGGCTAAGATCAAAGTGTAGTATCTGTTCCGGTGGATACTGCACGCCTGTCCTGTGCAGTTCTAGGAGGCGCACCTTCCCAGGCTTCGCCTCCCCTCTTTGGGGAGGAGTAAGTTTATTGCTTACTGTCTGAGGCGCCCCTACCGGGGAATGCCGACAGGGCTGCCCAGGCAATTTTTAAATGGCCAGAGTGCTCACCTCTCGAGCGCTGGCTTTTAACCCCACTTGCTCGACCCGATCTTGGGTCACATCTTACTTGTGGGAGTAAGATAAAACTGGCCTTGTGCCTAACTCCGCGAGGAGTAAATAAAAAAAATCATGTTATATAGCAGCGAATGCTGAACCCTCATCAAATTCTCTCACCCAACTGAAGTGCAATAACAGTTCCATGATTAAATGAATCTTTACTATAGAGGTCTCTAGACGCTGGGAGATTTCCTATGCTGAGAGCTTCTTTCCTCAGACTGCTTGGAATCCTTTGGAATTCCCTTCCTGCTCCCCCAACAGGACCAACATTCAAAAATTTAAATGTAATGTGAACAAATATTTTGCTGCATAACTCCCCACCCAGATTAGTACCGCTTATGCTTCAGTGGCAATATACATTGTTTGCGGTGAATAAAAGTAAAACAAATTAAAAAAATGTGGTGCTTGTTGACAATTCCTTTACTATGAAAAATTAAAAATTAAGCAACATTTGTATTATGTACGTACCGGTGACGGAAAGAAAATACTGTACACCAAAAATCTCATAAATCGATCAAGTACTTTAAAAAAAAAAAATAATTAATGGGAAATCGTAGGCATTACCATTATGTACATGACTGGAGTTTGCAAAACTTTAAATTTTTGGAGTTATCTCCCTTAGTTTTCCAACATGGCGTCCATAGATCGATGCTCGTGGTTTACCCATAAAATTTGATTTTCGTTTGTAAAAAAAAAAAGTACTTGATCAATTTACGAAATTTTTGGTTTACAATATTTTCTTTCTGTCACGGGAACGTACATCAAATGTTTCTTGATTTTTTATAGCGGAGGAATTGTTAACAGGCACCAAAAATGCTTTTAAAGCCGGCATGTCAAACTCAGGATCCCAAGGGGCATGTGATTCAATTTGTGTAGTCATGGGGGTGAAGTCAGCATGGGTGAAATTTCATAAACTTTTATAATATCGCGAGCTGTCCCTCTCTACATCCGGGGTAAATTGTATAGCAGCTGTGTCAGGAGCGTCATGTTATATGGCAGTGAATGCTGGACCTCACCTCGTCCTCTCTTGCCCGACTGCAGCACAATGACAGATCCATGATTAGATGGATCTGCAATGTGAAATCTAACCAAACCCAACACATTAGATTGGAGGATTTGCTGAAAGCCCTACATTTGCCCGACATAGATATTATCCTAAGAACGAATCGGTTATGCTGGTCTCATCATGTGGAGCATTCATCATCCTGGATAAACATCTGTAGAAACATGGATGTGTTAAATCGCAGGAAGGTTTTCTGGCCATGGATAACTTGGAAGCAAGTGATTGTACAATACTGTACAGAATGGAATTTGGAGACAGTTGACCCGCTGAGACGTGAGGACTGGACAGTGAACTTGTGAAATATCAAAAAACGTCTGCCCCCTGGACAAGGGAAAATTGATGCTAAATGAATAGAGAGAGAAAGCGCTAAGCTGCGACAAATTGAAGTTGTTAAATAAAATTATTAGAGATTATTTGTGTTACAAACAAACATACAATGATTTTTTTTATTTTCAATCATTCTTTTTTATAATAGATTAAAAATTATGTTTTATTTAAATTTATGCAATTTTATGAAATTTTAACTCGTGGGGGTTAAACAAACAGGAAATTTGGGCCACACCAACCCTACAGATGTATTTGTGAGTTTTTTCCGCATTTAAAATCAATAAAAATGAACATTCTGAATAAAGAAAAGCACACTGTTTTCCAGTGAACGACTCACTCACCCTAGAAAACGATTTCAGGAAATTTTTACTACAAAACATCCATTTTTTGCATATTCACCAAAAACTAAGAAACGTAATCGCCAATAAATTAAAGGTGACAGTGGTCAAGTGGATAACAACACGGACTGACGACCTGGGTGTGCCAAGTTCGAATTCAGTCGGTTCCATAATACCACTTTCCCTTAGGGATGTTGGCAACCATTACGTGGTCCCTCCTGCAAGAATGCCAACGCTAGAATCAAGCCGGTCAACAAAGTTGTACCATGTTGATTTACACGAATTTACTGAAACATTTCCAATAAAGGGAGGTAAATCCGGATATTTTCTCTAAAACAGAAAAGTAGATTACCCCCCTTTAATCACTCAAAATTGTTTACTTAATGAACATAATCTTGCTGTTCAAACAATTTTTTTAACTGAAGAGGAAATCCTAATGAATTACCTAAACCCTGAACGACAATTTTTTCTTTTATTTACTGAAGTGTCACCACTCATTAAGGTTAAGAGCTCCTCAACAATAATGGTTAATGATTCATGAGGACGGCTTATGACGAGTATTTATTGACATTAGATTTGAAGAAGGCCATGTTGTAGTCCTCAGAGAAGTAATCTTGTGACACTGTATTCCACAGATGGGAAGTTTGTGGCAATGTGTTCCACAGAAAGATGATTAATATTGTAATTTGATAAATAAAATTATATATACTAATGTACACCCTCCGTCCAAAAAATGATAAACCAAAAAGTTATGCTTCCCCAGAAAAATTTCCAAAATGTTAAAAGAACAATTACTTTTACAAAAGCAGGAATGACGCCATCCTGAAGAATTTTTGCAGCAGCAAGAAGTCCTCGAGCAAAAGTATCCATGGCACCTGTATAAAAAAAATTAATGATATTTACTAAATAATATCTGAAACTTTAAAGTAGAAAATTGTTGTATTCCATGTACAGCTTGTCTAAAAACAATTTAGCATACAGTTAAGGTGCAATCAACTAGCTATACCTATCTGGCATACATCAGGAGTGCTTTACTTTCATTTTGTTTTGCTTTTCTTTTTTTTTAAACAATGCCGTTATTTTTGTTGTTTTTTTTGTTTTGTTTTTTAAATATAATTATGAAAGTTAAATTTTTTTATTACAATATCGTTTGTGTTGTAAAGGTCATGATTTGGCATAAATACGAAACTAACATGAAGGGAAGTAATCAGGTATTGACTATATACGAAAGTACGTATATAAGACGGGCAGTGATATCTGGACGGCAGGGAAGAATCAACGTCTCTACTTCCTACCGGATCCCTGTTAAATGCAAACCACTCGGCGTATTCTTAATTTAGTATGTCCTATGTAATTTAGGATATAACAGTTTGGTTAGTAAATTATTAATTGAGGCCAGTTATAAAAATCAGGACCTATAGATCTTCAGTGTGACACTCTCCTAACCGAGCTATTTCAGCTGGCTATATCTCTTGTAATACTAAGCATTTATATTTGTTCTGACTGCTGCTGCTATCTAGGTCATTAATGAAAAACGTTTAGTTAAAATGGAAGCCATTTTAAAAATCTTCCGAGATGGATAAATTATTTCTTAAAAGAAATTAAATCAAAATACATTTTTTGTTAAGAACATGGACCAACTGTCCACAAATAGAAATTGGCAAACTAGAATCAAACATTGATTTCGTAAAAAGAAAGCTATTAACCACAAAGATTCGAACAGACTTGCTCCACTTTATATATTAGGTGAAACAACACAGCTAAATATTAAATCAGATGTACACAAAGGAAAAACTGGGTGACAACCAATCTAAGAATTATCATAAGTACTCTCCTGTATTCTACGATTGTTTTAGTAAAATTTTAAAACTTGAAAGAAAATGGGAAAAAATTACTAATAATTTATTTCTTTTCAAAAATAAAAAATAATAATTTAAAAAAATAATTAAAATTATAAAATTGAAAAAATAAATCGAAAAAAATTGTATCGAAAATATTTTTAAATATATGGCCAACCTTATTTACATGGTCAGAGATAGATTAGTTTGAAAGTCAATTTCTAAAAGTCGTCCAACACATGCAAGGATGTTAAACGGATGTTAAACCAAATATGATGTTCATTCGTGATGATACCATCCTTCTAGGCATTACCTCCTTCTTTTTAATGGGGGAGAGGTATAGTATCAGTTCCATAGTCATGATACCATCTTCCCAGGCATGACATCTTCCTTTTGGGGTAGGGGGATAGCGAAGTATCTGTTATTTTGTCATGATACTATCTTCACAAGCATTGTCTCCACCTTTGAGGGTGGCGGTAACATAAGTCAACAAGAAATTGTCATAATGAACTGTTGATTAGCAAACTGAACACTTACATTATATATATACTCACAAAACTCTGCGATTGGAGGGAGAATATTATTGCTAGTATATATAATAAGTTTTTAAAAGAATTTAACAAAAATGCAATAATTTATTAGATTTTCCCATTTCTTTTTCACAAAGTAAACCCTGATAATCTCATATATTCTGGTCAAAAATAAAAATGAATTGTATTTCTCCATTACATTATCTTTGAGTAAATTGAAAAAAATAATACTTTCTCTTTTTTAATTAAAATTTTTAAGCAGATTAAAATAAGGAGGAGGTGCATGAAAACACATTTTTGGGGATAAATTATTTTATTGTATATACAGTTCAGATTTATTTTAAATAAGTCTGTAAAAACATTAATAAAATAGCATAATTATTTGGGGTAAAATGTTGAATTTTTAGTTGATTTAATTTGTTACATAAGATACAAGTTTATTTTTTTATCATTAGAAAATCGATTTACAAAATTCAACTTCTTTAAATAGCTTAAAATTAATATTTTTCATAGATTTTTTTCCAGCCCTTCTTAATTATACAACAAATCACGTTCAATTATTTTTATTTTAACTTTATTTTTTTGTTATGACATATAAAAAAATTTGAAAAATTTTGGCAATACCTACCTTATAAGAAACATGGGTGCTTATGCAGATGAGCGGCCACAGTAAAAAATTATTTAAATAAAAAAAAATAATATATACTTATTAAGCATTATAATCTTACTCACTGTACAAAAAAGTAGAAAAAATTATCCACTAGAACTTTAATTAAAAGTATTTTTCCATTCTGCGTATCGTAACAGCGATTCGTTCACAGAGACTTCAGTTTGTTTCTAAAGAAAGAAGATTTCGCAGGGGAGATAATCAACTTGCGAAATCATAATAAAAAACAACATGGCGTCTCTGTGAACGAATCGCTGGTACGATATGCAGAATGGAAAAATACTTGTAATTAAAGTTCTAGTGGATAATTTTTTCTACTTTTTTGCACAGTGAGTAAGAAGATAACACTGAATAAGTATATAATATTGCTTTTATAAAAAAATAATTTTTTTTAATTTTTAATGGTCCGCTAATCAGCATAAGCACCGAAACATGTCTATTTTCAAGGAGAGAGAAGATAACTGCTTTTAGTCAGAAAAACTGCATGATTCTCATTAACTTTGGGTTCGAATAGAAAACAAAAAGAAAAAAAAACAAGAATGATGCCTACCAATATGTGCAATAAACATATCATTCAAATGAGTTGATTCACGTCGTACTTTGCAGTCAAAGTTCAATCCACCTGGTTGAAGTCCTCCTTGTTCCAGAATTGTCTGAAATTTAAAATCAAAATATTTTTAAAAGATATAGTTTTCTTGAGCAAAAACTACACATTTAATAAAATTTTCAAGAAACATTGTCTTATATATATATATATACACACACACACACACACATATGGTCTCAAATATGTGGTTCACGTATTGCCTTAAGGTTGAAAACACTGATAAGTGAAATCTCTAGTTGTCATTATCAATAATATATTGCTCTTGTAAGAAAGAATAGAGCACTCTCCACTGTTGAAAATGCTTCATATAAGCATTTAGATTTCATATCTTTCGTGCTGATAGGGTAATGATAAATGCTTGTTGTAAAAACAGTCGGGTTTCAATCTCAGCTTGAAGTACTTTCTTGTCTAGCCATACTGAAAAGTTGTGATACAGCAAAACAGTAGTACTACTATATATAGATATATTATTTCGAAAATTGAAAATAAAAAAATGTATCTTAAATTATGTCAACAAATCCAAATCAAAAAAAATTTCTAACGGTTGAAACTTAATTTTCTTTTTAGGAACATGTGGACAAGCTTATAAAGAATAAATTGAATTCTAACCGGATTTCACATTTCAAATAACTGAAGAAGGACGAAGGTTCATCTGAAATTTATCAATTTCAATTCCAAAAGGAAAAAATACTTAAAAAACAAAAAAAAACAATGTTTCATCAATATCCAACCATGAACTGTAAAGACGTAAGAAACAAGGTAGTATATTGTACTATAATGTATCGGATTGTTTTTGTATTTCTAAAAAGCTTACATTCACAAACATAGTGGTATTCACTTGGCGTTACTCATGTGGAGATATATTGCTGGTAGGAAGGTTTCTTAGGAAAAATAATTTTAAATATTGTCATGTTTATAATTTTTGCCTTGAAAGAAAAAGTTAAAAATAACATTTCCAATATGAGGCCAAGTAATAAAAAAAACTGCCAGGACAGTGGCGTTCTTAAAAAACAACTACTTGTTGACGCTGCATTTCTTACCATTTTTGTAAAACTGCAAAATGCTTTGAACGAATATAAAATTCCTTTTTTCTTTAAAAAATACTAATCCAACGTAATGAAAAATGAAAACCGAAAATTGTTTATATGTTCATCACCGTTTTGTTTTTATTCAAGACTCATCTTGAGAAACTCTTTGAAGAACGACAAAACATTGTTGAACATATAAACAATTATCAGCTTTCCTTTTTCCATATATTTAAATATATATATAGTATGTATCACAAGTTAGTTGAATATATAAAGCGCTCGATTGTAGGTTCTACAAGAGTTAATATAAAGTATTTTATTCTAAAACTATACATTACAGACACTAATGTATAGTTTTTAAATAAAATACGGTGCTTGTGTTGTTCAGCGGCCGTATTAAAAAATTATTTTTTATAAAAACAATAGTATATACTTATTCAGCGTTATATTCTTACTCACTGTACAAAAAAGTAGAAAAAATTATCCACTAGAACTTTAATTACAAGTCTTTTTCCATTCTGCATATCATAACAGCGATTCGTTCACTAAGCCTCCATCTTCTTTCTTAAGTAGATTTCGAATTATCTGCCCTTGAAATCTTCTTAAGAAAGAAGATGGAGGCTTAGTGAACGAATCGCTGTTATGATACGCAGAATGGAAAAATACTTGTAATTAAAGTTCTAGTGGATAATTTTTTCTACTTTTTTGTACAGTGAGTAAGAATATAATGCTGAATAAGTATATAACATTGTTTTTATAAAAAAATAATTTTTTAATACGGCCGCTGAACAGCACAAGCACCTAAAATACTTATATATAAAGAGAGAGATACACACCCATACACAAACGTATATCTAGTTATAAAAATATATCTTTAAATGCATAACAAAGTAGATCCTTGGTAGTTAAAGCAGTGACAAAGCAAAATTACTAAAATCAAAAAATGTTTATTTAACAAAGAAATTGATAAGTAAAAGTCTAATCACTGAAAGAACATTATAATTTGAAATTTAAGAATTTTCCAGGAAAAAAAAAAATATTTTCAAGAATTTCTAGAAGAGCAAAGAAAAACTATTTTCAAGAATTTCTAGAAGAGCAAAGAAAAGAAAATATTTTCAAAAATTTCTAGAAAAGCAAAGAAAACAAAATATTTTCAGGAAACTAAATAAGTTATTAAATAAAGCCAATCTGAATCAAAATACATTTTAGATGATAATTTGAAAAGTGAAATAATATATTTAATTTGTAAATCTTTTATTGCAAAGAAAAATAAAATATAATCAAAATTTGTTTACCTTCATGACCAAGGTTGTCTTTTTGACATCCATTGGGAATTCATCAGTATCCCAACCAAGATCAGGGGAACCAGTATTTGAATCAATAGAGCCTAACATTCCAAACCTTTAAAAAGAAGTATAAATATTTATTTATTTATATATATAAGAGATTATGATAATATAACTTAGATTTAAATAGATCAGATTGATTAACAAAGGAATCTTGAATTTTAATCCTTTGAACAATCTTCACGACTGTAACTATATCTTCTTTTAGAGTGAATGATGAACATGGTTTTAACCCTGTTTTTGGCTTATTTCCTCTATGCGATGAACCTCACTTTTTCTGTTTATGAAGAGAAGAATTTGTTCTTTGATGAAATACTTGAATATTTTGTTTCCTGTGGAGATTTTCTGAAACAATATTAAATCTGTTGAGTAGTTTTGGGTATAAATTATTATAAGATAATATAACAATAAAAATCTTGAAATATAAATATATATATATATATATATATATATAATATTACTTTTTCATGTATTCACCAAAGGCAGATCTTGAGATGGAGGAAGACCGAGCCTATAAATGGGGTGTGAAGGAGTAAGACAGGGGGCCTTGACATGGGTGCGAAGAAAGAAGACAGGGGGGCCTGGACATGGGTGCATAGGAAGAAGACAGGGGGGCCTGGACATCGGTGCGAAGGAAGAAGACAGGGGGGGGGATGGACATGGGAGAGAAAGAGGAAGACAGGGGGGGCCTAGAGATGGGGGAAAAGGAAAAAGAAAAGTGTCTCTATTAGTCAAATGTTAAGAAATGCACATGTACTTACGCTGATGCCATAACAATGTCATGTTCATAACAATGTCCAGCTAATGTCGTGTGGTTTGGCTCAACATTGATCTGGAATAGACATTTTTTATTGCCATAAATGAAAACAAATAAAAACAAATATTAAGTATATTTAAAGATATCATTCGTTCAGTAAATTAAATCATCCTCTAATATTTAAATTAGTCAATTGACAATTTCTTCGACTTAAATTGCATTTTTTATAAAACGGTACATACTTAAATTTCTTTTGATATAAACATGCTTTTCATCCATGAATGTTCTTAAAAAAAATATATGAGGTAAATTTTTACTATCACACCCATCGTAGTTTACCCACCAAAAATAACCAGGTTCTACTTTTTAGGACGATTACATGTAAACAGCCTGAAAAAATATCTGCAAAGAAGGAATTTTAAAAAAAATTTAATATTTTAGATTTTTGAGTTGGAGATCACTTTCTTTATATAAATTTAACGTAAAATGAGCACCTACTTCATGGCCAGTTAGCGGTAAATGGAGACGAGTATTTTATGTTAAATTTATATAAGAAAGTGATCCCCACTCTAAAACGTTTAATTTTTTTTTTTTTTAATTCCATTTTTCAAATATTTTTTCAGGCTGTTTACATGTAATCACCACAAAAAATTAGAATCTGAGGGTTTTTTTTTTGGGGGGGGGGGGGGTTCTTATCGATATTTTATTTTGGATTCTTATAATTATAGAGGAACAGGGAGAACTCTCGCTCTCATACTAGGAACTACTTTTACTGCCTCTCATTAAAAATTAGATTTTATTTAATGAAAGACATTCTTTATATGCACCAGTCAGATGCGTTTTCATTGGCTAATCATTTTTCATATGGACACCATCTTGGTTATCCGTAGAAAATGGTATCAATTTTAAAATGATTAAATATAATACATCAGCAGGTATTGTTTTTATTTTTAATAAACATAATATACTAGACACACATGTAAACAGACCATTTTGATTTTTTTAAAGTGTCATTTAAGCCTTTGTTTTTACGTTATGTAAACAGACCCCTTTCATTCAACTCAGAGTGTGTAACACCTAACAATAGCTTTTTTAATACAAGTTACATACTTAAATCTGTTCTGACATAAACATATGGGTATGAGTATGTATTAGATAATGATTTACATAATCATTTAGATAAAAAAAAAGAAGAGATGAATGTTTCTAGATTTACCTTGAATTGTTTTTCTAATCCGAAATGCTTGAGAAAAGCAATAACAGTCATTGCATCTGAAAATATACAAGATATAATACAAACGTTGGTAGAATGAATAGGAAAGATGTAGCAAATAAATGCAAGTCAATTTTTAATTGATATCGAAAAAAGAATAGAAATCTAAGGCAAATGAATAGACATTGTTTTGGCAATAGTTTAAATGACACTTCAGTGCTATTGTATTATTTGGTATTATGAAGGAAAGGATTTAGAAGAGATAAAATAATAGTTTATTGTTAAACATTTTGTTTTTTTTCATAAGAAAGACAAATTATTAAATCACACTATATGAACTGATTTGATTGCAGTTTTTGGTCTATCCACTTATTCTCATTTTCATTGGATTTTCTCCAAACTTGTCTTCATTCCTAAATAAAAATACAGCCATGATTTTACTGACCATAATCATACTGATGAGATGTAGGCTCTTTCGGCTTAGGCTCTAAAAGGAATTGTCCAGTGAATCCAATTTTCTCTTTGTAGGCTGAAAAAAAAGTAAGCAAATACAAAATGTAATACTTCATAATATCTTATTGATTAGTTAATACAAAGAAGTTTTAAAATGGGTTATATATATATATATATATATATATATATATATATTTTTTTTTTAACATGATTCACCCCAAACAAGGCAGGCCGCCACTGTAAACGTAAGGGGCTACTGAGAAAAAGGAAAAGGGGAGAAGGATTGGTGGTTCAGCTTAAATTGGGATCTGAGCAGCAGGATGTCTGTTTACATTAGTTTTAAATTTCTGCATGTCAGTACTGTCGGGGAAACAGGGGGCAGGGAGGAAGTTCCAGAGACCAGAAGCACGAGGAAAGAAGCTATTTGAGTAGAATGCTCTCCGGCATCTGGGGACCTCCACAGTGAATGAATGAGATTTAGTAGAATGTCGAGTTAGTCTAGTGAATTTACGTCGAGGGGGCACCAGAGTAGCCAACTCATCGGAGCATAATCCATTGAAGTATTTGTAAAACAAACATAAGGATGCTACATTGCGGCGATGGGACAGGGGCTGGAGCTTAGCTGACAGTGAAGGACCTATTAGGTTGACGACTCTTTTTTGGACTTTGTCAAGGAGGGAGAGACTAGTAGATGATGCACCAGCCCAGATGTGGCAACAATACTCCATGCATGGGCGGATGGTGGCTTTGTAGAGATACAGGATAATGTCAGGTGTAAGGAGTCCACTAGCACGGTAGAGGGAGCCAACCTTCTTTGCAGTAGCCTTGGCAATGTCTTCAATGTATGTGTTCCAATTCATGTTACCTGTGAAGGTTAGGCCAAGGAGTTTGAATGATGAACTCTCAGGTAGGGTGTTATTTGCCATGACAATCGGTGGTCGGAGAGGCTTCTTGTAGTTGTTGAAGGAAAGGAGCTTAGTCTTTGCGGCATTAAAAGTTACCAACTATTTATGGCCCCAATCCACTACAGCCTGGAGGTCATTTTCTAAAGATTCAGCCATTGCCTCAGATATGATCGCGTCTGTTTTGCCAACATGGCGAGAGTAAAGCGTGGTGTCGTCAGCAAATAAACCAATCTCAGACACTATGTCATCAGAGAGATCGTTTATATAGATCAGGAACAACAAAGGTCCAAGAATAGATCCCTGGGGCACACCAGCATTTATGTCATGTAGCTTAGATGAACGGCCATCGAGGACAACCTGGATTTTTCTTTTGTTTAGGAAGGATCTAATTATATTAAGTAGTTGCCCAGTAATACCGTATGAGCGTATTTTCAGGAGAAGCCCTTTATGCCATACCTTGTCAAAGGCCTTGGATATATCAAGCGCTACTGCCCTAGCTTCACCTGCCTTGTCGAGTGTATGATACATGCGTTCAGAGATGATATATATATAAGGTGAGTCAATGAAAAATAGTTAGACCTGTAAATGGAAACAGATCAATTTCTTCAGTTGTTCAGAACAAGGAGCATTTAGTAAATAAAAATATTTATTCTTCTTCTCTTTTACATTGAAACACACCCGTTTGAACTTTTAAAACCTTTTAAAAAGAACTTTTTTTTTTTAAACTTTTTCCAAATTTTGAATATTGACTGTTCTTATCTGTCAACTTATCAATCTCTACTTCCTCTGATAAGATTTTAATCTTTGAAAAGCTGTGCTTAAGGAATGCAATTGAAAGAGAAGAAGAATAAATATTTTTATTTACTAAATGCTCCTTGTTCTGAACAACTGAAGAAATTGATCTGTTTCCATTTACAGGTCTAACTATTTTTCCTTGACTCACCTTATTTTTGCTCTATCCAGTATATTGAGCTTTCCTCATCTCACAATAGGTCTAATTCTCTAAAAGTTATCTTTTAGTTATAAACCTTCATATATATATATATATATATATATATATAGTGAATGTTTTTTTATTCAAACATGTACAAAGTCTGCTACACTGGCATGTCACATCTTACTTGTGGGAGTAGGATAAAAACTGGCCTTGTGCCTAACTCCTGGAGAGGAGTAAATCAATACTCAGCATTGCCCAAGATGCAGTGAAGTCATTTTGTTTATTTTTGTGCATTTGCACTTTTTTAAAACTTATACAGAAAAAGAAATAAAATTTTAGTTGTTAGGGAGACAACTGTTTTATATTCTTCAATTAAAATATGTTATTCTCTTTGCTGATTTAGATTTTTTAGTCATAATTGAATATTGTTTCCATATTACCAGTTGTCCAGGCGGAAGTACATCTTTTAAATAAACTGTAGTGAAGGCCGTTAGTATGTTGCTAATAACATGGTACAATAAGAAATTAAAATTTGCTAGTTTGAATCAAAATTTGATATCAGTTTAAATGCTATTTAGGTTCAACTCTCATTCATTTGCTGGAAAATTGTGGTTGTCTTCATATTGTTCACGTACCTGTGGTATTATTGTACCCTTTACCATGTTCAAGTACATGGTTTGATGGGTTTTTCACAGAATAATGCGTCTGTATACCTACTTTTGCACTATCTTTATAGATATATAATATTAAAATTTTAATAAAAATATAATTTTGCATAAATAGCTTTAATACGTACAATATATATCTATAAAGTATGAATACACAATTAGTTTATATACTAATATATATTTTCATTATTTCCTTCAAGTTGAAATTTTGATGCCTTAGATACTAGAATGATTTATTGAACTATAAAATATAATTATGCTTAAAATAAATTTATTTTCTTTTATTTTTGTCTTTATTTCAAACTAGCTGGCTTTGCTAGCTCGCTATCACTTTGCAAAGTTTGCTATTTGAAATACTTAAAATATTAATTTAAAATAATAAACACTTCGTTGATAACTTTGTTGTAAACATGAAACAAAATCATTCTTATTTATTCATATAGATAAACATTAACATTTTGGTAATTTCGATAAAAATTTATCTTTTAACCAGCAATAGCCATAGCAAATAACACCCTACCTGAGAGTTCAACATTCAAACCCCTCGGCCTAACATTCACAGGTAACATGAATTGGAACAAATACATAGAAGACATTGCCAAGGCTGCTACAAAGAAGGTGGGCTCCCTCTACCTTGCTAGAAAACTTCTCACACCTGACAGTATCTTATATCTCTACAAAGCCCCCATCCGCCCATGCATGGAGTATTGTTGCCACATCTGGGCTGGTGCATCATCCACCAGTCTCTCCCTCTTAGACAAGGTCCCAAAAAGTGTTACTAATCTAATAGGTCCCTCACTATCCACCAAGCTCCAGCCCCTGTCCCATCATCGGAATGTTGCATCCTTGTGCTTGTTTTACAAGTACTTCAATGGAATGTGCTCCGATGAACTTACTGCTCTAGTGCCACCTCGACGTAAATACACTCAACCAACCCGACAATCAGCTAAATCCCATCCATTCACTGTGGAGGTCCTCAGATGCCAGAGAGTCTCCTACTTCAATAGCTTCTTTGCTCGTACTGCCGGCCTTTAGAACTCCCTCCCTGCTTCTTGTTTCCCAACTGTACCGACATGCAGAAATTTAAAACTAATGTGAACAAGCATCTCGCTGCACAGCTCCTAATTTAGGATGACCCCCCAAAACTTTCACCCTAATTCTCAGTAGCCCCTTACGTCTACAGTGGCAACTTGCCTTTTTTTGGGTCAACTATGTTAAAATAAAATGTGACCGATAGGAAAAGAAAAGAAAAAATCAATTTACCTTTAAACTTGCAATTTAGAAATAGATTGAAATTTGGTCTTTTTTAACACAAATGCTAAATATTTGTGCAGGAAATATAACAATATTGCAAAATCGAACTATTTGATCTACTAAAGTCAAAACAATTATTGAATTAAAAAACAACAACAAATACGAGTTAAATAATAAAATGTCCTTTTTCAAAACCAATATGCAAATTAGTTACCATTGCGACTGATATGGCATATACTTAAGCAGTATATAAAAGATTGTGTCTATTGTGTATAGCTGAATTAACTTAAAATAGGGTGTTTTGATTTTTATCATTAGTGAGAGAAATATGCCCAACTTTCATGTTTATTCATTTAGAAAGTTAAGACTATTAATTTCTAAAAAATAATTTAATTTTCATAAATAAATATAAATAACTTTACTTTTATAAGAACTTAAATATGGTAAATTTATATTTACCTCTCCTTGACTGCAAAATAGTATCTTAATATAATCACTTCCCTTGACTATATTTCTAATTGGAAATTTGCCATTTTGAAGATGCAAACATTATCTAACGATGTTTCTTAAATCTTCAAAGAAAAGACTGGATTTCATAACGACTTCCTTTCAAACTATTACGTGACAATTAATGAATTTGTCTGTCGATGTAGGTGTGTATAGATTTTCTTGTTTGTTTTCTAAAGAAAAGTTATTTTGATTCATAAACTGTGAAAATGAAAAAAATGACACATTGCCGGATTTGAATTAAAATGATTGCAAACTAATTCGTTATGAACTTTTCTCTCCTGAAATTAGCTTAAAAGCTACTTTAAACACACACACACACTATATATATATATATATATATACATATATATTGGCCACACCACTACTACCCTCTCCCAACGCCTTACGTATCATTTAAATAACACTAGTGCCATCCAGCGACACATTCACACACATAAAAAAAGCATGAAATCAACTGAACGTAGACAAATATTAACAACACTAAGATCATACATAAAAACAATTGCAATAACAGATTAAAAATCTTCGAAGCCCTATACATCAAAAAATTACAACCCACAATTAATAAAATAGCATTCACCACCGGTACTAATGCCTTATCAGTCTTCAACAATTAATACACAATAATAATAATAATAATAATAATAATAATAATAATAATAATAATAATAATAATAATAATAGATAAAAATAAAATAAATAAAACAAATTAATAAATAAATTAATAAGTAAATAAAAGAATAAAGATATATATATATATATGTATATATCCATATGCAAATAATTAGATATACCAAGAATAAAACCATAAATACAGCTCTTTATAAACAACAACAACACACAAACTCCTGAAGACGGTCGCGAGACCGAAAGCGCTCGTGAAATGGCCCAAGACACAACATTAGGCACCATGATCCATCAATTGATACCAGAAACCCGACGAATCACTCGCAGAGTCGAGAAACTGACCAGAAAGATCATAAAGAGGGAGAAGGGAGAACTCTGTGGTCTTCAACGACATATGCCTAATAAACGACTTGCTGCCGAAATATACATATATATATATATATATATATCGATGAGAGAGAGAGAGAAAGAAGAGAGTTTGAATGTCTATGAGACACTATCCTCGAGTGTCTTCGGTTTTTCTGTACAGGTTTTTTTCAGGATATCCTGACATGAGGATACTTCAACCTACAAGTAAACTTCAACCAAATATTCAAAACAACATAGTATTCAAAGCCCAAATAAAATCAGCTCGGCATGACTACATACTGGCTCATATGAGGAATGGTGCACTTTCTCCTAGAGATGTTACCTTAAGTAACAGCATTAAGCTGGATATTCCACTAGACCAGATGAATTCTTATCCTAGAATCCAGTCAACCCCCAAAAGAATACAAGAAAAATAAAGTATAACATGGTTATATGGTCAATTGGGGAGAAAGAAAGTAATATTCTCCACTGATTTACGAACTCAATGTTTAAGAGGTAAAGAGAATCTTTAAAAAACACTCATATATTCCATGAAAAATGCCAGTATACTGAAATCATATGCCTTTAATAGGGTTAAGATGAAAATTCATATACACTAAATGTACAAAAGCAAGGAAATTCCCAAAGTTTTACACTTTTATTGTCATTAAGGGTATGCGAGCACAACAGGGCTATATATTTTACTTGTAGGAATTTTTCTTCAGCGCACCTCACACACTTCATCCACTCATGCATAGATATTTATACTGTAGTGATGTGATAATGAAATGGTTTGGTTGATATGTAGTCATACCCTTAATGACAATAAAAGTGTAAAACTTTGGGAATTTCCTTGCTTTTGTACATTTAGTGTATATGAATTTTCATCTTAACCCTATTAAGAGCATATGATTTCAGTATACTGGCATTTATCATGGAATGTCACTACTTTTGTAAAGGCTATGCCTCAAGACAATGGTAATTTTTAAGTTTTTTTTTAATTTTCTGGAAAACTAAGGTATATGGTAAACTGAAATTAAAATGCCATCAACTAGACCCTAGAACCTCTATCTCTGCCAAAAGTCAGCTGAATCCATCAAATAGTTGATGAGATACAGGTGGCACACACGTACATACGTACACACGGATAACACAAAATCACTCCTGACCTTTCTGGATCTCTGGGTTGCCTTGACTAATGATGCTGAAATTCTACACACTTATAGAACCTATCAAATGAAAATTTTGTGCAAAGTTTTAACTAATTTGGTTTATTGATTTTTGAGTTATGACTGATAAAAGAAATGAGATTTCTAGCATAGGTCGTTTTTGAAGTCTATTAAGGGATAGAGCGCTATCGCGCCTCCCTTGATTTATGTATCTTATAAAGAAATCAAGTGTTAGCCTAAGGAAGAGGCCCCTTGGTTTCTGAGAAGTTACTTAAGTAAAATGAAAAAAAAGATTATAAAGTAAACACTGAAATTTATTTCTGACAATATGTCAAGTACCACACTGCTCTTTTTTTCTTTGTTGACACTGTTCACATGAGTAATACCTTAAAGTAAACGATTATTTTAATTCACTGGAATAAACAGAAAAATAACAAAGAGAAAAACAAGACTTTTACAGGAATCGAACCTGTGACTCCAAACAGGGACCATCTATTGAGTGTCACCTTGTAGCAATAATGTTTACAAGCCATTTTCTTTTGCGCAAGTTTATTCTTCCACGCAGAGTGATTAATACATTATCCAATCAGAACACTTTGCATGGGAACTACTTCCGCTAAATTGTTTGAACACCATTTCTCCCCCCCCCCCCCCCGCCCAACTTTTGAACAGTCAGATTGTTAATGTCAAATTGAAGAGACGTGCAATGTTCCTGTCTCAACCAAATTAAAGACTGGACGTGCACAAGACAAGTGCAGTGGATGCAAGATTCAATCCATTGGGCAGATCTACGCATGCCCGCCGACTCAGCGTGCTATGGTACTTCTTGTTACTCGTTCATGGTCTTATATTGTTTGTTGGTAAAGCGATGTATGACTAAAACTGATTTAAAATGTGGAGGAAGAGTTTGTCTTTATAATTGAGTGAACTTTTAAATGCTGACTTTTAGTTTTTACAAAACAATCGTTATTTTTAACATGTACACGCATTCTTTGGGGGAAAAAAATGAATAAAACAGTGTGCACACACTAGACGGCTGCGTTTATAGATTTATACTGCCATTAATTCATAATGGTTATGATGAAGTGAGGTAAAGTGATATCCATCTTCTTTAGGTTCCTCTGACTCCATACTAAAAAAAATTTGATAAGAAATGTCCACCCGACGCATAGATGAAATAAATAGAGGATAGACGCCGTTGAAAGTTAACAGAAAACACCTTTTATTGCTGTAAAAAAATTTTAAAACTTTACAGGGGGGGCACACATCTTTGAAGATTTCATTTCTTCGTGGTTGAGTTGGAAGAGCCAGCAACATAACGTTCAGCCAGGGTGCTCTCAAAATGCAATTGCTTAAAAGCCGAGAAAAGAAACAGAATGCGCATGCACTGCAAGTAGTCCAACAAACTGTATTTCTATTCCAAGACATCCGATTGGCCGACAGGCCAATTACCTAGTGGTAAAACCTGTCTATTTACAGCAACAGAAAATAGTACATCAAAATATGTGACTGCGACACACTTTATAGAAGTTTTATCAAAGTAATAATAAAACAGAAACACAAAGAAGAAAACTTACCAACAGCCATTTTGAAGAAGTTTGCCATGTGCGTGAGTTCAGATAAGACGTCCGTATTAAGCAAGGTCTGGAATCCTTCACGTCCTCCCCAAAAAACTGTCAAGAAAAATGGAATGAAAATAACCAGCAAATAATGATTAGAATTTCCCAGTTTATGAAAGACTTGTTCATGACATCAATTAAGTATATTTAATTGGTTAATTTCAATAATATCTTAAGTTCCTTCTATGCTTTATTAAGAAAAGAATGTTCAATATTTAAACAGAAGAATGGTTTACACTCAACCAAATTGATTGTAAGTAAATAAAGGTAACGTGAATTTGTAGTCTTTCAATAGCAGAAAATGATTAATGTTTTGTCACTAAAGAAAACAGATTCTAAAAAAAAAAAAAGAAAGAAATGGTCTTTATCTTGAGCACTAGGGTGTGTAGCAAAGCAATGCAGACCTGCATTGAGTGCCTAAGAAGCGATATAACTGCATGCCACCTGACTGATGTCAACCGTTTAGTCTGGACTGCATGGAGAACAGGCATGAGACATTGCCTGGTGTTGCTCACACCGGAATCTGACCACTCATAGCAACCTCAATAACAAAACTGGATGTAGAAGAAAGTTAAAAAAATAGGTGCATACAGTGATACGAGAAGTTATGGGCAGCCATGTCCAGGAGGTTCTTTCTCTACTCAAGATAGACGCACTATTTATTCTGTTTCCAGCAGATTATGCTTATGATAAACTTGCAGGCACACTATAATAAAGACGTGGCAGTCATCATATATGTATTTATATATATATATATATATATCATATTGTGTATATATACATATCATAATATTGTATATATCACAATATTGTATATATATCAAAATAGTATATACATATATATATATATATATATTTATATACATATTTGATATAAACAAAATTAGAACATAATTTATATCAGTTTAAAGAATTCAAACAGAACGAACATTTGGCGTACGATCGTTTCAAAAACAATTTAGAGTATTTTATTATGTATTATACTTTAGAGCATTCCAAAAGGTTGCTTCATTAGCACCCCTAATAACATCACATATAGAAGTCAAGCCAGAAAACATCAAATTCTAGTATTATTAAAAAAAACAGATATCCAATCAATATGGGAAACAGTACTTTTTATTATGTAATTTTATACTACTCAATTAGTAAGATCAATAATGATAATAGTAAAGAAAATATATAGGATACAGAAATTAACATACAATTAACATATTTAGATACACACCAAACACTTATGTAAATTAGATAGCAAAATAATAAATGTTCATAAAATGCTTGGATATCCCAGGGACTAAAGAGCATAGCAGACTGAAGGCGACCTGGCTTGGGTGCGTAAGAAGTGATATGACTGCATGCAACATGACCTATGGATCAGACTGCATGGCGAGCAAGGTATAAGATGTTGCCTAGTGTTGTCAACCCCAGAGTACAGACACTTGCAGCACCCCAAATACCAAAGATGAAGACGTGAGTTTTCATAAAAACCTAATTATCAGTTAAGAAGCTTAAATATATTTTTAATGAGTTTAATTTTTTTTTGTTGTTAAATATTCGTTATTTATTATTTGCATTTCTCGAACACCACAATAAATAAAAAGATTGAATAAAAATAAAAAAAATTTGAATGAATATCAATAATATTAATAATAAATGTTGTTCCATTGAGGAATAATGGAAAAAAATTGTTTTGATTTCCTTATTTTTAAAGTTTCGACAGCATTGGTCATTTCATTGAGAAAAAAAAATTGGGTGCTTAAGCATATCCACCCCGACATTAAAAAATTTAAAGAATGTATAAACATTATTATGTACTTACGTGTTAGCTGGAAATAAGATTGTTCTGAAAAAATTACGCAAATTCATCCATTAAAAAAAAACGATTTTAACGATTTTTTCACTCGGTAGATATTTCCACCATTTTGTATCTTAGATTTTCCAGTGGTCAAGAACGATAACTCATATTTTCACGATTTCTTGGTTTGGGGTTTTCTGATTGTCCGGAAAATGACATAACTCAAAATTAAAAAATTAGGGTTTTCCGGAAATGACTCATAATCGACATGTCTTTGGAATCGCCATTTCTTCGAAAACTTTTCATTTTAAACCCGTTCCCAGCGTCCACACCTTACACTTTCTCAAGCGGAAACTTTTTCAGAAACTTTTTCTCTACTTTTTCTCTCACCTTTTTTCAGAAACTTTTTCTCTACTTTTTCTCTCACCTTTTTTATCTGACAATGGATATTAACAATTTAAACTTTTGTGACCTTTTTTTTTTTAGTAGGGATAAATCCTACTTTATTGACTTCTTGCAGTCACAACATTTACTTTCTTCGTCCGAAGTTTGCACCTGTGGCACTGAACGCAAATTTTCTGTGAAAGATACACATGACGGCTTCCACTGGCAGTGCAACAACTATAGGTGCAAACGCACAGTTTCAATAAGGAAAGGAAGCTTTTTTTCGTCCTCACGCCTAGGGCTCGACCAAATCACGTTTTTCCTATATCTATGGGCCCATGAAATGGCGACGTACGAGACCGTTCGAAGGGAATGCCGAATGGTTTCAACCCATACGATAGCCGACTGGAGGATGTTTGCCAGGGACATTTGCATTGAACATTTTTTAAGACATCCTCAAGTACTTGGTGGACAGGGTTGCTGCGTGGAAATCGACGAGAGTCTTTTTTCACGCAGGAAAAGTCACGTAGGTCGAGTGACGCGGCAACAGTGGGTGTTCGGTGGCTATGAACAGTCAACCCAAAATGGATTTCTAGTCACAGTGCCTTCCAGGGATGCTGCAACACTAATCCCAATCATAAAAAAATACATTCTTCCCGGCACAACAATTATATCTGATTGTTGGCGTGCTTATGATAGACTGGGTGCTGAAGGGTACCATCATTTGCGCGTCAACCATCGATATAATTTTGTGGACCCAACAACAGGCGCAACCACAAATCATGTGGAAAGAATGTGGCAAGAGGCCAAAAGACGAAATAAGGCTGAATGTGGTACCCATACGCATATGATAAACTCGTATTTGGCCGAGTTCATGTGGCGACAAAAATTTCGGGGAAAAACATTAGAAAACCTTTTCAAACAGATTGCCGAAATTTATCCTGTGGGTCAATAAAATGTTTTTTTCTCTCTTATATCGTACTTATAAGTTGTTTTTCCAAAATTGGTTATGTCTTTTGTTAATTTGTTTTCTCTTATATCGTACTTATAAGCTGTTTTTCCGCAATTGGTAAAAAAAAAAATTTAACTTGGTAAAAAAAAAAAAATAATAATCTCCCTTGTTTACAAAAATGTCAAAATCTACGTAAAATCATTTAAATCATTTTTTTTTCTTTTTCTTATAATTAAATAACTACTGGATGAATTTGCGTAATTTTTTCAGAACAATCTTATTTTCAGCTAACACGTAAGTACATAATAACGTTTATACATTCTTTAAATTTTTTAATGTCGGGGTGGATATGCTTAAGCACCAAAAATTGATTTGATTAATCTAAAACCTAAAATAAAAATATATAATAGACATTTTTGGTTTATTAGTTTTGATGCCTCTAAGGTTTTTTACCTTTGAAAAGAAAAAGTACTTCCCCTCCACCCTTATTCTTAAAAATTATTAAGTTTACTTTATTTTATAAGAAACTAGAATATCTGTCCCAGGAACGGTAAAATTAATTCCTCGAACAGAATAGTTTTGCATTACTTTTATGTCCCCTTAACAAGATTAAAGTCGAGATATAATGCTACTAAGCCTTATGACTAGACTCCTTATTCCAATTTTAATCAAAATCCATTGCATGTTTTGATTCTAGAAAATATCTAAAGTTTAAGGCTTAAGGGATTTTAAGAAAATGAAATTCAGGGAATCTAGCTTAATTGGTATCTAATGACTATGAATTAAATTTAATGCAAATCTGAAATATTTGAATTTTCAAATGGGAGGTTGTGCCTATATTATGCCCCTTAAAACCCTTTAAAATATTCCAAAGAAACTGAAATTTTGCAAAAATTTCATCCATCAATATTTTCTTTAATCTGACAGATAATTTTTTTGAAGGAATTTAACATATTTCAGTTGCTAGTTAATAAATGTTTTAGATATTACATTTGCCAATGTCTTTATAAAAATTAAATCAAAAGTTTAGGAAAAGGACTTTTATAAACAAAAGCATAGCACCTACAATAGAGTTTTAGTATTTAAAATCTGTCTACATTTTCTTGTGACAAATTTTCGTAAGTACACTGTATTAGTCTACATACCAAAGTTTTCAGCTCCCAGTTTCTTAGCGATTTCCAGTCCTTTTTTCACTTGTGCAGCAGCATAGGCAAAGACATGCGCATTAGGGCTGGTGCTGGCCCCAGTCATGTACCTGACATATTAAGAGTCCACAGTGAAATACAAATGAAAATCATAATGTATCATCAATTCCTTCCCCTTTAGGTTAAGATAAAAAAATAAAAATTTAAATTTTTAATGTTTCCTATAATTTATCTTTAGAAATAAATATCCATAGGATAAGATTTTTTTTAATTTTAGAAACACATGAATAAAATATAACAAGATGGCTGTTTTTATATTTTCAAATATTATTTCAGTAAAATATGTAGACATTTTGGCAGCTTTTTGAAAATTAATGGTCTGCAGAAAGCAATCGATTATTATTTTCAAACAGCATTTTTTTTTTTTTAAATGAATAACATCATTTTCTCAAGGTTTTTTTATTTCAATGTGCTATCATTTTTTTCGTTAATGATTATTAAAATTTATTCTAATAAATAAGAGCCACCATTTTCATATTTAATGTATATGCATATTTTTGTAGACATATCTAAAGATATGGAAATGATAATAACATTGAATTAAGAAAAATAAACATAAAAAAATAAAAATATAAAAAATAGTTTTAAACATATTTTTAAAAAATCTATTTTGTTTGTCGGTAGGACGAAGAGGAATTACAGGTATTCCCGGATATTGAAAGTAAAGAGGTACAGTTTAGTTGTGGTGTTTGACGATAAATGAAGAAATTGGAAGATCAGATGAAAGGTATGGCTATGGATTGATTTTTCGTTTGATCATTGGAATGCACATATATATATATAGAATTACATAAACAATATTATAGTCTACGGCAATCAACCAACGTTTCGATGTTCTCACATCTCTTCACAGACTGAATAAATTTTTTTCTTAATTTATTCAGTCTGTGAAGAGATTTGAGAACATCGAGACGTTGGTTGATTGCCATAGACTATAATATTGTTTATGTAATTCTATATATATATATAGAATTACATAAACAATATTATAGTCTACGGCAATCAACCAACGTTTCGATGTTCTCACATCTCTTCACAGACTGAATAAATTTTTTTCTTAATTTATTCAGTCTGTGAAGAGATTTGAGAACATCGAGACGTTGGTTGATTGCCATAGACTATAATATTATTTATGTAATTTTATAAACGATCTACTTGTTATTGAGCACTTTTGAAAATACTGGTTTTATGTTCATTTTATTAAAATATTTGAACTTGATTAATATATATATATATATATATATATATATATACATATTGCAACATAAAATCAGACCAGATCCAGAACATTAGCTCAGACACTGTACTTGAGAAATTGGCCATCCCAAAACTTGATAATAAAAATTGTGTGTTCAAAAATCCTTTTTTCTCTCCAGCTGATCATTTTGTATTCATGCAGTTTTTGCTTGTTACTATCTAAAGTATTTACTAAGAACTCCAACCATGTTACTTTTGTTGTTTTTTTTTGTCTTATCTCTCTCTGTATTATATGCTAATAAATTTTATCATTTTAAATCCTTAACTTGTGTTGATTTTTTGTTTTTCAGTGTTTTTAACTGTCTGTCCTCATTTTGCAGGTGTCTTGAGAAAGAGTCCCACTTCCCTCTTGTTCATTATATATATTCTTATTTGAACTCCAGAACATTAAATCTTTTTTTGTATCATTCTGTTTATATATTATATACATATAATGAAATAATGTTATCTCAAAAATATTGTTAAATACCATAAAGAGATACAAGAGAATATTATATCTGCAATTTACAAATAAAAATTTCATATACCAAGCATATTTGGCTTACTATCATGGCATCCTATACTACAGGCCACTTCATGGCGCAGCTGAGAAGTAGGATTGGAGGCCTATTGACAAATGTTTAATTTTTCAGAGATTTTTTGATGGAAATTAAGTTAACTATATTTGAAAATATATAGAATAACATTCTGACCTACACCTGAGGATAAGATGTGTTGAAAAATAAATAAATGAAAATATGTATTTTTGTTGTGGAAACTGCTAAGTATTAAACAAAACAAAAAGGGTATTAAGATGTCTGGTAAAAGATATGATTCACATGCATATTTTCATTTATTTATTTTTGAACACATCTTAGCCTCAGGTATGGGTCAGAATGTTATTCTATTTATTTTCAAATATAGTTGACTTCATTTTCTTTAAAAATCTCTGAAAATCAAACATTTTCAATGGGCTTTTAAGCCGTGATTTTCAGCTTCACATGAAGTGTCCTGTAATATAAAACGCTATGATACCAAGCTAAGTATTTTTTTTTCAGTTAAGCAATATTAAGCAACAATCTAAAAAGGAAAACACAAAAAAAAAAAAAAAATAGAAACTAGATGATAAAAGAGATAAACCTTATAACGTTTACCTGGGATTAGCAAATAGGTTGCATGTGGCCCAAAGTAATTTAACTCCAGTCTTTTGCTGAAGTTCCAACGCCAAGTCGCTCATTTCATCCAAATTTGCATTGGTTTCTTTAAGGTCTGCACCTTCTGGAGCAATATCCCTTTTAGAAGAATAAAAAGAAGATGTCTAAAATGTAAGCTTAATCTGAAGGGGTTTTAAAAAGAAATTGAAATTCAGGGTATCTTGCTCAATTGGTGTCATGGATTAAATTCAATTGTGATCATGGATTAAATTCCATGCAAATCAGATATATTTGAATTTTCAAATGGGAGATTGTGTCCATATTACACCCCTTAAAAACCTTTTAAAATAGTCTAAAGAAACTGAAATTTGAAGAATATTTATTAATTGATGGCTAATACCTATTGTAAAAATTTCAGAAAAATCGGAGGTATTTGAATTTTCACAAAAAGCTTCCACCCCTTTTTGTATAAACTAAATATAGCCCACATTACAACCTCTTACGCCTAGCAGCTGTGTTTCAAAATTCATAATGAGCAATTAATTAGTTTATGAGTAAATCCTTCTTAACACCCATTAGGCTTAAATCTTAAATATGAGACATTTTCTAGAATCAAAATCATGTAATGAATTTTGATCAAAATTGGAATAAAGATTCTAGGTATGAAGTTTAGTATCATCATATCTTGATTTTAATCTTTGTAAATGGGACATATTTGTTGTTTGAAGAATTAATTTTACGCATCCTGAGACGGGTATTGTTCTAGTTTCGTTATAATTCATCTTTCTTTCTGCTAAAAAAACAAAAAAACATTTGTGTAAAATGCTTTTAAAAACTATTATTTAAATCATCGTCTATGCCAGGTGAGAATTATCTTCTTTCTTATATATAAAGTAACAACAATATTTCCCCTATTTCATTGGCATTAATAGCTTGAATAACAAAAGGTGCATACAAAAATCTGTTTTATTAGTCGGATAGGACAAATATTGATCCATGTTCTCCCAAAAAATTGTATTTCCAATTGATTTTAAAATTTTAATATTTAATCTGATCAACAGTTTTGGTTTTACTTACTAATATCATAAAGGAAATAAAAAAGCTTGCTAAAACACAGTCCCAAGTATTTTTTCTGCAACCAATGATAGCGTAAAGAAAGAAAGGAAGAAATCTAATTAGAGTAAATTTTTTGGATTTGACTGCCAACACCCTCCTCCTCCTCCTCCCTTTTTGATAAACAGACCTTATTTTACCTACTTACACAATGACTTTCAAGTTCCAGAATGTGTGTAATAAAAATGCTGGCATGGTGGGTTTATTGGTAAGATACCAGCCTGCTAAGACACGATTTCCCAATTCAATTCCTGTCTGATAAAACAAAATCTTTTTTGCATTTATTTTTATTCTTAAATATCAATAAAAAAAAAATAAATGACTGACATTTTTCTTTTTTTAAACAGGACGCAAAATATTTTTAACATTTATTCTTATTCTTATTCTTAAATTGTGCTAAAAATTAATTATTGCAAGGACAAAAAATAATTCTTTTACATTTCTTAATCCTTAAATGCTTTTTGTTTCAAATATGACACATTCAAACAAAATGTCTATTTAATATAATATTCAACGAAAACGTGTCAAACTACAACTTGTTTCACATCTGCAACGAGCCTGTTGGCAAGTGTGAGTAGGTATTAGTATGATGTTGCATTAGCACACCCACCAAATAGGTAATCAGTATCTTCGATGATAAAATTCTTTTCAAACCAATATAAAAAATAAAGAATTTAATAATATTTTAATAATAATAATAATGTGTTTTACAGGCAAAGAAATGTCTTACATTTCTTTATAAAGCTTTTAATAATGTGACAACATTTCTGATAAAGAAAAGAAAGCTTCCAGAAATCATTAAATTCATTCTTTTTTGGGTAGACAAAAAGTAGAAATGAACCTATGGTCAATATATATGCTTTCTCCCTTATATTAAAAATGTACATATATCATGTAAAAACTAAATTATCATCTATAGATAATTTATAGAAGATATTAATGCAGAAATATACTGGGTTATAAGAAGGAAAACTGTATACTGAATGATAAGGCAATTTTTTTTGATTTTATAATAAATCTTCCAGATTTCTCCTCCGTCAATAGAATCTTATATGTGACGCCTGAATATCACAATATTTTGAGGATATACTCCTTTCCTAAGTGTTTCTATTTCTTTATCCCAGGTTACTTTCTGCCTTGTGTGTATAGTTTTGTTGTTGTTGTTGACTATGAGATTGCTACTTTTTTTTTTAAATCGCAGAAAATGAAAAATCCTCAACAGTCAAAGTTGCGTAACAAAAATAAATGTGGCTATTATTATTTATTTATTTTTAATTTAATTTAATGTACTGATTGGCCCATTGTTTGGTTGGCTAGAACAGCCATGTTCAAACTCGCGTAGTGACAATTAGAGCACCATTGTACATGCGCTGCTATGCTCAGACTTGCGTAGCGATGTCATGGGCAATTGGGAACACAGTACACATGCTCATCTTTCGGCCATTTCCATCCAAAGCTTATTTGGCGCCTTTTATGAACAGTTCCTGCCAGGATGCCAACGTAACAAGACGTCACATTTCCTACCTCATCTCATCATGGTTTAGACGGGAGGCAAGCCAAAAAACCCAAAACCAACAGACCTGGACTCAATTATTTCTATAATACATGCCGACTGAACCAACTTGTTTTATATTCCTATGTTCATGTGTTGTTGAAACTGTTGAATAAAATAATATAAATTGTAGAGAAGACGTTTGTCTTTCTAAATGGAACTCTGGTGACCGTTTTTTTCTTCATCTCAGGCCCTGTTAGATGACTACAGACGCTACTACAAAATGGCTATTTCTAATCTCCAGCAAACATCTTATCACACCAACTTCTACAATACCATCATCACAGGCTAGCAAAAATATGCAATGGCGGGAGCATACATTTTTGCTAATATGATTAATTGACTCACTCACCTATCATGAAATGTCCAGTATTTGTTTCCAAGTTTAGAAAAGAATTCAAATGCTGCTCGTAATCTTCGTCGAGCATTTTCCATTGAATTTGAATTATCATCCCAAGGTCTCATTAAGGTTGGGAAACCAAACGGATCAGCACCTGAAACATTAGAAAAAGATTTTTGTTTTAATTAATAAATAAATCCTTCATAAAAAAAAAATGGAAAGTTTTTACATAAAAAAAATATATTTTAGTAAAATCCAAATGGACTATTTCACTGTTTCCAAGTACTCTGAGTAATTTTGTTTCAAAATATATGGTTATGCAGGTCTATCTCACAAACCTTAAGAAGAGTTTGTAAACCAACAGGAACTTCAACTTATATATATATATATATATATATATATTGTAACATATAGCTGGTTTTATATAATAAGATTTTTCTTTTTTGTTTAGTTAGGTTCTGTACTAAGTTTGTTGATTTTCATTTGTGTCTTAGAAGCATTTGTGTCCAGGGAGTTCTGTATGGGTTGTTTGGAAGAGATGTATGCTGATGATTTAGTACTTGCCTGTGAACAATGGAAGACCTACTTGTTAAGTTAAAGATTTGGAGGAATTCTATGGAAAGTAAAGTTCTCAAAGTGAATGTTACCAAGACAAGTGATGATCAGTGGTTGTAGTGTTGAAAATCCCCGAAAAGAGGAAAATTCCCCTGCTCAGTTTGTAGAAAGGGAATCGAGTGGAATTCAATTTTTTGTGACACTTGCAAGCATTGGGTACACAAGAAGTGCAGTGGAATTACTGGTAGGGTGAGAGAGGATAACCAGTTTGTGTGGAAGAAGTGGAAGAAGTGGAAGACAATGGAGATGGATGAGAACTCAGATGGCGAAGCTACTGTTGTCGAGAAGTTTTGTTACCTTGGTGATATCATTAGAGCACAGAATGGAGCAAGTGCTAGTGTGATTGCAAGAGCTAGAAGTGGATGGAATTAAGTTCAGGGAACTTCTGCCATTACAAACCAGCAGAATGTTACCACTGTCGACCAAGGGAAGAGTCTATCAGGCATGTGTAAGCAGTATGATGATGTATGGAAGTGAAACCTGACTAGTGAGAGTTGAGGACATACGTTGCATGGATAGAAATAATATGACAATGATATGATGGATGTGTAATGTGAGCCTGAAAGACAGAGGAAGATTAAATCTGGACAGTATAGAGAGATGTGTGCAGAAGAGTAGACTTTGATGGCTACGTTGAAAGAATGGATGAGAGTTATTGGGTTAGTTGAGGTAGCAGATTCAGGACACAAGGAAAACATGGGAGGAAGTGGCAAGGCCAAAGAAAACATGGGAGGAAGTGATAAGAATGGACCTGAAGAAAAGAGGGATGAATAAAGACCTGGCCAAAGATAGGTTAGTCTGGAAATCAATTTCTTAAAGCTGACCAACATATGCCAGCATGTAAAACAGACATTAAACCAAATATGATGATGATGTAATGTATAGTAGGTTTTATAAAAATAAGATTTCATTTTGTTTTTTGTTAGCTATAATTAGACTTCACTCCAATCCCAGATAAACCTATCATTTTCTTTTTGTCAAAAGATAGAATCTCTTCCCATTTCTAAACATTTAAAATGTCAATTTTCTTCTGTTCACCTGTTGGATATGGGCCGCTCGTCCGATGCTTGATTCTCGTCTGTTGACAGGTTGTTGACCTACCTGTCCACCAATGGTCTTTTTTTGTCAATCATTCTGGAAAAAGAAAAGTATCCAAAAACAAACCACAGGACGACACAAATAAATTCACATAGTTTATTGGCCTCTCACGAAAAGTTAATAATCTCGGTGAACCATGGTTAGTTTAAGTATCCTAATCGCGAGCGGCTTAGACACCAGTCGCTAGCTGACAACCGTCCGACACGGACGAAATCCCTAACTCAAAAGAGTGACTCACCAGAAAACAGTAGTCACCTCACTCATGACATCACCCTCTCCCTTCATGGTGGCCAAATAACACTTTACTCTCCCTCATATTATTCAACACACACCCCTCCCTGAATTCAACAAAGACAAAGTGCTTATGGCCAAAACTAGAAGTAGAGGTTTTCACTATTACATGAGAATATGTTAGGTTTTATTTACTCCTCCCCAGGAGTTAGGCACAAGGCCAGTTTTATCTTACTCCCACAAGTAAGATGTGACCCAAGGTCAGGTCGGGAAAGTGGGGTTTGAAAAGCCAGCGCCCGAGAAAGTGAGCACTCTGGCCATTTAAAAATTGCCTGGGCAGCCCCGTCGGCATTCCCCGGTAGGGGCGCCTCAGACAGTAAGCAATAAACTTACTCCTCCCCAAAGAGGGGAGGCAAAGCCTGGGAGGGTGGACCTCCTAGAACTGCACAGGACAGGCGTGCAGTATCCATTGGAACAGATACTACACTTTGATCTTAGCCAAAATGTTAGGTATCATATTTCAGTAAAATTTGAATGTTCAAATGAATTGTTTCACGCCCCCCCCCCCCCAAAAAAAAGTCATACAATAGGGATAGAAATATAATGAGACAAGAAAGAAATATTGAATAAATATTTACCAGTTCCTCGAAAAGTATGCCAAAAGCAGACGGCAAACCGTAGCCACTCCTCCATGGTTCGTCCATAAACAACCTATGACAAACATTGATCCTTTTATTATTTTTACTTAAGATACAAAACTTAAAACAGATTACAAACTTGTCAACATTAAAATTATGCCTAAAATATTGTCACAATACAATACAATACAATACAATAGTTCAATGATGAATTTTAGAACAAGAATTTCTTCAAATTTGTATTTAGTTCAATGAACCCTCACTTCATAAGATGGCAAATTATTATTATATAACCTTGAAATATTAGCAAAATATACAATTTTGAAAAAAAATGCTCTAATATATAGACCAAAATGTTCTTTTCAGTTTTGTGTGATCAATATAAAAATTCGGTTTTATTACAAAATAATCTAAAAAGGAATTTATTATCCAGAGGTATAATATTCATTACGAGAACGTATCTTTGACTTAAATACATTTTTTTGTGTATAGATGGACATGTCAAAATGTGACTTAATTTCAATCAAAAGGAAATTTTTCAATTGTTAGCAAGACGAAATAAAAGTGTGTAAATGAACGGAAATGTCAAGTGACTTATATAGTCTTAACAGTGGCAATGCACCACTCAGAATAAAATGCAAACAAAATTATTTAATTCTTGACCATTGTCTGGGAGTCAGTTGACTCAATCAAACAAATAACCTTAACAGGAAAGGTTTAGGGTTTAAAAAACATGCAAAGAAGCAGAGCGGGTTAGACAACGCCCGAGTAATTTGAAAGTCGTGCCAATAAGTGATAGTCTTGTTTCTGACTTTACAACTACTTGATGCCCGAGAGTACCACATTACTCCTACTGCCCAATGCATTCAGGTGTCAAATAAGCTTGTGGTATGCTCTTTCTCATATACCACTTTTCTGCCACTGTGACAGCCAACATGTTCTTTCCACTGTACATGTCTCTGGCATCCAAGTTTCATCCCCCTATATTGTTCATGGTATCCAGCATTTGTAATGAATTTAGAGGCTGGTGATGCAAATGGTCCATAAGCGACCTCATCCTCACCTTTAACAACATGTGCAGAAACTATAATGTGTCATGTGACCTCGTCTTAACACCCATTGCACCAATAGTGCTTTGTGGAAACTTACAGATGCTGTATTTGAGCAGATTTCGGCTGAATCGTTAGAAGGCTTCTTTTTTCTTTTTAGCTCAGGTTGTTATAGGCTGTGAAACAAGCTGCTGGAAGCCGTGGTCAGCTCAGACATTCAAACAGCTCAAGACAAAGCTGGACGCATCCTGTCTGTTAATCATTGAATGATTACATATTCTGTACATAACCCCTCCCCTCTTTCATAACTCTTTTACTTGGCTTTACCCCTGTGCTAATCTTTTAGCAATATATTAAACTGAATTGAATCTTGCAACAGTAGCACCCACTAGTGTTAAAACCAATTATCTCCAAGGGAGATAACTCTTTACATCAGATGATTTAATTATTCATGGAAAATGAGCATTATTATATAACTGTTTTTCAATTGACAAGACATAAATAAGAGTAGAATGTATATTTCCCAGTGAAAATAAATGTCTTTAATTAGTTTCGTTCCCATATTTTATGATCATTTTAAAAATGAACATTACTGATTTGCTATCACACTTTCTATAAATAAAATCAAAACTCCAGAAGTGATTTTAAAATCTAAACTAAATTATAGTCAAAAACATTAATTACTGCCAGTCTAAATACATAAAAAGAACATGGTTAATCTGTTTTAAGAAACAAAGTTTATCTTGTATTATTGCGATTATTCGGACTACTATTCTTGTTGTGGTTATTATTTTCAAAATGTTTCGGCTGATATAACCTTCGACCTTCAGATACAACCAAGATGAAAATAGTAGTTTGAATAATCCCAATAATACAAATTATCAATCCTCATCTCAATAATTTCAAAACAAAGTTTATCTTGAAACTTATCTAAACAAGTCTTGACTTCCTTTTGGATAGAGATTCGAATACATCTCAGAACAAAAATATAAGTGAGTCATGAGACTGCATACCTCCACCTGGTAACGTAAGGATGGTCTTATTTGTGCCTTACTTCTCCATATTGTGTGAAGTATTCTTAAAGTTATGCCATGTAAACGTTGATAACTGAAAAACTATTTATCTGATCAGACTGAAATTTTGCATGATTGCTACTGTTATCAAAGATCCAGACATAAAATTTTGAAAAATCGGAAATCAGTTTAAATGCATAAAAAGAACATGGTAAATCTGTTTCAATAAACAAAGTTTATCTTGTATTATTGGGATTATTCAGACTACTATTCTTGTTGTGATTGTTATTCCGTCAAAATGTAAGATGCGGGACTTCATTGGCTACAATATGTGCCAAGTAGTGAGTCTCTATGATGAAAAGAACCGAAGTTACCAAAAAGTGTGACTTTCACTTTTCCATGACCTTAACGTTGCCCTAAATATCCTAAAAGTAAATCAATTCTAAGTTAGACAATGACCGATATTTTGACCAAGTTTGGGGACGATTGATCAAGGAATGAGATTGATTGTTTTGTTTTACGGCATATCAACCCTTTTCAGGTTATTTAATGCCAAATCAGGTTATTTTGGTAAAAGTGTTTATGCTTCAAGTTCTTTATATCTTCAAATATTTATTCATGGTGTTTGATTCGGCTGTTTTGTAGAGGAAAAATGTTTTTGCTTTTAGCTTTGCAGAACATGATTTGAGTTTTGCAAAGGAAAAGGAAAAAAACAATAACATCAATGTTTGGTGCATTAAAATGCACCAAACATTGATGTTATTGTTAGGTAGCCGGTATCTTCAGGCAACTTGATGTGGTAGCACCAGAATTAATATATATTGAAAAAAAATATTGGATTGTATAAAAATAAATATTTTCTTTAAATATAAGATTTTTTGCTATAAAATTCTGTAATTTATAAGCGATTAAGCTGGTAGTCAAAAAAAACAAAATCACTGCAAAATATTTTCCTTTCTTTCTGTTTACTTAAAACTAAACAGAGTTTCCATGAACAAAGTTTTTTTTCAAGAACCTCCCAAAATTTAGGGTTTAATTAATGCTGAAATAATCATTTTAAATAATTTAAATAAAATCATTAAAAAAAATTCACGTCACTATTTATCAAGGCCCACTAAAAGAAGACAAGGGTTAATGACTAATGAGAGTAAGTGTTTATTGACATTAGATTTCAAATCAAATTTATTGGCAAAACATAGCAAAGTGCAACAAGCCATGTAAATGGACGATTAGAAGATATATACATCTAAACAGCGTTTGAATGTTTTTTCCAAGACGACCATCAATCCTAGATACAATAGACGTCATTACCACCTCTGGTAGGCTTCCCCACAGAGTATAAACACAGAGAATGCTACCCCTCCTCCAATAAGACAAAAGTGACCATGGTACATTCTCCGCTGGGTTCCGTGACGACCACGACCTGGCTCCGGGGTGAAAAACCTCCCAAAAAGTACATCCAAATTGTGGTTGATGTTTTATACCAGAAACGCGTTCGCACGTATCCTCCGCTGCTCAAGTGAGGGGCAATCACCCAAAGATCAGCAGCCACAATGTATCTGTTTGGTCGTCTATAGGCTTAGCACAAATTCTGGCAGCCTGTTCCACGGTGTAGCGACCTGAACAGAAAAAGATGCCTTCTGATGATTTACCCAAAATCGTCTCAGGTACAGCTTCTCAGAGTTTCCATGAAGCCTTCTCTGAAGAGCTGGTATGAAGAATAGGTCACAAGGCACATTGCAGTTACCACGCATGATGTTAAAGGCAAGGATTAGGTCTTCATGCAGCCATCTATTCTCCAGTGAATACAGGTTGTGGGCCTCTAATCGTTGTTCATAGGACCTTATGTAGAGTCCACATACCATCTTCATTGCAAGTCTCTGAACTCACTCCAAGTGCTGGATATCCCAAACGAAATAGGGGGATGAAGCTTGGAGGCCATATTCCAGATTTGAAGAGGATCATGTTGTAGTCCTCAGGGAAGCTATCTTGTAACTTGTTCTACAGCTGAGAAGTCACAAACAAAATGGGTCAGTAATTAAGTTGTTTATTACACAGAGATCAAATTCAAATTCCAGTAGAGTTTTTGTTTTTAATGAAGAATTCTTTTTTTTTTTATATATGTTATTTAAACTTGTTTAGAAATTTGTCAATTTTAATCATTTTTTTTTAGGCTTAGAAGAGGAATCTATTCAAAAGTTGTCTAAAGTCAAAACAATAAAATAAATCCCCACAGCTGGTCGTCTTTCTGTAACCCTAGTGGTGATGTGGAAGCCGAAGTTTCCATCTTTCTCTTTCACTTGGTAGCTTTAATTATTCACAATATAAAAGAAAAAAGCAACAAAGTATTGTTCAATGGCTCATGTCCCCTGATGTTTTATTCCATCATTCTTTCACGGTACTGTAAAGTTGCATATAAGCTTCCAATCGCCCCCCCCCAACCCTATGGGATAAATAAATAAAGATGGAGCTCCGAAAAACTGCGATTAAACACAATCAGCTTATTTGCCAAGGAGTAAGACTTTCCTTCCTTGCTCCCTACGTGTCACTTTGGACTTCCACCCATGATTCAACTTCCTGTAAACATATCTCTAGTTCTACTTTTAACTTTTAATGGAATTTTCTATTCATTTACTTTATTTTAAATGTGTGGAAATTTTCCAATTCCAACCTTATTTTTACACCCATGCATTTAAATAATGCTACAAAGAAAAACACATTATCCAGTCAAGTTGTATGCACCCTCTCCAAAAATAAAGCCATGATAATTTGATGGATATTTAGATTATATGATATTTTATGCTTATGTATTTGCCATCTGGACAATGCTGGGTATAACCTCTAGTAAATAAAACACAAAAATAATTTTCAAAGATATCATTTGATGGATTGCGTGTTACTATGAATGAAAAGATTAACACAAAACTGTTTTCATTAAAAAGAATACTCACTTTAGATGCATCATAGTGCTTGAAAACCATCGTCTCTGTTGGACCAGCGTCAGGTCGATAAGTAATCTTATCAATTCCTGCAGTAAAAGAATACAGTAAGTAATCAAAGATATAGCATAATATATAGTTAAAAAAGACACATTATAGTGGGGGTTCAATAAGTACAGCCTTTTAGGTAAAATCCAAATTTAAAAAAATGAATAAATAAATGTGTTTCGGAACTTTTTAGATGTGAATTGATTATTTGGATCATTCGAACTATTATTCTCATCGTCGTAGTTATTTTCACATTTCAATTGACGTAACCTTCGACCTTCTTCAGGAACATCTTTTCCAACTTGAGGAATCTTTATGTTGAACTCGGGAACCTATACAGAATTTTGAACCAAACCATTTATTTAATCCACAGACCCGTGGCACAACCGAAGTGAAATTAATTTGTTTTTTTAACCAAAAAATGAATGCCCCTAATTGATAAAAATAACACCAAAAATCAGATAATTATTTGATGAATGTCAATATAAAGTATTTTATATGTATATATATATATATATATATATAGTGAATGCTTTTATTCAAACATGTACAAGGTCTGCTACACTGGCATGTCGATGTTAACATCGACATGCCAGTGTAGCAGACCTTGTACATGTTTGAATAAAAGCATTCACAATACAGCTCTATATTTTTTATTGAGCACTCTTTTATAAACCCGGTTTGATTCCCTTTGGATTTCTATCCTGTGGATTTTACCCTACCTGGATTACTATATATATATATATATATATATATATATATATTATTTATTTTAAATTCTAATTTTCGACCCATATAAGAGTCTTCATCAGGAAAATACAGACACTATTTTTTTTTTTCATGCGGCATGTTGTCACTTAGCCGTAGTCTTCTGTTCTTGTCAAAGTTCAGGTTTTTATGTCCGATTCCAGTGGTTTTGTGCTCTGGTAGTCATGTGTGAGTTAGAAGTAAAAATATTTCCAGTTTGAATGTATTGAAATTATAACGGTTTAGAGACCAATCAAAGTGCAGATTTTTTTTTAATAAATAAACGTTATTTATTCAAAATTCTAATTGTCGATTTTGATTGGTCTCTAAACCGTTATAATTTCAAATTTCAATGCATTCAAACAGTGGAAATACTTTTACTTGTAATATATATATATATATATATATATATATATATATATATATATATATTTCACCTTTACAAAAAGGATAACATCTTGTAGGTGTAAATAAAAAAAAATTGTAGTATATTTAAAGCTCTAAAAAAAAAATTTAAAAATTAAAAAAAAATTTAAAAAGTTTTTTTTACATTTAAGTTTATGATTTTTGAGTATCATCTACTAAGAGCTGCCTTATTTATTTTGTTTTCATTCGCACATTTAAGGCTTTGTAAAGGTGGTCACCGGGTTTCAACTACAAGTATAATAGGACATATTTCGTCCTTGAACTGGGAAATGAGGGGGAGGGGTAAAGTAATTTCAGTTAACTAAAAAATCTTTAAGTTTGTTTTATTAATAAAAATTAATACTTTATATGCATTTATATTCATTTATTAATGAATAAATACTGAAATTTTTTTTAAGATAGAATAATTCTCGGATTTTGTGTATTTTTTCATCATCCTATTCGGTTTAAAGTCCATTTTACATGCTAGCATGTGTTGGACGACTTTAACAAATTGACTTCCAAAGGAACCTATCTCTACCCAGGTATTTATTTATCCCTCTTTCCTTCAGGTCCATTTTTATCATTTTCTCCTATGTTTTCCTTTGCCTCCCCCCTGTGAACTGACCCTATCACCTCAACTTTTCATAAATTCTCATCTATTCTTTCAAAGTGTCCACACCATCAAAGTCTACTTTTTTGCACACATCTCCCTATATTGACCAGATTTAATCTTCCTTTCAGGTAATCAGAAATAAACCTGCCTTTATGACTCACATTACACACACATCGTATCATTCTCATATCATTTCTCTTCATGCAACGCATGTCCTCAACTCTCACTGGCCAGGTTTCACTTCCATACACAATTACACTGCGTACACAGGCATGACAGACTTTTCCCTTGATCGGCGGTGGTCATTTTTGGGTTTTAAAAAGATACTTTTACTTTCATTGGCTCCCTTAAAAAAACTGGCCAGAATGTCCCAGAACCATGTTTTCGTCAAAATTGTCAATAAAGATTAGTAATAATATCAAAAGTTATTTCCTCTTGTAAAATAATCGTCAGATTGTCTACTGTTACGAAAATTTTAACATTTTTAAAAATAAAATTTAAAAAATACTTTTTTATTTTACTGAAACTTGGAATGATACTTATGTAGTTTACGGACCGGGCAGAAATAATGATGTTATAATTTAGAAACACATTCTTAACATGGGTAGGTGGGGGTGTTGATTAACGGGTGGCACTTTTACCCGCCGCCCAGCCACCGGCGTCAGCATTTTGCCTCACGTGACTAAATCGTAGTCACTTATAAACAGAATAGTCTTCCGTATTAACAATTAGCATATATCTCACCCCCAATACATTTTTTTTGTTTATTAATTATTTACCTTACGAAATAGAATGAAGATTGATGGATTTTCCGCCCACCGCCGCCCAGCCCCCGGCGCCAGCATTTTGGCTCACGTGACACAATCGCCGTCATTTATAAACAGAATATTCTTCGTTATTAACACTTAGCATATATCCCCCCCCCCCAATACATTTTTTTTGTTTATTAATTATTTACCTTACGAAATAGAATGAAGATTGATGGATGTTTCGCCCACCCACCCACCCCCGGCGCCAGCATTTTGGCTCACGTGACACAATCGTAGTCACTTATAAACAGAATAGTCTTCCGTATTAACAGTGCTGCCGTTGATTAACTATTCTGTAATTTCACCTAACAATTTAATAAACAAAAGATAGCGTAAAAATTGAATTTAACTTGAAACTCCTATCTAGGAAAATAGCCCTGTCCGTGAACTGCATAAGCACCCTTGGAATAATGATCAACACAACAAGTCTGCATACGATGACATTAAAATCCTATTATCTTTTAGCGGTGATTGTATTTGTAATATCAAGCACCTAAAATTCAAATTAAAACTCCCGTTCTTTTGATGAAGCGGTGTAAAACTATAAAAGTTCCTAACGAAAATAGTACAACTGGAACGCCAACGAGCATTCCCCGGTAACGCACTTCAGTCGATCATCGGCAATATACCTCCTCTCGAAGGTAATGACTGAGAGGGTGAAGCAGTCTTTATTTGCCAGAATTATTCCAAGGACGTATCCTCGACTGGTATCTTAGCCCGAAAGTTGTTATTGTTATAGATATTTTGTGAGATCAAAATAAATCTTTCCTGATATGAAAATTAAGTTTGTTTCCATAAAATAATTTTGAGTAAAAAACATTATTGTTTAATTAGAAAACACAGACTGAAAAATGTTTTCTCATAAAACATTTTCATTTTTTTTCTATAATCGCTAAAAGTTGTAAAAAAGAAAAATAGCTTGCCTCCGCACGAAGGCAAAGTTAGATACAGTTTATAATGTGGGGAATACCCAGCTTCCCCCAAAAGGGTATTTTGGATGGGAAAAAAATTAAATTGCCTTAGTCGAGAAGGATTTCTTTTCTCCTCTTCTGACTGAGAACATAACAGATGCTACACATTGAAATCTGTTGTGTTTTTTTTTTAATAAAAAGGAAACATTTTACGAATCCATCAAATTCAATGATGAAGTTACATCCTCGACCTTTTTGGCTAGGAGCAAAGTGTAGTATCTGTTCTGAGGCTGCACTTCATCTTTTCTGTTCTTGGTCAGTAAAAGAGCAATCCTTCTAGACAGAGGTAATTTTTATTTTTATTCCAATATGGAGTGGGGCATTTTGGAGACCTGGATTTTCGTCGCATTAAAAAAAAAACGACCTTGTGTCTAACTCTGCCCTTGTGGGGAGGCAAATAAATAGGGAATAAGTTAACATATCGCAAGTTGAACCTTCAGTTGTAAACATTGTCAATTGATATGTTAAACTTTAAGTCTTCAAGTAATGAAATAAATGTCCCGTTTTTTTTTTTTTTTTTTTTTTTTTTTTATTGTTATCATAATTTAGATTTGGTTAGTTTCGAATTTGCTTTCGTGTATAAGTTATACAGCATTTTAAGTATAAAAGCATTTGAAATAAAAACAAAAATCAATACAATGGCTTTTAACGGCACAAACCGGGAAAGAACACTGCTCCAGGTTTATCGTAGTTTGATGAACTGCACCGCGCTGATAGACCTTTGGTTGTCGTTGGCGCAAACGAAGACATGGTGACTGGCAAAAAGCTGCAAATTAAAGAAGAATATATGGAAGAGAGGCGATAAGTAAAGTAAAATCACGACGTAAATATTCGTTGAGGGTGCCACAACACATGGACACACGAACAACAACAACAACAACACGATCTCAAACCACGTGACTCGAATCTTATCAAAATGGTGGAATTCGGACCGTTACTCTTAATGATAATTTTAAAAAACACTCGATCTTATATCTGTTATTTAATATTAATAATCAATTAATAGTCAAAAGTTGAATGAAATTTGATCGTTAAGAAACGTGACAGTTTAGAAGTCCGGTCCACATTGTTGGCACATATTCGTAATTTGGTAATGTCCTAATATGCGGTCGCTTATGGTTCAATCTGTTTCGGCAAGATTTTATTTCAACCCAAAAACTTATTTTTACTTAAAACCATGTTTTAGTAAAAAAAATGTATTAAATAGTATTGGCAGAAAGAAGAAAAATAATTATTTTAGTGTGGGATCAGTTTGGCATATAAATTTAACTTAAAATGATACCTCATGTCCAAACCATTCTAGCATTTTAGGGCAAGTAGCCATTTTTTTTTTTTTTTTTTGCTATGTTGTTTTTATAAGCGATTACGTGTGGTTTTACCATATTGCCACTCGGATTTAGAGTTTGTGGTAAACATCCACTACTAACTCTTGCAATCACATTAACACCTGCTCCACCCTGTGCTCCAATGGTATCACAAAGATAACAAAACTTTGTGACAAACTCAATAGCTTCACCATCCAAGTATACTTTGTCCACATCTGAGCTCTCAGCCATCTCCATTGTCTTACACTTGGGCGATGCTTGATAGTGCTGACTTCTCCTATACACATATGTTCAAATACAAGCATACCAATGAAAATAAGGTAACAATTCGGGAATAAAGAAGTATTCAAATAAATAGTTATTGGTCGCGAACCCAGATGAGTTCACTATGAAATTGTGTTTTTGAGAATGTGTACAAAGAGACTCTGCAAATGATGTGTGTGTGTGTGAGTAAAGAGGAATGGTCTTACATACCGTATAGTGTGGAGCTCACACATGTTGGTGAAGGGTTTACAAAAGCAGCCGCCAGACAGGGAAGGGAGAGGGTCTGGTGTGTGTTGTCTGTCGAGGCTTTAGTTGAGAAAAAGATGGAAACTGGACAAAGGTAACAATAGGTTGGTGAGTACTCCATGTTTGTGTTACTTTTCTTTATGACGTACAATTAAACAACACAGTGCACAGATGGGTACTAGTTTTATGTGGGAGAAACACCGGAACAAAACAAGAAGAATACATTGGGTTGAGTGAATGTAGACAAGACAAAATAAACTTTTTCCTGGAGTTCGTTGATTCTCTGCCGGGCCGACGGCAGAGAATTGCAGGATCACATGTTTGGGATACAGTCTCGAACTGAAGATTAATGTTGATCATGTGATCTGGCTGTAGCGCCAAGATGATTCATCGCGTATGAATCTCATTACACGCAGATGTGCTATGTGCGCACATGGTGAAGAGGCGATGATTACATAACCTTCAACCCAAATCACAACTCACGTAGATCGACATAAAATAGTTCCTTTATGTAACTGCTACAAGGCCGTTATAATAATATAGGAACTTACAGCCTGACACCGGGTATTTCCGACTTGTGCTAATTTACCTGTAAGAAGACAAAATAAAAACACAGGAGACACACACTCGTGTTTTTCCAATCCATATGCATCTTGTCTCCTTTTGATTATGTATTTCCTGAAACAACTATTAATGGATTAAGGCCTTTATCTAGCAGCCAGTAAGCAGCCAATATATCAATGTCTCCTTTATTTTCACTCTAGATAATATTAGAAAGAAATCTCCACGCACGTTCGTATGGGATTATAACAATGGCCAGACTCGAAAGAAAAAAAGTAAATTTGTTCTACAGTGCTTTTTATAATCACCGATAGTAGTTGCACCTAGCATTTCCAAAGAGGAGATAATTCGGATCTGAAAACGCCCTTTTGTAAGAGTCCGTGCAATTGTGTTTGAAGAGGGTAGGTAATGTTACACACTTTTTGTATATAAATTGGTTATCCTCTCTCAACCTACCAATAATTCCACTGCACTTCATGTGTACCCAATTCTTACAAGTACCACAAAAGATGTTAATCAATAAAAAAAAATTTCCAAAAATTGTTTAATAATATTAAAAACAATAAGCTATAACAAGTTTAATCATCTATGCAAAACACAGACAAAACAAGTTGACCGGGAAAAAAAAGATGGCGAGTTTGGGATAGTAAAACTTAGAGCTATCTCCCTTTTTTATTTATTCATACCGGTGTTAAAGGAAAACTTGCTTGTCCCAGTTGTAGTAAAGATATTCATATTAGAATCAGTTGTGGAGAAGCAAGTCTTTAAATCAAGTGAAGGAACAAGGTGAAAAAAATGTTTGGTCCGTACGATTTATTACTTGAAACTGATACAAAAGAAAACTCACATTTCATGCTAAAAACGTGCAGCTACTGTTAAAAACAGTCAAACAAAACTTACCCCCCCCCCCCAATATATATATATATATATATATAGAGAGAGAGAGAGATTTAGATTTTTCACTTATAAAATAGATCATTCAGTGAAGACCGGGGTTGTTCCAATAAAAACAAGCTCGATGATACTCGATTACAGAGTACAGAGCATTTATATGTGATTTTATGAAGGCTTACCAAAGCATTCCTTTCAGGACACCAATGATCACCATTAAAGATATTTTTTCTTACAAATATTATTTATTCAAATTAAATGTTTTTTCCTACACGTGTTTCACTACCAAGCAGTTACTTGCTTGGCAGATCTGCCAAGCAAGTAACTGCTTGGTAGTGAAACACGTGTAGGAAAAAACATTTAATTTGAATAAATAATATTTGTAAGAAAAAATATCTTTAATGGTGATCATTGGTGTCCTGAAAGGAATGCTTTGGTAAGCCTTCATAAAAATCATATATATATATATATATATATATATATATATATATATATATGAATGAGAACTCAAATGCCTACTGGAGAGAACTCGAATGCCTGCTAGACACTTACCTCAAGTGTCTAAGGTCTCTCTGTACAAGGGTTTGTCAGGATAACCTGACATGAGTATACTTCCTCCTACAAGTATCTATATAAAACACATCTGAATAGGAATGAGAACAGCGCTGTTTTATTTCCCATGACCGAGAACCCCCTCTTTCTGAGAGTGGTTAGGATCATACATCGGTCTGGCAATGCAGTTTGCTTATAATAGTGTGTGATAACAAGCTGAGTTGCCTGATTATATTTTAAGAATATCAGAGGGTGTCTTATCTCTAACGGAAAAACTGAATTTTTCCCCCTTTCCCCCACTCTGAGCATTTCCCCCTCATCTACACAATAATCTAGATGGACAGGACTATTTTCTATCACTAATCTACACTGTGGTAGGGAATCAGTAAGCTGGATTAGACTTACAGAGTCTCTTCAGTGATTTTTGGCCATGCATTCAACTTTGTTCTGAATGCTTCTGCCACTATGGGCCAACTTCTGTACTGCTCACCCAGCATATTCATTGCATCTGTCAAGGCATTCTCTGTTTTTAGCAGTAAGTATATTTTTACTGCCTCCTGAGGGGATCCAGTCATATGCTGTTTGATGTAGTAGATCCATTCCTCAGGTGGAATACCCTTTGTTTTCCTAAGGGAGGTAAAAAATGCATTGACTCAGGGTATTCGAGGAGGTCTCTACTGGGAGTATTGATTTACTCCTCTCCAGGAGTTAGGCACAAGGCCAGTTTTTATCTTACTCCCACAAGTAAGATGTGACCCAAGGTCGGGTCGGGAAAGTGGGGTTTAAAAATTGCCTGGGCAGCCCTGTCGGCATTCCCCGGTAGGGGCGCCTCAGGCAGTAAGCAATAAACTTACTCCTCCCCAAAGAGGGGAGGCGAAGCCTGGGAGGGTGGACCTCCTAGAACTTCACAGGACAGACCCATAGACCGGCGTAAATCAAGCCCCAAAGGCCAAGACAATACCAGTCTATAGGGTGCAGTATCCATCGGAACAGATACTACACTTTGATCTTTGTTCAATGCTGTTGATTTCACATCTGATTGGTCAAGTGCAACTATGTTGCTTTGTACCCTTATACAGAATGATATTTGGGTCCTTCCGGCAATCGTTTCTGTTCATCCTGCATCTCGTATCAAGTCAAAGCTTTAGTTCTAACTTGTTCCATACACAGCTTCCTTTGGAGACTCTCCTGCTTGTGCTGTCACCAGATTCTCCTCTCTTCATCCTCCAGTTGTAGACGCTGCTTCCGAATTCTCTTCACATGGAAGGATTTTGAGGATTGGCTTGGCGATTTACCGACAGTTCCAGTCTTGGTTCTAATACTGTCGGCTTTATTAATAGTCCGATGTATTTTACATTCGAGTCGATTTGACCATGTGCTTATTCGCTCTAAAGCCTCCATCACTTTAGGATCCAGGTCTTCATCGACCATGTCCAAAAGGCGGTCATATGTGAAGTCAATGTTCCCCACTCTATTATTCACACGATTGCACAAATCGAATCTCAAAAAAGACTTGGCATACTTTCCCCGTTAAAAAGGTCTGTTCAATCGAAAATACGTCATACACTTTGGTGCAGGTGAGACATACTGAAAAGTCAGGTTGTCGATAATGAATGATAGCTTTCAAAAAAGTTTAGAAAACTTAAAAAAATTGTTTATAAAAACGAAAAGAAAGGAACATGATCCGATTTATAATGAAACTGAACTTTATTCAATATTAATAATAAAAAAAAAAGAATGAATTCAAAAAGAATAGTTAAGTTGTTTCTGCGTTAAAGTAAATAAACATCACGATTTTTCATTGATTTTAAAGACTAAAATTTGTTTATTATTTTGATTGTGAATACTCTGAAAACAATTTTCTTTACATATTTATTAAAATAAAAACATGCAAAGTCAAGCAATGAAGATTATAATAAATAATTACAAAAAAAATGAAAACAAATGATGTGTTAGTTTAAAAATTTATATTGAAGCGGTTAGCTCTCAAAATGGCTGCCAAATCTTATCGAATAGTTTTTTTCTGATTTACCAAGTAGTGACAAGGTAAATTAATCCACTGTATTAATTTGCTGTCTGATTTCTTTTTTTTTTTTTTTTTAATATTAATTTGTTTTCTGTTTTTGTTTTTGGTGGATTTGTACTCAGTAATATTATTATTTTTCTTAGCACAAAATTATTTAACAGAGAATTTAAAGTTCTCCAGACAAGCATTTTTTCTATTTTTTTCAATACTCTGATCCTAATCACGAGAGTCAACATGAAAAAAAACATTAGAGAGCCTCTATTAATCTCCTGAAAATAGCAGTTCATCTCAAGTATTTCAAAGTCTCGTTAGGCGACGGCTAGCACTAATCACTGTGACGTCAGCAGAAAAACGAAACTCAATAGAAAGGCCTTCTCTTTACGAAAGTCATGCCCCAAAAGAACTTTTGAATGAACCAAAGGGCTACAAAATTGAAGAGACTGTGAAATAAGCATGCACACATGAAGACTCAGCTACATATGTAAACAGACTACAGCAACTACACAGTCCATCATCATCACCAGTAGACACAATAAATCGTGGTAATCGCCAACGTCAGGGAGGCAAAAGAAACTCCAGATGCCTGTGCAAGAATTGCGGACGTGACAACCATTTCGGCAAAGAATATTGTCCTGCCAAGGATGACACATGCAATACATGTGGCAAAATAGGTCACTGAGCCAGACTATGCCTCTCAGCAAAACATAAACCCAAGAAACAGCAAGGAAAACCGTGGCATAAAAACCATAGTCAGTCGAAACCCAGACAATATGAAGCAGACAGATAAGTTGACAGCGTCGTCGAACATGACAATCGAGCCGCAATAGAGTGAGTGCAGTGATTGTGAACATCCAATAAACCAGAAAACCCTTCAAAATGAAGCATTTGTCACTATTAATGTCAAATTGACAGATCACTCAGGTACTCACAGCCTCAATCTGAAGGTAGAGACAAGTGCCTAAGTAAATACACTGCCTTTATGCATATTTAACAAAATGCTTCCTTCCAGTGTAAACAAACATAAAAATCCAATACCTGAATAACTCAACACAATGAAATGCATACTAACAGCACATAATAACACTGAAATAAACTGTCATGACACCACAAACATCAGATGTAGCTATAAGAATTCTTTATGGCTGAACACTCAATTTTATGTGGTCGACACGCCAGGACCAGTTATACTGGCCCTACAGACATCAGTAGCATTTAATGTTGTGACGATGAACTGTGCTATATCCATTCAGTAACAACCCATAAACAGCATAGATGATCTGATGCACCTATATCCTGACAGATTTGATCGCATTAGTGAATTCAAGAAAATTCATAAGCTCACCATCAACCCTAATGTGCCTTGCCATACAGACCTGTTAAGATTAAATGGAGTTGTTCCCCTTGGACCGTTTTGATTAAGTTGCCTCCCTTTGAGAACGTGACTTTACGAGACTTCACGAGACTTCATTTTGGCAGTATAAATATCGGTCAGCCATCTTTGTTTTGTTTTTCGTTCTAGATAATCTTCTTACCGGCCACATGTGCCAAATAAACATATCAACTTATATCCATTTTCATCAGCTTTATGTGTCGTTTTTCAGACCCACCGAGAAGAAACCGATAACATAACAGAAGTATTCTAGTGATGCCAACTTCACCACCACCACATGTAGCATTTGCAGAACATCCCACATGTACAACGCCATCTATACAAAGAGACTCTAACTATAAAAAGGGACTCATAGTGGCAGGATGGCATGACCACCATCAAAACGTAACTTACAAACATTATCTGTGAAATTATAGCAAGCAACTCATGGGATAGAATAACCCATTGCTTCACTATAGATATTCAGACAGTCTATCCTGAATCAGCCCTTACGTTTTTCTTGTTTTGTTTTGTTTATATGGTCAATACAATAATCTTCATATTGGTGAAAGGAGGATGTAGTAATATTATCGTTTCGCTTTGTGTACACACGCACATGTGCATCCTTCAAGTAAAGGTTTGCTAAACATATACGTCTTTACATTTTAATACTCATGGCACAAAACCACAACCTGACAGCAGATATAAAGTTTTTTTATAAATTTAAACATACAAAAAATACACATATAAACTTGGAAACAAGTAGAAAAATGTTCTGTGGTGAATTTCTTGCAATAATAAAGATTATTGATTATTTTGGGTGCAATGGATGTGAATATGGGTGCGGTAAATGTGTGGGTACAGCTCTTTATAGCTATACATAAGTATACCTGACTATAAGTCAATCTTATGTGGCAAGTAAGTGTGAAAAGCTTAATGATAGTCAGAAACATTCAATATGAGTGATCAAGAAAAAGAAGAAATGGATACTTAAATATTATTTGAAGAATGATGCATGGATAGTGAGTAGGTGTGGTCGTTGTTGCTGTTAAGCGAGTTGCATTTGTGCATAGAGCCTATGAAGATCTTGTCTCAGGATTGTCTGGTCTGCATGAAGTTCTCCTAGTTAGTTGCAGCTTTTCGTTAACCTGCAAGATTGCAGGTTTCTACCCCCAACACCAAGACAAACAAAACTCAGTGGTTGCATGCAAAGTCGAGGAAGGTTTGGCCCAGAATATGTTGTTGCATATGCGCAGAAGTAATGTTGCCACCCTCACTCCTTTGATTTGCAGTTTTGCTCCTTGCACATTTTTGCTTGTCATACCCAGAGGACTACAGATCCTAATGGCGACTCATGGATTTTCACCAGAGCCCTGTTAACCTAGTTGTGGTCATAATGCTGTTGGGTGTCAAACCTTTCCATCATGAACATCAGGAACAAGTGTTCTAGGCGGCATAGCTCTGACACTACCATGTTGCTACCACTCCTACCATGGTGAGAAAGGGTTGGGCTTTAAAGGGAGTAGGTGTAGCGGTGAAGGTGGGTATTGCATAGAGCAAGTGTTTGAAATCAATGGCAGCATCAACGAGTTGATGGGTGAGTATTGATTTACTCCTCTCCAGGAGTTAGGCACAAGGCCAGTTTTTATCTTACTCCCACAAGTAAGATGTCACCCAAGGTCGGGTCGGGAAAGTGGGGTTTAAAAATTACCTGGGCAGCCCCGTCGGCATTCTCCGGTAGGGGCACCTCAGGCAGTAAGCAATAAACTTACTCCTCCCCAAAGAGGGGAGGCGAAGCCTGGGAAGGTGGACCTCCTAGAACTGCACAGGACAGACCCATAGACCGGCATGAATCAAGCCCCGAAGGCCAAGACAATACCAGTCTATGGGGTGCAGTATCCATCGGAACAGATACTACACTTTGATCTTAGCCAAAAGGCCAAGAAGGGGATGTTTATTTACTCCTCGCGGAGTTAGGCACAAGGCCAGTTTTATCTTACTCCCACATATAAGATGTGACCCTAGATCGGGTCGAGCAAGTGGGGTTAAAAGCCAGCGCTCGAGAGGTGAGCACTCTGGCCATTTAAAAATTGCCTGGGCAGCCCCGTCGGCATTCCCCGGTAGGGGCTCCTCAGACAGTAAGCAATAAACTTACTCCTCCCCAAAGAGGGGAGGCGAAGCCTGGGAGGGTGGACCTCCTAGAACTGCACAGGACAGGCGTGCAGTATCCATCGGAACAGATACTACACTTTGATCTTAGCCAAAAGGCCAAGAAGGGGATGTGAGTAGGTGAAGTTGGGAGCACAAAAAAAAAGTGTTGAAATCAATTAATTTCTGGAGTTTGTCATCTTTTATAGTATTGGCGACTTCACAGAGGCTCGCGAAACACACAACTTTGCATTTAAGCAGAGACACTTTTGATGGGATTTTTTTGCTAAGTAATAAATGATAGTAAAATATTTACGATTTTAATGTTGTTATTGTTGTTTGTTATTCAAATCAATATTTAAATATGACATGAATGAGTCAATCAATAAAATCAAAACTAGCTCTTTGCAATTATTTAATAGGAATTACAAAACTTTAACGCCTTTTCTGACCCTTACAACAAAAATAGAGTTAAAAACTTGTAAAATAAAAATAATTTAGCATATTTGTTCTGTATTATCAAGAAATTCTGGAGAAAAATCTCTCTATATAAAATTCAATGTTTGTGGGTGATGCTTGTGTGTTTCCTATAGAAAGAAAGGTTAGAGAATCTACATAAAATCTAAAAGAGCATTCTTATGTAAAATTTACCGTGGAAGACAATGAAAGTGGTTCCGAATCTCTAAGTGCACTCCTAAGGAGGACGGTATCGGGTCATAACTCCCTTAAAACTTAAAATATATTTTGATGAAATTTATATCATATGCATAAAATTATCCAGGGAAGACAATGGAAGTGGTCCCGAATCTCTACGTTACCCTGTATGTAGCGAATATATAAGTGACCCATGTGGAAAGAACCCCATTAAAACTTCATATATGTATATCCGATTTTAATGAAATTTAAATCATTATGTATAAGACTCTAATTCAGAGAGTTTTCCAACATTTCAGCTTCTTCTGACTATATTAGAGAATGAGAGAGGACATAAAAGATGAAGTGTCAGAACAGATACTACACTTTAATGAACACTGCCTTCAACCAACAGGACCTTCAGCAAATACTGTCTTAAAATAAAACAGTTGTCACAACAGGAAGCAAACTGACAACAGAAACGACTAGAACTTCCACGGCACAGCGAATGGGGCCCATGGAAAGCCAAATGGACCAAGAGATACAAGCCTTCAACGAACATCAGTTATAGAAAGTGAGACCCAACTTACAACAGAAACCGACTAGAACCGAACAGCAGGTTAGTCGCCTTACTGACTGAATTGGCGAAATATGCCTGCTTATATCGAGCCCAAAATGCCATTAATTGTTCAGCAAAACGAATCATTTTCATAACCTGACATGGATCATTTCATTATCCCGGATGTCTGTCAACAACCGCTTGTTTAGGATAGCCACTATCCCCTCTACACCGCAGACACGGCACACAAATCTACTAGTGTGGGCGACCGTTATCATCGTGGACAGTAAACAATTCATTCGACTCCACTACACTAATAGTCCGAAATTCAGTAGCAATAAAGTGAAATTGTTCTTGATTGACAAACGAACCAAGATCCACAACCCTTCAACAAACACCGCCTTCAACGAACATCAGTTATCACAACCAGGAGAAAGCTAACAACAGAAACCGACTAGAATCGAGCAGCAGACTATTCGCCATACTAACTGACTGAATATGAGAAATACGCCTGCATATATGATGCCCAAAATGTCATTGATTGATCAGCAAAATGAAGCATTTGCATAACTGGGTGCGGCTCACTTCATTATCCCGGATGTCTGTCTCCAACCACTTGTTTGGGATAGCCACAGTCCTCTTTCCACCATAGACACAGCACACAAGTTGGTGGCACTTCGACTGGCATGGGCAGCCATTATCAGCAGGGGCAGTGAGCAATGCATTGTTTCATTTAATAACATTTTTGATCATCTTCGTACAACAAGTAAAGGATAGGTGTTAGTAATAGATAGTTAAATGTTCATATTTCTTGATGGACAAAGTTGATATTGAGAGTCCTTGAGTCAAGACAATGAGGCCATAAGTCTAGATGAGACAAAGGTTATTATAAGCCCATGAGTCTGAACGAGGAAAATGGTATTAATAGTCCATAAGAGGAGAATGTTATTCAAAAGTCTGTACGTACGTAGATAGGAATAAGAGTTAGTTCATAAGGCTGGCAAAGTTCATATTATTATTATTTGTAAGTAAGTCTGTGCCGAAATCTTAGGAAAGTAAGTCTTTGAAGAACCCTTTTTAGGGTTCCAGTTTTTGGGATGAGATCTTTTGGGAGAGCAAGTTTTATGAAGACATTTTTAGGAAAACACTTTTAGATAATATTCTAGTGTGAGAGAGTGAGAGAAATGTTACATGGTAAACACAAACAAAATAAAGAGTACAAAAGCATAAGTTCACAAAAGAGATATTTTATATATATTTAAAGATGGAAGTCTACATAGATAGGAAAACAGAATGTTTGTTCATATTTTGAGAGTCCTTACAGAACAAGGGGGATTCATTAGCTAAGATATTGAGGAAGTCTGAATCGATAATTTAAGGGCTGTGAATTATCCACAGGTCAGAAAAATCGTATCAAAACTTCCCCACTCAATTACATTTCATTGAAGGTTATTAATAAGAGTTAATGTCCATTTGTTTTCATTGTAGAAAGTTCGGTGAGAATTGTTAGAAGTATTAAAAAAAGAAGTTTATACATTTGTTTTCGATCAGCAGACGACTGTGTGAAAGAGTTACGGCATTGTGTGCGCATTAGTGTCAGAGTGCATATGCTTATGACTCCATGTGTGCATGAGTTGAGAAATGTATTATTAGCTTTGTCAAAGCCTGACAGACGGGCGAGGTAAACTAGTGAAATGTCGATGTTAACTCTGTCATGGATTTTGGCTCAAACTTGTTTATTGAAGGAAAAATCTGTCCTTTTATGTGCTCGAGGTGGATAAAAAAGGCAAATTTGGTAAATTCAGAGAAATCTATTTGATTGGCTCAAAATGTTTTTATTTGTTTTTATGAAAATTTAGGCAAGTGTATGCGCAGAGATATGTGTGCAGAATCGAATGGTAAATTTTGCTGTTACAAGTCCATGTGCTAACACCAATAGCCAAAGGCTAAAGACAGGTTTCACTTGCATGACAATAAGGAGTTTGGTGGTTGTATTGAGTGGCGTAGGTTAGTTAAGCAGCCTGGCCTTCTCGCTGCAAATTCTACAGAAAGCGTAAATGTAATTCTTTATATAACAGCTGAGAACAGGGGCGTGGATCTAGAAAAGATTGTTTCTGATTGGTTAAATCTCGACATAAGGAACCAATCAAAATTGAGTATTTGCTCCAATCAATACCAATCATTCAAGTAAAGCAAATATTTTAGACACCGTTATTCTGTGACTGCTGCTGCTGCCATTGTTGTTGTTGCTGTAGTAATTACTACCGCTACTGATTTTGGCAACCGATTCTCTGCGCTGTTGTTTGTTGTTGTTGTTATAGCTACTACTGCTACATATGAAAGCTGATTATGTCTGATGTAAATACGAAATCAACCAAAAATTCAAAATTTTACCAAAAATCAAATAATTACTTATTTTTTTAAAGAATTGTAGGACAAACTTTTCTCTTACATTTTAAAAAATCAGTTTTATTGATATCTTAACTTCACCAACAGCAAGAGGCCATGAACAGGTTTAAGTTCCAGGTTAAGAAAAAATCTCATAGTCGGACGAGCACACACACATCTGCTCTGGTCGGGTTTTAAATCCGACTGTCCCGCGCATGCCACATGTGTGCTTGACATGACATCTTCGATCTGACTGACTGAAAAAAACGAAAAAAGTGTATATACAGTTCAACAGAATTATCTCCCGCACAGTGTTCTTATTTAAACAAATCTGAACTGCATTTACAAAAATTTATCTAAATAATTTTGATCTCATCCTCCAACCCCTTCACTTATTTCAATCTGCATGAAAATTTGTAATTAATAGAAGGAAAGTCCTATCTTTTTCAATTCACTAATTTACTTAAAGATAATGTAAAGCACAATTAATTTTTATTTTTTGTTCCAAACAAATGAAATCATCAGAAATTCCGGGATGAAAATTCTGTGAAAATAAAATGGGAAAAAGTCTAACAAATTATTGTATTTTTGTTGAATCTCCAATTCTTGCAGAGGAAATTCACAGTCAAAGGGGAATAACCATGCCGTAACCAACATAGAAAATAAATGTTTGATAGAAAGGGAAAAGGTTAAAACCAAAGAGAGATTATTTCAACCTAAAAAATAGCTCAAATTATCAAATGATTATGTAAAATTGGTAGGAGACGTGCTTATAATATAACATATGATAATATTAGATATTAAGGGGTCTTGAACGAGTCTATTTAAATATCCTCCTCCTAAATCACCCCACCTCCACTCACCTTGGCCCATGCTTCATACTCCTTGCTCCTTTGTCTCTGCCCAATCCCAACGATCTCAACCATCTATCCACCTAACCCCTCTAGATCTCGCCTATTCACGCTCTCACTTTCCTTGTTCTCCTAATACCCTTTCATTCAGGCACCCTTTTCCTCTATCCCTCCCCCTTAACCCAAACCCATCACACCTACGTATATTTCCTTATACACCTTTCTTGTCGATATTCTTCCCCACAACTTCTACAACCTCCTATTCACAGACTAAGCCACCCAAGCTTTTAGACTTAATTCCCATATATTATACTTATACTTAATTAGTTTCGTTCACTATGCAATTATATATTAATAACCTCGTAATTAAATGTTGTTTTTAATTATATATAAACCCTTTTCCCTTCCTTTCATTTTTAACAGCCCCCTATTCTCACACTCTAGGTCCTTGAGTATGATGGAATAAATGAAGGCTTCAGATAGACTAATTCTATCTGACCATGCATTAATTAACTTTACTTAATTATCCCTCTTAAACCATCAATAACTCCTGTCATCTTAGAGCTGATCTCTTTACCACTCTAATTATCCCCCCTTTAATCATTACCTGACTTGGCTTCCCGTTCCCACCATCTGTTAATCCGAATCTATATTTACAATTGCAACACTTAACATAAATATTAAATATTAAATTTAAAAAAAAAACGAAAAAGTAAATAATAAATAAATGAATAAAAAAACAACAAAATAGATTAAATTTAAATATTAATATTCAAGATTAACTAAATTAATCTTGATAATTTATTACATTTCTTAACGATTGCATTTTCTGCGAGCCTTGTCTTTCTACGAATCTCATGTTTTTTTTTGTTTATTTTATTAAAAAAACAAAAAAAAAACCTATTGGCTTTCTTCAACTGACACAGCCGGCTCAATTTTTTTTTTTAAGAGAGGTTGTTACTCTCGAAATAATTAAAGTTTCTACCATTCAGGGCCTTTAAATATATAGCAGTAAGCCAACCAATTTTACAATTTACTGTCTTTATATTTAAATTGTTGAAATATAAATGAATTGATCTGAGATTTACCGTCTCTTGTCATTTATTTTTGTTCATCCCATATTCCACCTTCCGGTTCTCAACATTGCATTGCTCCTGCCTCGAAATTCCCACCTTCATACTTACTTGTTTACCAGCAATGCTTCAAGCAAACTACCATTTCCTTTTATAAATTATTACATTATTATATAGAAATTACATTATTATAGGGAAAAGATTATGAGGAAGATTCACGGAAAAATTTAATTAATTTTAAAATTTCAGGTTAAGTTTATGTTCATGCATTGCTATAATAATTATGGATCTAACAGTGTCACTGGAGGTATAGTTACGCTAAGCATGGACATTGGTTCCATAGATTAAGGTGAATCTAGTATAAGAATATTGGTTCCCAATTCAATGTCCCTATCCTAGAATGCTGATTATTATCAAATATCATCATTTAGTTAGAAATTATTATTGATTATGGAGGAACTTAATAAGATTCAAACTGTTTAAAGTATTTAAAAGGGTAGTTATGTTTTGGATAATACATTACTATTTGTTCATTAGTATGACAGATTTCAACATATTATAGGGAAAGGGTAAATATATGGTTATGGAACCTTTAAATGGTTATATTTGAACCATTTCTTATGCATACAGTTAGAAAAGACCTCATCCTTTTTGTTAAGTAGGCTACATGCATGTTAAATTATGGATAAATATTCATCCAAGCATAACCTACAGTATCTATCTAAAGGCCTATATGCTCTAACATGTTTAACTATTTATCCATCTAATGTTGTATGGAGTGTTTTTAACCTTCAACTCCAATATATGGCAAAACAATGTCGTAAATTTAGAAAGGATTTGATTACTAAATGTATATTTATGTTTTGAAATTCTTAGCTTTATAAACACTGCAGTCGATCCTATGTAAGTGGGTTTGCTAAATTTTCCCTGACACTATTATTTATCTCATTGCTATTATTGTTATTATTCCTATTGCCTGAGTTGTTATTTTGTTCAAGTATGCATTTGTATATAACGCTTACCTGCATGCAGGAATTTTCTAATGGGTAGGAATTTCTGTCCGAACAACAGCATTCAGTGCTTGGGACAAAGGTGTGATCGATTTACTGGGCTTTGTTAATTTAAAAGGTCCGTTTCGCTTATTTTTAGTTCATTGATCATTATTACTAATAAGCACCGTGGTTTAACAACATTTGATTATAACACACACACACACATACATATATATATATATATATATATATATATATGTTGGATAATGGCCCTATGGGAATGGACGTATCTGTTGGGAATCGTTGGTTTGACTTGTGCGAATTAACGCGGGTGCAGTCGAGTGCAGATTAGGGCCTGTTCTCACAGTCAGAGATAACAGACGTGACAAGGTTACCGTGTGACGAGACCCCATATCAAGGGTCAGTCTGCACCTGTGAGAGGCTCTGTGACGTCGCGGGCCTTGCGTGGGAAAGAGAGGATCCGTGACGTCACTCGTTCTCGTGAGAAGCAAGTTTTTAGTCAGTCTGATTCGGAAGGCGAACTGAGAGGTCGTGCGATTCACGATGTAAAACTAAGGGAAATATTTCCCTTCAGGAAGACAAGCACGAGAAATTCTTCCCCCCCCCCTCTCTATGAATGGTTAAGAAACATTGTTAACTAACTACGATAAAGTAGGATTTGCTCTCCCCCTCTCTCTCGACGTGGTGAATGACTCCCAGTTGAAATAACAACGCTTGTAATAAAAAGAATTAAATTTAAAAGCAGAGTTTGTCTTCGGAGGGCGTCATGGCTTTTGTTGCAGACAAAGGACGGCGTGGTTCACGGCAGAGAAGAAAGAATTCATCCACTAGACGACCCGACTGCCCTTTACAAGCGAGGGAGAAATCTAAGGTATGCAACATATATATACGTATCTGTTTGGATGATATACAAAAAGTGTAATGGGTGGAAGATGTATGTAACTAACTTATTGGTGAAGGTGTATAACTATAGGTGTTATGTGCATTCTATTTTTAAAGTTTAGGTCTCACCTAATCTAATTTTGCAAGTTTGCACTTTTCGGCTTCTCATTTTCTTATTTAAATATTTTTCATTTATATATTTCTCTGAGATTTATGTTATATTTTACGTATATATAAGTAAATTTGGACAGTAATAATTGTATGTATGTATGTATGTATGTATGACAGAGTTGGGATCCTAATCCCCTTCAAAGTAGGCCCCTTGTGCTTGCACACATTTAGCCCACCGATCCATCCACTGTCAGAAACACCTCTGGATATCTTCTTTTGGAATGGTGTTCATTTTTGCGGTCGCGTTCCGTATTATCTCTTCTCTAGTCTCAAAACAGGAACCTTTCAGTGGCGTCTTCAATTTTCGAAACAACCAGAAGTCACAAGGAGCCATGTCTGAAGAGTAGGGAGGTTGGAGAACGACTGGATTTCCATGTTTGGCCAAGAGATGTTGGATCAATTGCGATGAATGTGCGGGGGTGTTGTCGTGATGCAGTTACCAGTTTTTCACTGTCCACATGTCTGGTCTTTTGCGCCGAACTGTGTCATGGAGAAGCAGGAGAACATCTTGATAGTACTCCTTTGTCACTATTTGTCCTTCCGGTGCGTATTTGTGATGCACAATTCCACGGATATCAATGAAAACAGTCAACATCACCTTGATTTTGCTTCGCACCTGTCGCGCTTTTTTGGCCTTGGCGACTTGGGATGCTTCCATTGTGACGACTGTTTTTTTTTGTTTCTTGGTCGTACCCGTACACCCATGACTCATCTCCAGTTATCACGGTGTTCAGAAACCCAGGATCAGTGTCGGCGGTTTTCAACAAGTCCTGTGCAACTTGAAAACGGAGGTCCTTTTCTTCCTACGACAACAACTTGAGCACAAATTTCGCAGCCACTCCGTACATGTTCAAATCATAACGCAAAATTGCATGCGCGAAATCTTTACTCACTCCGACCTCTTGGGTGATCTCCCGCACGGTTGAATGACGATCTTCCATCATCAAATTTTGCACCCTCTCAACAACAGCTGCACTTCGAGCAGTTTGGGGCCTGCCAGAACGCTGGGCACTCTCTGCTGATGTACGTCCATTTCTGAATCGGTTGAACCACTCCTTAATTTGTGTTAAATCCATCACATCTTCTTCAAACACCTGCTGAATCTTACAAATTGTTTTGCTTTGAGAATCACTAAGCTTTTGACAAAATGTGATGCAGTATCTTTGCTCAACACGTTCAGTCATCTTGAAAGAATCGGTAATCCGATGAACACGTTGTGTAGCACCTCACTCAGTGACTGACAGGCAGATACTAACGCGCAGGAAGGTGGTGATAAAATTCACACATGTGCATGAAGGTGTATTCCTTCACTCTGTAGAGTGGCGCCGTCCTATCGTCTCTATTTCACACGGAAAAAATAAAAGTCGAATACTTTTTACACAGGCCTCGCATATATATATATATATAACACTCTAGGGGATGTTAAAAATAGACTGTCAAAAAGCTCTAATGCAAAGTTCCGAATATGTTCATTGAATACCTTTAGCTAATCTTCTATCTGTGCCTGCTTCTAGGTACACGTAGATCTTAATTTACCTTAATCACGTGACAGTTGCCGGTGCCGAGTGGATATAGCGACTGGTTTGCGCCTCCCGACCGTCTGAAATTGTTACTTTCCTGTACTGATGAGAGCAATAAGCTTGAAATGCTAGCGTCTGTAGGTATAAATAATTTAATATTGCTTATAAATCTAAATGAATAAATGCAAAAAAAAAAATTATTTATCAATCCTATATTATAAACAAAACGGGTTACTGTTATTTAAATTAAGAATACAACATAAAATCTTGATATTCTGTATATATAGTGGGGATAAAAAATTAAAAGAGAATCTTTTGACTGCCTAATTAGCATAACTATTTTTTAAACCATTCATAATTAATTAATGTTTAGTATTATTAATTTGGAATTGCGTTGACTTATGTTGGCTATCTATATGCAATAGTTTCGTCTATATTAACAGTAATTAATTAAAGTTATTTAATAAATAAATCAGAAAAATAACTAAAAAACCTTAAGTTTTAACTCCATGCGCTCGCTGACGACCTTACTGAAGGTCGGTCATGCAAACGAGAAGAGAAAGGGTAAGTGGGAGGAAGAGTGTGGTTGTCTTGGGTTGCTACAAGCAAGACAGAAGCGAGAAGAGAAAGAGTGAGTGGGAGTGAGAGTGTAGTTGTCTCGCTCACTCTCTCTCTCTCTCTGTCTCTCTCTCTGCCCCCTTTATCTCGCCCTCTTTTTGCAGTGTTTACCTATTTTAACTTGATGGAAAAAAGTAAAGAAAAAAAAAACAATTATTTTATAATTTAAAGCAGGGAAAATTATTGTATATAAATTCAATTTTTCGGGCTAGTTTTCGGGCAGTTAGCTAAATTCTTTTTTGTTATGGGAGTTAAATCCGCTGCATTTTTTTGGGGGGGGGAGGGGGCGCTACTTTACATGTGGTTTTATGACCTTGCCACTCGGACTTAGGGGCAGTGGAAACATTTTTTTATTAAGTTCTCTAAAAAATTACAATGGCCCGGAAATGTGGGAACATTTTATGTTAAATATATAAACAACTGATCCCTCACTCTAAATTCTAAATTATTTGTTTTTCTTTCCGTGTTCCATGATGTTAACACGTAATCCCATAAAAAAGCAGAATATAATTTTTTCGGGGTGGTGGGGTATTAATGGAGGGTGTTAATCTGCAAATTTACCCATATTTAATATTTTAAAATCTTATACTTTTTTTACTATACGTCTTTTTTCATTTTAATTTGAAGCAATTGATTTTAGTTGTGTTTACCTTTCCGGGGAGAATTAAATAAATAACTTTAAAATGATCTAACTAATTAAATATCTTATTTGTATGGCATAAATAAAATTATTGAAAGTTTGTATATTATTGTAGATTAACATCTCCAGACCACCCATCCTCGATAAAATGAGATTCTACTTTTTCAGGCAATTACGTGTGAATACCCTGAAAAACCTGGCTGAAAGAGAAATAACAAAAAATATTTTAGAATTTAGAATGGGAGTATCAGTTTAGCATATAAATTAATGTAAAATAATCATCTATTTTCATGCCGTTCCAGGGTTTTATGGCAGTTTACCATTTTTTGCCAGTGAAGATGAATTCTGTGCATTATCTTTTTTTAGGGAGGGAGGACCTTTTTGTGACGATTGCATGTGGTTTTACGACCTTGCCAGTCAAACTTAGGGTTAGTGTTAAAAACATATTAACTGCCCTAACAATTTAGAATTACCTTTAAAAGAATCTCAATTTTAAGATGGGATAATTTAGCTGAGGATGTTATTCCACAAATTTACCAAAGTTTATTAAAATTATGGAATTCTCTGAGTAAAAAACATTTTTTTTAATTAACGGCCCACATCTCCCAATTAACTGCAGCCCGGAGGGTGGGTAGGTTTTGCTAGTATTATCTTCTGATTTTAGATATATTTATCGACATATATTTATCTTAACTTTTAACTAGTCATTGATAACATGAAGGACAAAATATATCAATTGTTGGTTAAGGTTTTATTAATAGCCAGTTAATCATTTTAATAGCTTCCTTTTATTATGATAACAATATCTCACTCTCTTTCTCTTTCTCTTTCTCTCTCTCTGTCTTGTCCCCCCCCCCCTCTCTCTCTCTCTGTCTTGCCCCCCCCCCTCTCTCTCTCTCTCTCTCGCTCGCTCTGATAGACATTTATCAATCATTAATCTTGGAAATACACGTTTTATACCCAGAGAAAAAATTTAAGAAGAAAATATACTGAATTTGAATATCCTTGTATCTATTGTATACTTGTGATGGCTCTCTATGTCTCTCTGTCTGAACTTGGAAAACGAGTGGACCACAAGTTGAAGTAGACGAAAAACAGGCAAATGGAGCAAAATCAGATGGACACAATAGGCGTCTGTGTATAAAAGAAATGAGTCTCTTGGTCCCTTTGACGTGCAGCCAGATAATTTGTAGTCCATCTCTCATAGATATATTTACGTCGGCTGATGGTGCAGGATCAGGGGTGTCTCATTTGCAGTTCCAACTGTTTAAAGGGTTGGTGTAAGTTTTTTGTTCGTTTAAGTTTTATTTTGGTGATGTACATTAACATCTTAAATTATGTATCCCGTATGTTGTATTTGAAATAGACGAAAATATCTTAATTTAGTATTGACAACTAAAAACGTTCTAGGTGAAAAAAGAGTTGTTTTGTCTGTAAGGAGAAATTGAGTAGTCATGTTTGTTTCGGCTGGCGCCACATGAGTTTGCAGGTGTATATATGGGATAGGCATTGTAGATGTGTGTGTATATTAGCTTGTCTCTGTTTTGTTAGTGAGAGAGTGTGTGTGTTTAACTTGTCTGTACGTGAGTTCAATAAGCACTGCATGTATATGCGGATGCGGTATATATTTAGCAGTTCTTGTTTCATCTGCTGAGGCATTCAGCCTCAAAAGACATAGGATGGATTGTGACGTATGCAGAAAAACAGAAAAAAGGAAGAAAAACGCTGTGTTTGGGTCTTTATATTACGTACGAATATTCAGAAGTGAATATTTCTTGCACTGTGGTTGAAAGAAACTGCTGATTTGAGCTTTTGTCTAATCGAGAGTCGATACTTAAAAACAACATTCACTGGCGCTGCCACTTACAAAAAAGTTATTGATCATCAGATATTTAATAATAAAGTGTTGTGTTTTTTACTGCTAAGGGAACGGGGGTCCTTTCCCTTTAAGTCAGTAATCCATGATAAATGTTGTTACCTGTGGTTGAAGAAAATATGAAAGCTGCTCACTTATCAAAAGAAGAAAAAAGCCTTCTCTGGTTTAAATGCACGGTTTATTAATAGCAAATAACAATAGAAGTATTAAAAGTTCAATAAGGCATAAAAGCTCTTATGGGGGAGATATTAAAACAAAAGTTTGTTGTCTCAACTTCATTCAGTGAATTAAATAGAGTTAATTCTGGGGATGCCACAAATTGTGTGTGTAGTACCGATCAGATAATTTAAAATATATGTGTTTCCTTTCAGCTTCAGACTTTCTCTGTTCATTTTAATATCTGTTCCAACTCGATTTTTTTAACCCTTTTTCTAGAAATCACAAAAATACATTTCTACACTTTATTCAACTAGTCAGTCACTTTGTTTCCGGAGATGAGTTACTAGGACGCTAATAAAGCAAAGTAAATGTATGCCTACTTTTGTTGATTGAGATTATGTCATGTCCTTGATGTAGCCTGTATTACATACACAACTGGATTGTCTCCCCTACTAACAGCTCTTCAGTTAATAAAGTTTATTCATTACTGTTACCTCATGCTGTCTACTTACTGCAGTCTTGTCATTAATCCAAGTCCATTTTTGACGGTAACACAAAACAAATATAAAAGCCTGGATAAAGACCATCAACACCTTCTCTTCCCTACAATCCATCTCTACGAGAAGAGATGTTGCTAGTCTTTCTTTGATCTACCGTTATTTTCATGGCAGGTGTTCGTCTGAGCTCAAATCTATGGTCCCCCCTTGTAAAACATTCACAACTAGAACCCGCCTAGCCACTACCACTGTCAATGATTTCCCTTTCTCTCTCTGCGTACCCAAGACAAAACTAAACTTCCATGGGCAGAGTTTCTTTCCTAGAACTACCCATCTCTAGAACACAGTGTTGTGACCCTGCTTCCCAGCCGACTACAATATGGTCGTCTTCAAGTCCAATGTAAACAAGTTCTTGTTGAACCGTCTCCGTAAATAATCAATTTCTGCCCTGCTACAACCATCGTGCCGGTAAAAGCGATGTTGTCTCACCATCCACCAATCAATTCTTCAACCCTTATCCTTGAGTGAAACTCTAATCTTTATCCTCAAGTGGCTTTTGGGCCTTGATAAGTGGTGACCAAAACCTACTGCCAGCGAAGGATTTTAGTGCAGAAAAAACTTAATTCTGAGAAAACCTCAAAGAACATAAACCTTCCAGCATCAAGAATGGTTTGGTATTAAGTGGTAACGCTGAATGTTTCAGGCAGAGAGCAGCAAGAGACTCTTCATTTGGTTTTAGGAAAGATTCTTTAGATGACATTACTCGCATTGCAGCACATATATCACGTTTAATAAATTTACAATGAATTCTTCAATATAATTGCTTAATATTGTTGGGATGTATTTGTAGAATTAGAATTAATTGACATTTCTATTTTTTCCCCTTAAATAAATTCTTATGACCAATTCTAAAATAAGAATTTATTTAAGGGAAAAAAATAGAAATAGCAATTAATTCTAATTCTACAAAGCATTTTGAATTTAAACATATAATCAGAAATGTTCAGTTAACTATAACTTCTACTTTCTGAAATAATTCCAATATATTAGCATTGTTACAGATTTCCCCAATGATAATAGTGTATATAATTTTTTTAAAATTATTTTTTATCATACATTGCGTTTGGTTGGTTCCCAAACAAATCCTAATCTTTTGTTACCAAATTTGCCCTTTGTCTTTTTTTAATAATTAATGCCTGGAGAAGGCAAAAAGTTTATTTTGTTTTTGTTTATTAATTTCTTTTTTACTAATGAGTCATCACTTATCAAGGCCAAATACCATTCGAGGATAAAGTTGTTCCTGATCTATATAAACGATCTCCCTGATGGCATAGAGTCTGAGATTGGTTTATTTGCTGATGACACCACCCTTTACTCTCGCCATGTTGGCAAAACCGACGCAATTATATCCGATGCAATGGCTGAATCTTTAGAAAATGACCTCCAGGCTGTAGTGGATTGGGGTAATAAAGACAAAACTCCTTTCCTTCAATAACTACAAGGAACCTTTTCAACCACCGATTGTCATGGCAAATAACACCCTACCTGAGAGTTCATCATTCAAACTCCTCGGCCTAACCTTCACAGGTAACATGAATTGGAACAAATACATTGAAGACATTGCCAAGGCTGCCGCAAAGAAGGTTGGCTCCCTCTACCGTGCTAGTAAACTCTTCACACCTGACATTATCCTGTATCTCTACAAAGCCACCATCCGCCCATGCATGGAGTATTGTTGTCACATCTGGGCTGGTGCATCATCTACTAGTCTCTCCCTCCTTGACAAGGTCCAAAAAAGAATCGCCAACCTAATAGGTCCCTCACTGTCAGCCAAGCTCCAGCCTCTGTCCCATCGCCACAATGTAGCATCCTTGTGCTTGTTTTACAAATACTTCAATGGATTATGCTCCGATGAATTGGCTACTCTGGTGCCCCCTCGACGTAAATTCACTAGACTAACTCGACAATCAACTAAATCTCATTTATTCACTGTGGAGGTCCCCAGATGTCGGAGAGCCTTCTACTCAAATAGCTTCTTTCCTCGTACTGCTGGCCTCTGGAACTCTCTCCCTGCCTCCTGTTTCCCCAACAGTACGGACGTGCAGAAGTTTAAAACTAATGTAAACAGACGCCTAGCTGCACTGATCCCAATCTAGGTTGACCACCCCCTACCTTCTCCCCTTTTCTTTTTCTCAGTAGCCCCTTACGTCTACAGTGGCGGCCTGCCTTGTTTGGGGTGAACTATGTTAAAAAAAAAAAAGAAAAAAAAAAGGTCAATGAGATGGAATGATTGTCAGTTGAAAGATGAAGAACATTATGAGAGGATTGAGAATGATTAATGGAATTAACTAAGTTTGACATTGGATTTGAAGACGACTATATTGTAATATACAGGGAAGCAGTCTTGTGGTAATGTGTTTCACAGACGGGAATCCCTTGTGAACAAGCTCCATTCATGGAAATTCTACCTAACACTAGGCACAGGGAGAAAGAAAAGAACGATTTTTGTTCCACTGATAAACAATTTTTTGACAACTTTAGGTTTTCACGTTCAATTATCTAACATATAAAGTTATCTTGTCGAATTTTCAAAATCAGACACAAATAGCATTTTAGCAAATCAAACTTTGCTTTTGACTAGTCAAGTTTCATTTGTTATTGTTGTACCATGTTATTGGCAAAATAATAACGTACTTAGCTAGAATTTATTTTAAAAATTATTTAGTCTGGCAAAAATGACTGGAATAGGAATCCTGGAATAGGAATTGTCTACCGTAAGTTTAAAAATGTGCAAAAAATTACTTAGTCCATCCCAGACGACTGCTAATGTGGAACATTTTTAAAAAATCACTTATAAATAAACATCAGCTAGAGGATAACTCATTTTTAATTGAAGAATATAATAGAAGTTATCTACCTTAAGTAAGTTTAGAAATTGGCAAAAAAATTAAAATTAAAAACTAAAATAACATCACTGCATCCCAGGCAACACCGAGTAGGTACAATTAGTAACCGTCTAAAGTCGCTTTGGTAATCTGAAAAAATAATAGAAATATATGATTAAAATGTGATTAAATTGAGTAACACGATATACATTATAAGCACACATTGCATACGTATAAGCCTATAGATATTCAAAATGTGAGAAACCACTGCCTAAAAGATGCATGCTTACATGTACTTGTACATGTAACGGCTATCACTTTCACGATCCTGAATGAGGTCACCTGAGATGACTAGCGAATCTTGATTTCATAATCGAAGACCAACTACCTGTTTGCCTGATAGTGTTGCTAGGTCATCTTTGATTGTCGCCTCCCAGGTCGTCAGCTGCTCACTAGCACCTTTGCACCAATGAGGTAGAAAAGGACCTCATTGATCAGCTTTCTCTCTAACCTCTCCTCACCATGGTAGGGCTGTGCCAACATGATAGTGTCAGAGCTATGTTGTCGGAACTTCGGTTCTTTGTAGGGCCATCTAAAGAGGATTTGTCTGGCATCGAGAGATATTAGGATCACAACCCAGCTAAGAGGGCTCTGGTGGAAATGCAGGAGATAACTGTTCCAGTAACTGATGGGTCATTTTGTCCCTGCTGTAGTGAAACTACGACAAATAGGATGTTTGCCAGGGTAGGACTTAGGACCCTTCCCTTAACAAAATCCTAAAGATACTTTCTCCATGAATAATACGCTTCAAAATACTTATTTTAGTGACATAAAATAATTTATTAAAAATACCAGCTGTACCTATCGGTCTTTTTACTCTAATTTTTGTTTCGCTTCTTTTTAACTATGCTGTAATGGCAGAATTATCTCAGTGATCTCCCTTGGATTATATCGGAATTATTGCCACTGAATTATTCTTGCCAACATTAAAGAGAATGCGCTCTCCTTTTCGAAAGTCAAAAATCCCATTCCACCCATGTAGGAAATTTCGTACGAGATATTATTCTCTCTCTGGCTGGGCCTTCAAAGCCAGTGTGTCATGTCGTGGTGCGTCATGCATCCTGGGTGGGTTGAGCCAGCTTTCTCTTTAAAGAAGGAAGCTTCTAGAGGATATTAAATTCACAAGTGGACCCAAGTTGCATGCAATATCCCGATCAAAGAAGATGATTTTGACAACATTAATTTTTGCAGTGAGGTGTTGCCGTCCTCTCATATACAGCACCTGATATTCTCAAATGTTCATCCATCTGGTAGTGAACAGGCTCGATGTTGCTTAACTTTGGTGATCTAATGAGAACTTCTGTGTCAACATGATTATGCGGTATATAAAACCCATTGGATATGCTTTGATCTGCTTCTCATCTCTGCATGACTTTCATAAACCCTGACACCATGTTCGTCAAGTGCTTTCTGGTCACAGTCGCCCAGAAGACTCCTAGACCAGTCCCAACAAATATATAAAATCATTTTTACTTACACTATTGTTCATGCATATTCTCTATTCTTTTACCCTGACAGCACATGTCTATATCGATTTGGATATTAATGTATTCCTTTCCTTAATAATTATGTATGTAGTTTTTACGCCTTTATGTATCATGTTAAGTACCACTTTACATGTTTTATAACCCCCTTTTACGTTTGTCTTCCATGGACGGTTTATCTGAGAATAAATGTGTTTCTTCATTATTATCCTTTCCTTTCTTTCGACCCTGTGTATTATCCCAATAACACCACACATAAAATGGCGACCACCTGTTCGAAAAATATATATCCGAACATGTGGTCACTAAAACTTTTGTTAGATTTACAATGCCTTCTGTTTTTTTTACCAAATTATTTTTTAAAAAATAGTATTTTGAAAGTTAAATTTAATTATCACAGTACCATTTGATCATTAATTATTAATCAAACCAAATTGTTATAAAACTGTTAGATGAAACTTTCCAACTAGAAAATGATAATTAAATATTTAAGAGAAATTGAATATTTTTATGAGGAAATAACTTTTTACCCAAAATTTGTCTCTCTTGCCTCAAAGAGATTTTGAGCAGTTATGTCCCTTGCATGCCACCAGCCGACATTTTGAGATAACATTCAATGGCCATGTTGTACACCGGCTACAATTAATTACCTCTTCATTATAAAGTAATTCTTTTTCGGTTATAAATATATAATAAATAATTATATTTGTTGATCTATACAGAAGCGTTTTTATTCAATTTATTATTCATATTCGTTTCTTACCACGCAAAAAAAAAACACAGTACTTCAAAAACTATAACTATTTTGTTATGGTAATATTGTTTTAATCTCTATTTATAAACTGATTGGATGTAAATAACTTCCCAAAATGTTGATCTTTTATTAGATGAGGATTTGATACGTACTTTAAAGCCAGAAATACCTTTCTGTACGACAGCTTAAATGCTCCCAAATTCTGTTCAAATTTTGAATGGTCATTTAGTTGATGGAGTTGGGGTTTAAATCGAGAAGAAAATCAGAATGACGAATGTACTTGGAAGAGTAATACGTCTGGCCGAATCTGATTGAAATAGAAATGTTACATTAGCAAAAAGGATCACCATTCTTCCATGAAATAATAACGACTCAACAACTAAAAAGATATGCAGTTTTATTTGTTGGAACACAGAAACAAAATGAAAGTTTTACAATAGGTTGATTCATGTCGGTTAGATGAAATAATATTATCCTGGAGTTCGCTATCTCACCAGCTCATGGTTAGGGCTGGGTGAGAACGGAAAGAATACGTCTTGTCAGCTTGAAGAGAAATCGCGAACTGAACATTCATATTGACAAGATGAATTAACATTATGCTGGAGTTCTTCAACTTGTCTACCGCTAGCCCAGGTAGAGAGGCTGGAACTGAACATTCACCTCGTGGTTCATGTTCGTCACATGGTTTGGTTCTTGTACCAAAACGATTCATCACGTATGAATCTCATTGGGTGTAGGCATCTTATTTGTCCATGCGGTGAAGAGGCAATGGTTATATAATCACCAAGCCAAATCACAATCTCACCGTTGATCACGTAGACCCATACAAAATAGTTCTCTCATGCAACTGCTACAGTCGCAAAGTACTTAATTTATGTTTTAATTATTAACAGAAGATTAAAATGGCTGACTTGTTTACGAAGAAGCAGAAATGCATTTTGATGTATGTAATTTCATAATTAAATTATTTTTTAAATAGGATTTTTTAAATTTATTTTGTTACTTTAAATTTTGCATTTTTTATTTCAATAAATAGTCGATTAATAGTAAATGAAAGATAATGATGTGTAAGTCACGTAGAGACGAGAAACATACATATACAGACACATGAAAAGTGGTCCTACAATTTTATTAATATTGAGATTACTTTTATTTTTGTATAAATATCTGACATAATAATTTTATTTAAAACATAATTTACACTCGAATAAAAGTGAGAAAAAAAAATGTAGTTTTAAATTCTTGCATTTTTTGTGAGATAATATACACGTTTTTACACACATAATCAATATGTTTTGTAGAGAAACAGACAGATAAATTGATTATATATATATCTATCTATCTATATATATATATAGAGAGAGAGAGAGAGAGAGAAAAAGAGAGAGAGAGAGAGAGTGAGAGAGAGAGAGAGAGAGAGAGCGAGAGAGAGAGCGAGAGAGATAGAGAGAGACACACACACATACATACATCTATTATTATACTTAAGCTGAGTTTATCAACAAGTTTTTCCCTAAGACTTTTTTCTTACGTATTTCAACCACACAAAATATATGTTAAAATATTCCTTAATGTTGAGATCGAGTTATGTTTGCAAAAAAGATCCATTTTAATTCCTCTAAGCCGTAAATTGCAATTATCTCACTAAGTGACTCATCTGTTACAACATTCTCGGCCTTTCAGGCTGGAATCAAAGTGTAGTATCTGTTCTGTTCTCGGTCAGTGGAGAGAGATCTTTCTAGACTGAGGCAATTTAACTTTTTGTCCCGATCCAGAGTGCTCCTTTTTGAGTTGCTGGATTTTCCCCACATTAAAGACTGTCCTTGTGTCTAACTCTGCCCTCGTGGGGAGGCAAGTAAATAGAGACCCATCTCTTCCAAAGTGTTTGTCTATCACTCTATTCCTCTCTTTGTTTGAACCCAACTCTTATTTTATACTGTATTTATCACTCATGCCCCTTTCTCTCTCTCTCTCTCTCTCTCTCTCTCACACACACACACACACACACACACACACACACACACACACTCTATCTCTCTATGTATTTATTAACAGTAAAAGGTAATAAAGAAACGACAGAATAAAAAGATTGGAATAGTCCATTATAAACAATAGGGAATATCATCACGTTTAACCTGTAGTCAGGGAGGAAAAAAAGAGAAAGAGAAATAGAGAGATATATACAGCAAGCAAAAAGAGGCTAATTTTATCTTCTTATATTTTTGTTTATATTTAACTGGCTTTGCAAACTCACTTTTTCCTGATTCAAACAATTTGGATATATTGAAGCGGTTAGCTTCTAAAGAGGCTGCCATATTTTAGCAATTAGTTTTTGTTTGCGTGTGTGTTTTTTTATCGGAATGGTGACAGGAAAAATTAGACCACCGTGCAAATTTGATAAAATATTAATTTGTTTTCAGATTTTTCCTCTCTGGGAGTTAACCGCTTCAATATACATAACAATTTAACCCAAGCTCAATGGATGACTCAACAAGTAACATTCTTTCTAGTACATACATGCATACATATACAATACATGCAATCAAAACCTTTGCATATTTGTGTAGATTATTTAATGATTATTTTATTAATGAAATTTGATAGCTTGCGAGATCGGCCATTGATAAATACTATTGAGATAACGATGGTCAGACACAGGTGGCCATATTTATTTTTAGATCATTAAATGATTCTTTTGTAAGAGTTCAATACGATTCTTTATTTAAATTATTATTTATTACTCCAGACTGCAACCTGCGGAATATATTGAGTTGCATGACTCTAAAAATATTTTAGGTAAGTTTTGTAACTTTTGTTAGTCTTTTAATTTAAACAGAATCCTTTTATAAATATGTCAATCAAAATCTTTGATAAAAAAAAAATCAGTTTGTCAGCCATCAGGCTGATAAACTGATTTTTTTTTTTTTATCAAAGATGTCAATCATCAACATGTCAGCCATTGTATTTGCTCGTCGAAATAAGTTTAAAAATATATTTCTTTTCTTTAGATCAACAAATAATAAACTTGCCAATGTTTTTTTTTCTTTGAGTTTTATTTTTGTTGAGGAACTTTTAAAAATAGATTTGGAAGTTTAATGAATTTTTCTCTCACAAATCTGTCAAATGTTCGGATGAAATAAATGAATAATTAAATCATGATGCCCCACAGCTCATCAAATGTATAGAGGAGATAGCAGGTGTATTGTCAGCGAATTTCGGGAAATATAATGGTTTTAAAGGATGCAGTGTCTCGACAGCCAACAACTTTGGTATAAATTGATAATCTATTACTAATGGAGATTTGGTATGTGTCTGTGTGAAGCCGACCTATACTATTACTTAATGTACTAATACACCAACTTTTAAAGCTCAATTCAGTTTACTATACTTTTTCAGACTAATGTATTATCTTTCAATGATCAATTCAGGGGAGTAGTGTAATATCTGTTCTGTTGTAATGATATCATCCTCCCAGGCATTACCCCCCCCCTCCATATTCTCTCTTGTCATGAGACCATCCTACTAGTCATTACCTCCTCCTTTGGAGAGGAAAGTAAGATAGTATCTGTTCTGTTGTCATGAGACCATCCTCCCAAGCATTTCTTTCTCCTTTGGGAAGAGGCAGTGTAGTATATGTTCGTTCGTCATGATACCATCTTCCCAGGCATTACATCCTCCATTTGGGTGCGGTAATGTAGCATCTGTTCTGTGACCATGATACCATCTTCACAGGGATTACTTTCTCCTTTTTTCGGGGGGGGGGGGGATGATATATAAGTAAAAATAATGAAAAATAATGAAAAATAATGAAATGATGTGTTGTGTTCAGGTGCACTACAAAACATATTTTTTTAATTTAATTTTTTTTTTCTGGGGATGGGGCATCCTACCAGATTCCAGACATTCACCTACTATTTCAGATACTCTAACCGAGAAATCTTTTTTAGAATTCTAACCATTCCTTTAAATACAATTGTTTGGATCTCTCTTGCAGTTATATTTGCCAGGTAGATTTTTTAAAGTTCCTTTTCATGAGCCGAGTGGCTCCTATGATTACTGGAATGATTGAATTCTTCCTAAGGTTTCAGTTTCTTTTCATGTCGTACTTGAGACTTTAGTATTTAGTTCTTTTCTCCCTCTCAGCTCTATTGAGTCCGGCATCATCAGACACTGACTTCAACTAGGGTTGCTACTCTCTCCCTCGTGTCCCATATGACAGGTATTAAAGTGCATATATATGTGTACATTCAAATCAACTGAGTCAAACAATAACAAGTTTCGAAAAAAAATAAACTGGAAAAAAAAGGCTTTTATTTTTCTTGTTTAAAATTAGATTAATGACTATCTTAGTGTGTATCTATTCGTATAAACTCCTTGTTTAGTATAAAGTTGCAGCTATGCTACGGCTGTTTTAATCGCAAGTATAGTTTTAAATTTAGGACTAGATGACCCGTGGCCATTACCATTATTTGTTTCACTTTGATTTAATTGGAAAATTCATAAACTCACTTTTTTGTGATTGTTTGAATCAAGAAAAAATGAGTTTGAAAACCCAGTTGAATATAAAAAATAAAAATTAGTCTCTTTCTGCTCGCTATCTCTCTCTCTCTCTGTATATATATATATATATATATATATATATATATATATATATATATATATATATATATATATATATATATATGTATATATATATATATATATATATAACTTCTTTGTAGAATGGTAGGAAAAATCCCAGCAGAGTGCTCGATTAATTAAGAATTAAAGTTAAAAATTAAGAGCATAATATTTATTTATTCTGGTACAGAAAAATTAGTACAACATTCGTACCGTCGGTTTCAAGCACGGAAGGTCTTACCCATCCGGCTCTCTTCAGCTTCTGTTGTCATCTGTTTTGGAAATGTGAGGTCACATGACACTCTTGTTGGGACGCGTTATTTGCTCAGTGTGTTGTGTGTGTTTGTTTAAATTTGAATTTAGTGTAATAAGACCGTTGAGATTTAAAACACGATAAATATCAATTAGCCAAGGCAGATACATATAAATCTATTAATAATGATACTACTGAAATAGCTACTAGACTAGGCGTCGAATATAGAATTAATTATTTAGATAAGAGGAAGGCCTTTGTTACTTTAAAAGACCACAAAGAAAACTTCACAAATAAACCCTCATGCAGACTTATCAACCCAGCTAAAAGCGAACTAGGACTAGCAAGCAAATCCATTGTTAAAAATATAGTTAATAAAATTAAGGAAAAAATAAACCTAAGTCTGTGGGGCAATACTAACTCAGTCCTAAATTGGTTCCATAACATACAAGATAAACACAGATGCAAATTCACACAATTAGATATAGTAGACTTCTACCCATCCATTACAAAAGACACCCTAGATAAGGCCTTAACATTTGCACTTTCACACACAAACATCAGTCAACTAGAAAGGGACACAATACTGCAAGCAAGACAAACCCTTCTCTTCTTCGAGGGAAGGGCTTGGGTTAAAAAATCAAACCCAGAGGACCCATTTGATGTTGCAATGGGGGCCTACGACAGTGCAGACATCTGTGACTTAGTCGGCTTGCTTATATTAGATACACTCCAAAATAAATTTCCAGACCATTTCTTTGGTCTCTATAGAGATGACGGACTTTGTCTGTCACGCAACCACAACGGAAACACATTAGATAGATTTAGAAAAGAATTAACAAACACCTTTCATAATCTCGGCTTCAAAATTACCATTAAAACAAATTTAGACCAAGTAAACTTCCTAGATACCACACTGAACCTTAAAAACAATACACACAAACCTTTCCACAAACCCAATGAAACACTCCAATACATACACAAGGGTTCCTGCCACCCCCCCACCATCTTTAAAAATTTAATCAATAATATTAGCCAAAGAATTTCAAACCTCTCATCCAGTCCCGAAATTTTCAACCAAGCAGCACCATATTACAACAAAGCACTCCGCGACAGCGGGTTCAGAGAAGAAATCTCATACACCCCCAACCGAGACCAACCACGGGGGACCCGCAATAGAAGGAGATCGGTGATCTGGTTTTCCCCACCCTATTCGACCAATACCAAAACAAAGGTAGGCCAACTTTTCCTCAAGTTACTCGACAAACACTTCCCACCCACAAATGAATTACACAAACTTTTTAACAGAAATTCTGTTAAGGTCAGCTATTCCACTGCCCCTTCAATAAGAAAAATTATCTCTGCAGAACCCAAAACAATTACAAACGCAGGCTGCTCATGCCAAGACAAAAACAACTGCCCCCTGGAGGGAAATTGCAAAATCAATTCAATCATTTATGAAGCAACCGTCACAGACCAGAATACCAGTAATGCAGAAAAATATATTGGGATGACGAAGGGAAGCTTCAAACAAAGGCTATACGCACACAGAAACTCCTTCAGATACAAAAACAAGGCTAATACGGCACTCGCGACCCGAATATGGCAGCTTAAAGAAGATAATACACCCTTCACCATCAAATGGAAAATAATTGAGAGAAAACCATCCTTCTCTCCAGCCATAAACAGATGTCCTCTATGTGACGCTGAAAAATACCACATCTCAAAGGCCATCATCGATCCGAATACAGCCTGTTTAAATGTCCGCGATGAAATATTCAGGGGATGTGTCCACAAGAGACAAGCATTGCTTATAAACTGGTCTGACCGATTCACATAATGTCTAACTACCCCCCCCCCCTCTACTAATATAAACACAATAAAAACGAACAAATACCTCATCAACCTATATCCACTTAAACTTCAAGAGCAAAAACTCCGACCTTCACAAAAATACAAAAATATTTAATTTATTTATCAGTTACTAGTTTAAACAAACTATATCCACATAAATTCCAAGAGCAAAAACTTCGACTTTCACCAAAATACAATAATGCAAAAATATTTAATTTATTTATCATTTAACTTATTAATCTAAATCTACAAACCCATTTTAACAAACTCAAATATTTCATATTTCCAACTAAGTTAGCTCCCTTAGATCCGAATTTCTTCATTAAAATCACCCCAATCTGGGGAAAAGATTTTTACTAACCGTTTTTTAGAACGCATACCTTCAAAAATATAACGGCTAATGATACAAATTCATAATTTGGCTCACGGGAATTTCAGAGAAACCCTTTCTTTATTTTTGTTTTTAATCTTTAATTTTTAATTTTTAATTTTTAATTTTTAATTTTATTTTTTATTATTATTAATATTTTTTAATCTTTAAATTCATTTTTAATTGATTTTTATTTTTATTTATTTTATTTATTATATATTTTTATTCTTTCTATTTTTATTCTTTCTCTCTCTCTCACTCTTTATTCTCTACATTTTTATTCTCTATATTTTCTTATTATTTTTTAATTCCCTTTTTTTATTCTTTTTTTATTCTTTGTTATACCTTTTTTATACTCTTTCTCTTTTTATTTTTTTATTCTTTTATTCTTAGTATTGAGATGTTTTTATATATAGGTTTTTTTATATTTATTTATATATATATATATATTTTTTCATATATTTTTTACCCCCCCCCCTTTTTTTATTCCCTTTAATCTTGAATTCCCTCGTGTTTTAAATCTCAACGGTCTTATTACACTAAATTCAAATTTAAACAAACACACACAACACACTGAGCAAATAACGCGTCCCAACAAGAGTGTCATGTGACCTCACATTTCCAAAACAGATGACAACAGAAGCTGAAGAGAGCCGGATGGGTAAGACCTTCCGTGCTTGAAACCGACGGTACGAATGTTGTACTAATTTTTCTGTACCAGAATAAATAAATATATATATATATATATATATATATATATGTATATATATATATATATATATATATATATATATATATATATATATATATATATATATATATATATATATATATATATAGTCTCGGAAGTTTCTCAACAATTAAAACTTTATAAAGAAAAAAAAATATATATATATATAAAAAAAACAAAAAAAAAAAACTTATAGTCTCAAGTCTTCCAGTGGAAAATCACTCATGTAAGTCAATTTATTTTTTACAGTTATTATATTAGTTAGTTTCTAACACTATTTTAAGGGATCATCAGTTGTTTACCATGTTTACCACTGTTTCGGGAATTTATATGTATATATATATGTATATATATATATATATGGTACACATATTGTATTAGTTTCTGTAGATGTAAATCCATTGAAACTCCAGTGTTTATAAAAAGTGCTCAAAAACAAGTACAGCTGTTCTTTAGTATATATTTTTTATTTATAAAAACATTATTGGTTACATATGTGTATACATGTTTCAGTTGTACTCTTCACAGAGAGTCAACCTCTTCAGAAGAAGACAAGGAAGTGAGATGAATTTGGAAAACTTTCCCCTTGAGTAAATCTTTTTTGGGGTGAGATATTTTTATAATTTTTCCCCGGTCAAGCTCAGTATCGGGTTACATTCTTTACTTGTTAACTCTTTCAATTAGTTTCTATCTTTTTTATCATTTTTATTACCTACCGTTCCTTCTATTCCTTTCTTTTTTCTATTTTTTATTACCCACTTAGCTTGGATTCCTTTCTTATTCATTTAACACTTTAAAGTTTTAATCTATGTACATGCATTTTCAAGCATAAATCTCTGATCTTCATATAAAATACACACGTGTGCACACATAAATAGATACACAAGTACACACATAAACATACATATATATATACATATATAAAATAAACACAAATATAAATGCATATATCCATACACAGATATACACATATATACATACATATTTACATATCCACATATATATATATATATATATATATATATATATATATATATATATATATAAACATACATACACACATGCACACACATACAAAGATAGACGCATGCATACATATAGATTCAAAAATCCACATCCACTTACATACATACATACATACATACACATACAGCCCATGGATACATTTCCTTTTCCACTGATTAGTTCAGCATAATATATCCCAATATATATACATATATGTGCTTTTTTGTCATTATTCTAACGGTTTTTTAATTAACTCATTCTAAACATGTGTGTAGACATTACATGCATGTATATGCATCACTATAGAATGTACCTCCATCCATACCTAATCACATATATACATACATGTGTAAATGCTTATACTACTAATATTTTAATAATACTCTCACATACTGGTATATCATATACATATGTCTATATAAAAAATACCTACTTACATATATATGGACATGTTCGTATAGCACATACATAACTATACACAGATTTATGAATAACTACTATCATGTTACATTGTAACCTAATTATTATTTTGATTTTATTGACTTTTACTTCATTGTTAGTATAAGTTAGTATAATTTTTTTTCTTCTTCTTTATTTTTTATTTTATTTTTATTTTTTATTTTTATTTATTTATATATATTTTTATTTATTTATTTATTTTTAATTTTTATTTTTAAATTCTGATGTCTTTATATTTTTGAATTTAAGTAATCTGTATCATCCAAAATCACTACACCTCACCTTATAATGATATGATTTTTGTACTTCCTCATAGTTATCACTTGTTTATATATAGAATCAACTATTGCAATTACATACGCTGTATTTAATTAGTTTGCTTATCTTTATGGTACTTATCTTGTAAGTTTCTTGTATTGATACTATATCATACGGTAGGTAATAAAAATGATAAAAAAAGATAGAAACTAATTGAAAGAGTAAACAAGTAAAGAATGTAACCCGGTACTGAGCTTGACCGGGGAAAAATTATAAAAATATCTCATCCCAAAAAAGATTTCCTCAAGGGGAAAGTTTTCCAAATTCATCTCACTTCCTTGTCTTCTTTGGTCTGAAGAGGTGGACTCTCTGTGAAGAGTACAACTGAAACATGTATGCACATATGTAACCAATAATGTTTGTATAAATAAAAATTTATACTATATATATATATATATATATATATATATATATATATATAACATTTATAAATAAATATTAAATTATATTTACTTACAGATGACGTCGTTTCGAGCTTATGCTTTCATCAGTGCAGGGAGTGATAATTTCAGACAGTCGCCAGGCATGAACCCGGTTCACAGAGTCACTTTTGACTCTGCATGCTTTTGCTCTATCTTCTTGACCATAGGAAATTGTCACGTTATACGGAGAAATTAAGTTATATTTATGCCAATTGCAGCGGACTATCACATCAAGACAATCTATATAGAACTCATATATATATATATATATATATATATATATATATATATATATATATATATATATATATATATATATGAGAGAGAGAGAGAGAGAGAGGGGGGGGGTGATAGATACCATATAAAATAAGAACGAGGGTCAATCAGCATATACTGAGAGAGAGTGAGAGTGATAGATAGAAACTTAGTAAGAGATGGGTCACTTCGTGAGGTAATTGAAAATTGCATAACTGAATCTCAAAACTGATGAATATTTTAGTATGTATTTTGTATGATTAAAATATATAGAAAAAATGTCTCAGGGAAATAAACCATAATTAATTCATTTGTAGTATAATAATAGATTTGTGGTCTGTCTGTCTGTCCAAGGATACAATTGAAAACAAAGACCTATACTAAGATCAAACAGAACTTTTTGCAAGTAAAATTTTATGAGGAGTCTAACGGTGGTTTTCATTTTGTATTAGGATTTTTTTATTATAATATTCTGGAATCTGCGTTCCTGATGAAAAAAAGCGACTTATTATTCTTTAAGTTGGCTAATTTGGTAGATTTATAGCCAATAGCAATAAACCTTTAGAATCCTAGAATAATTTGCAAACAAACAAATAGTTTTGGGCTTTTAAATTAATTTCTTTAATTATTACATGATACTATTGTTGGGCTAGAATTATAAGAGTTATCCCCCTTGGATTTATTCGAGCCAACGCGAGTCTGTTATCTTATTCCGTGCAGAACTTAAGATGACATTTTAGTTTCTTTCCGGCACACCCATCAAAGCAGACTAACGTTTCGTCCAGCTTCTCCTAGGGCTTTCCCTCTAGCTTACACCATTTGATAGCAGTCACATAAACTATCAGAAACACACAACACAAAGTAACATTTATTTATAGTCATTGTTCATGTAGCACGTGTTCTTATTGTATTTTGGGACCTTAATGTGTTTCTTCTTTAGTCCTTATGTCTGTTGTTTTTTCCTTGTATATTATATTGTGTACCACCTTACATGTTTCGTGTCGTCTTTTATGTTTGTCTTCAATAAACTGTTTATCTGTGTGACAATAAAGACGAGAACTTACCTGCTTCAAAATGTATCAGATGATTTGCGTGTCGAGCAACCGAATTTTCCATTGACGAATTTTCCGTTGCCGAGTTTTCCTTGCCGAGTTTTCCATTGACGAGTTTTCCTAAATTGTGTATTATACATACATACTTCTATCCAGTCAAGCAGACTATCTAGTCTAAGAGAAGAAAAACAACATAACTTTCACTAATACACTTAGGAACAGTATGAATCCACATATATCCTCCCCAAAGTTATATGAATTAAATAGTAGGGTAGACTGTACTCTGAAACCTTGATTGGGCAAATAACCTCCCCTATTTAGAGTGTTAATTTTCGGAGTTTTTATTCAACAGAAAGATAGCAGTGTACTTTTTAAAAGGGCCTTAGTAATTATCTCAGGTTAGCTAGTAAACATTTTGAATTCTCTCTCTCGCCCTCCTCCCGACCTGCACTCAGATGGTGTCAAAATCGTTCGTACCCCTAACTCAAATGTATTTCAACTTTCTTTAATCTTTCCCATGAAGTAGAACGCTCAAGTCACTGACTGCAATAAAAACTTTAATGACGCCTTTGATCTGTCTCATCGCTTGATAGCAAGTCGACGGGGTTGGGGGAGGGTAACAAATAAAACAATAAAAAAAGATTGTTAAAACATTACAATTAAATCGTCTTCCGCCTGAGTCCTCTCCCTCTCTCTACCAGAGATATAATTTAAAAAAATAATTCAGAGTAAACTCTGAGACTTTCTTTACTTTTCCTTATATTGCTGAATAAAAAAATAATGTTTAAAAAATAATCCCAAATGGAGTTGCTCCCGCTCAACTCCCGCTGAATATAAAATGAGCCCTCCTCTCCTTCGCTCCAGCAAAAAGGAGCGTACTCCTGGAGCGCGCTCCTCTTTGGAGGGCTCCGTAAAGCCCTGTATATATATATATATATATATATATATAATTTTTTATATTATTCCCAGCGGAACCAGTGTAAGCATAATGGCGTTAAATTCTGTTGAGCAGAAGGCTCAGAGAAACATCTGTTATTAGTTTTGCCTTCTACTTATAATAGAGGATGTTTACGTTAAAAACTTTATTAATAGGTAAACAAAAAAGTCAAACTTGTCTGCAGCCTGTTCATTTTTATCAGCCTTTGATAATTCAAAATATGACTTCAATTTCTAACATGCAAAATCAATTTACAGTGCATGAGTGACAATAATGGTTGTCGCCGTTAAAGAAAAAGAAATGAAGTGGCAAACAATCAAGCAGGACAACACTATTGTGTCCCAATTAGTTGCCTGATTGATCAAAGGGAGAATGCTGACAATAAGGAGGAGGGTTGGTAAAGTAACATAGAACAACTGGTGATACCAGATCAGGCTGCCCTGTAGCTCCCTGAGACGAAATTCACCTACATTGACGTTTTTTGTTTTCTTTTTTTTTGTAAAACTTAATTATGTTCTACAAAACCAAAAACAAAAACAACAGCCCTCTCCCTCCCCTTTTTTATTTTATTTTTCCTACCCTACTCCCGGTCCTGGATATGACCTTAAACTACATCCGATGGTGAGATCCGGCTTACGGACTTTGGGGAATGTGGAGCCTCCTCTTAATTACCATTGCTCCCAGGTCCACCCTGACCCGGAGTGGTAGTACCTGTTAGGGTCCCAACTATGGGTTAAATAGAAACAGATATTAAAAGGGGAAAGAAACAAAAAAGAGAAGAAAACAAATATACTTTAACAACCAAACCAAACACCATCAATAAATATTTGAACGTGTGAGGAACTTGAAGCATAAAAACTTTCACCAGGATGACTGCATTCGCCATTGAGTGGCCTGAAAGGGGTTGATGTGCCGTAAAGCGGGACAACCAAACTAGGCACCATGAATAAATATTTGAAGATATAAACAACTTGAAGCATAAAAACTTTCACCAAAATGACTGCATTCGGCATTAAATAACCTGAAAAGGGTTGATATGCCGTAAAACAAAACAACCAAACAACCAAACAGAACAACCCATTTTGCTAACTACTGTAATTATATTTACAAAGAGAGACATTTGAAAAATATGGGAAAACCAACTATTTCTATTTCATGACCCTTTTAAGCACAAAAAATAAAACTATTTTTAAACACTTAATTAGTATTTTGGTATGCACAGCATTTAAAACATTTGTTCCAAACTTTATTCTTCACTTTAATAAGCTAAGAAAAGAAGTAAGAACTTTTTAGGTACCATATTTTATCGTGCGTGTTCTAACAAACAGGTTGCCACTGAAAAATATCAATATTAGATGTTATATTCTTTTGTTAAGTGCATTCTTAACGAGCGATAACTAGTTAAAAGCTGTGTTCTCTATGGTATTCTCTTGCTTTGCATGTTCCTTACCAAGGGTCACCAATATAAAGCTAACGGATATTTTATATCCGAGTGATTACCTTTTTAGCGACCACATGTTCCGGTATACCTTCCCACTACGGGTGGTTGCCATTTTGTGTATTATGTTATTGTGTGTCGGAAGAAAGAGAAAAGGACAATAGTGAAGAAACAAGTGGATTTACATATATACACATTTATTCTCAGATAAATAGTTTGTCGAAGACAAGCATAAAAGAGGGAAATGAAACATATAAAAGTCTACTTAATATATAAAAAGTGCGTTCCTCTAACGTTGGCCAGAATAATTCTAATTAAATTACTCAGATAATTCTAAGCCAACATCCTGCTTGAAAACTGCGGTTTCATTTTGTTCTCCACAGACGAATGCATCTTTTCTTCATAGCTATGTTTCCTTTAAAAATAAATTTTAAACGAACAAGTCGTCCCCCTTCTTTTCCTTTTGTTTCTCACCATACTTACTTGAGACTTGTTGAACCAGTTTAGGGTTGGAGCTTGCTAAAATCAAAGTTATGAAACAGTTTTTTTTATAAGGTATTTCAAAATACTAACGCCCATTTATTAGGGCAGCAGAGACATTTTATGCACGTGCACAATGTATAGTTTAAATTGTAAAATAAAATAACAAAAAGAATAAGATGGAGTATTGTTGCCATATCTGGGTTGGTGTACCAACCCACTAGCCTTTCCTTCATGAATAAGGTGCAAAAAAAATGTCTAACCTAATATGTTCCGCACTGTCTGCCAAGCTCCAGTTGCAGTGATGCATCTCAGTGTTTGTTGTACAAGTACTTCCACGGAATGTGGTCTAATGAACTTACTGCACTTGCACCCCCCCCCTCAACGAAAATACCCTCAACCAACCCGACTAGCACCAAAATTTCACCCCTTCATTGTAAAGATCCCTAGATGCTGGAAGATTTTCTAGTCTTTTTTTTAATGGAAATCGCTCTAGACAAGGCATATAGCCACTTGATTTAAGGAGCTGATAGCTTCTTTCTTCAGATAGCTTGATTTTGGAATTCCCTCCATGCTCCCTGTTTCTCCGACCATACTACATGCAGAGATTTAAATGCAATGTGAACAAACATCTTGCTGCCCACTCCTATAAATCTGGCCCCTATGACAGGTGTCCCTTACGCAGCAGTGGCAATATGCTTTGTTTAGGGGGCATAAATAAAAATAAAATAAAAAAATTAAATTAAAATAAATTTTAAAAAAGAAACAACTCGAGATAGAATAGAGGGATAGATGGCATTCCAAAATTTCATAAAATTAGTTAAACTCATTGTTTTATTCATTGTATTTGTTTTTAATTACGAAAGACAAAATATTTCACCGTCATCACGGGATGAGTTCACGTCGTACATAATGTAACAATAAACAAAAAATGATTTAATCTTTCGCCAACAAACCCGTCAACTGAGTACAATTATTCAATTATTGACATTTTGACAACACAAAAAGTATTTGTTGCGTCACGAGAAAAAAAAAACCTTTGTAGTTGAACAATTTCCTTCTACCCCAATGTTCTGCATTATTTTATTAAATATAAATAAGGTATTATTGTAGATTAACACCCTCTGTATTATTGTAGATTAACACCCTCCCTACAAAAAAAAATAATAAGATTCTACTTTTTTTAGGCGATTACATTGTAAATACACTGAAAAACTTTTGCAAAAAAACAAACAATTAATTTAGGATTTAGAGTGGGGGATCAGTTTCGCATATGAATTAAAGTAAAATGATCCCCCATTTCCGAGCCATTACAACGTTTTAGCGCAGTTAACATAAAAAGAAATGGGGTAACTTAACCCATTTCTTTTTATTGTTGTTGCTATGTGAGATGAATTCTGTGCATTTTGGAGGGGTGTTCTACTCTTTTAGCTTACAACTTTTAGGCGATTACGTGTGGTTTTACGACCTTACCAATCTGACTTGAAATGGCCCGGAAATGGGGGATCATTTTACGTTAAATTTATATACGAAACTGATCCCCCACTCTAAATTCTAGAGGAATTGTTTTTTTTTTTTTTTTTTTTCTTTCTTTCTGGCAAGTTTTTCAGAGTGCTGTTCACACGTAATCGCTTAAAAAACGTAGAATCTCATCTGGGGGTGGGTGGTCAGCGAAGAGTATTAATCTACAAACTTATGAAAAATAAATATTTTTGTTGCTGTTGATTAGATAAAAAGGCACGACGAAGAAATAAATACAAACAATTCTGCCATGCAAGAACGGTACGTGCACTAGTATTCGTTATACAGGAGTGAGGAATAGTGTCGCTTTTGTTGTTGTTGTTGTTGTTGTTTTTCGCGTCGTGTGAGGCATTTACCTGCTTCATGTGCTCCAAGAAATCATCAGCATCATCAAACAAGAATAGCAGCAGGAATTTTCGATAGAAGAAGAAGAAGAAGAAGAAGAAGAGGAAGAGGAAGAGGCGGAGAAGAAAGAGAAGAACAGTAGTCGACTACTTAAAAAGGCTAACAAAATGCCATGGAATCAATTCTTTACCCATCTCGATCAATGAACGTTGAAGAATTTCTCATGGATCTGACGCACATCAACAGGTATACACGTTAAACGACTTAATTTAAAGCTTTCAAAAACCAAATCGAAATTAAATTAAGAAGACATTTATTTTTAGTCAATGATTTACGGAAACTAAAAATGAAACTAAACTAATTCTGTCTGAGAATAAATTCAGCATCTTCACGTTAAAAACACGAGATTTGACGAATTAGACACTTCATAGATTTTTCTTGTTCCTAAAAGAAGAAAAAAAAAACCTCAACGTTGATTCATTAATAAGTAAAAATGATGTTGTAAGAAACAAGAACCGCAAATGTCTTGCGGAGATAGCAAACATAAACAACAGGAAAAAGAAGAGAAAGGAACACGAAACAATAACAGTGGAATACTTACGCAAGCTGTTACATTACGGGAGAAAAACGAAAATGGAGCGAAATTAAGTTGACTCGTGTCGTTCTTATTGCAACTGTTGTATTTCATATATTCGTCCTTCATATAAACAAACAATCTTTAAAAAGGAAAAAGAAATCTAGACTTGAAGTCTGTCCGGAAAAAAACATATCAACAACAAGAAGAAAATAAACAAGACAAGATGGGACGCCAATGTCATATCGCCTGTGTAAGTTTATTAATTTTGTATTTATTTGTATATTTCTTAAAAAGAATTGCTACCCGTCAATTGCCAACATTTTTAGAATAAATGAATCAGGTTCATATTCTAAAAAAAAAAGAGTACATTATATTGTTTCATTGAACCAGTAATGTACTTTTCTTTTTAAAAATGTTATGATCGTCCACTTACTTCCATATCGTTCCTATATTCACACAAGGACAATGTCAGGTTTTTATCCGGGTTCGCAAAAAAACAAAAACAGGACACACCTAAAAATTGCCTCCTCAGTCTTGAAGTATTTCTCATCCTCTGACCGAAGACGGAACTGTCCTATTTTTTTGTTTTTTTGTACATTGTCCCTATTTGGTATTATTTAAATCATTCGGATGACTGTTCCCATCTTGGATGTTATTCTCAGAACGTTTCGGCCGATGTAACCTCCGACCTTCTTCAGATGCGTCTTATCTCTACTCATTTTCCTCCCCACGAGGGCAGAGTTAGACGCAAAGTCAGTTTTTAATTTGAGGAAAATTCAGCTCCCCCAAAAAGTGGTACTCTAGATTGGGACAAAAATAAAAATGTTCTCAGTATTTCTCCTTCACTGACCGAGTACAGAAAAGATGAAGTGTAGTATCAGAACACATACTACACTTTGCTCTTTTTATGGAACTCGGGAATCTGTATGAAATTTTGAACTGAACCCTTTTAAAAAAAGGAACAAGTAGTCTGAATAATCCAAATAATCAATGATAATATCTCATCTTCAAAATTTCGAAACATTGCCCCTATTTATTTGCCTCCCCATGAGGGAAAGGTTAGACACACAGTCGGTTTTTAATTTAGGGGATATCCAGCTCTGGATTAGGGCAGTTTTTTTTTTAAAATTACCTCAGTCTAAGAGGATTCATTATCCTCTGGACAAAAACGGAACTACAGTTTGATTCGAACCCGAAAGGCCGTTCATTGTCTTACTTATATTCATAAAAATACAAAATTCATTTAAAAAAAAATAAGGCATGAATCCCTAAGAATTGGGGCAAAAGGGAAAGATTTAGGGCTTTGCTGTCTATCCTACTCTTAACGAGACACAATTATGACCCATTCGTACAAGCATTGTTTCTTTCATGAATATTTAGTTTTTGGTTTGTGGTAAGATGATTGGTTAGGAAGAAAGTTAGGATGAAGGAAGTAACTTGGTCGAGTTAGCTGTGTCTGGCCGCATCTGACTGAAATTGAATATTGAATAAGAAAAGAGTCACCATCTTCCATAAACAACACCAACATCTCCACTACTAAATACGCATCAACTTTTATTCAAAGGTACACTGGAACATAACAAGAATTGTTTAGTAGGCTGGTTTTTGTCGATAAACGACTGCTGTATCTGTGAGTTCCATTCTAGCAGGCCTCTTGTGGCAAAACAACGAGAACAGTATAATAACACATCCTATCATAAGGCAATCAATTCTCGAACTGGTTTGAATCGTATTTTTGGTGCCAAGCTTTGTTGTCGCGTATTTGTTTCGAGTCTGCGCAGTCGCGTTCTAACTCCCACAGAGTTATAAGTCTATGTGTGAGCGTGCATGCATAAAGCCAAACCACAACTCAATCTTACACAAGATACTGTGAACAAAATAGGTCCCTCATGCAACTGCTACAAATATTTATTTGTTATAAAATTAACATAACAAATTTTCACAACAAATTAGGCACAAGGCCAATAAATTCATGACGGGAGTCGTGCTGGTTTATACTCGTCTCTTAAACTTTCACAACAATGCCGCATTTATAGAAAGTTCCCAGCGTTTAATGAATTTTATTTACAAGAAGAATATGTACAGATGTATGTATGATGGGGAGTGGGACGACTAAAGAATAAAAATAAAACGTCTTTATTTAATATTTTTCCAAACACAAATAAATATACAAATATTTGCGGCATCGGGGACTTACATATTTCCAAATTTCTCAAAAACACCCAAAAAGCAATAAAATAAAGCAAACAAATAAAATGAGATAATGGGTAGGTTAGTAAGGCCCTCCAAACCCTTGCTAATTGTAGACCCCCCAGTGTTTTCTGGTTTGTTAGTGCCAAAAATTAACAGATCAATCTCTAAGTGGAAGTGGGGTTTTAAGTGGGAAGAGAAAAAAGCGGGTTGGAGTTGGGGACTGGATAGTGTCCTTTCAAGATAAAAACAATTTGGGCAGGCCGAGGACAAAATAAATGAGAAGAGTGGGCGTTTTGGGGGATCTCTAATATCAGAAAAAATAAAGTTGGGACAAAACTCATTTACTCAACCAGCTAAGAGTCTATTTCGAGTGGGTATGTTCCAAAAAGACCCGGGATCATGCGTGCCATGCCTAGGCAGGGAACACATATTCGTATCTCGCTCTTCTAATACACAAACTTGTAGTGAATACCCATCTTCTGTAAAACTCTTTAGGATGCAATCTTCTATCACATCTAATTTTAATCTTAAGCTGATGCTTGAATAATGAAATTAGATCGTAATCAGAAAATGATCCACCCGCATATACTATTGTTATACTTTCATCTACCAAGCATGTATAAATCCTTTATACACCCATGTCATCATCGTCGTTGTCAACCCAGGTTGTTGATCGTCTGTTGACATAAAACCACTCGGATGCCAATGTTCAGTTTTTAATAAGATTTATTTAAAACAGAGAAGAACAGTCACAGAAACAGGTTATTTTCGTATGCAATAGAGAGAGGAAGACATATAGATAACTTGATAGCTGGCCTCGCTCCATCAGCCACACCGCATGCTGCCCCTACCCCCTCCATTGATGCTAGCCGCTGGTTGAGTCTTCTCTACTTGAAATCTCAATGGTTAAGGGAGAAAGAAAAAAATCACATGGTTTTGCGACTTCCACCTGGTGTCACTCTTTGACCTTTGAACTTTTCCACTCAAACACGGCCCTCATTATATAACACTATGGCTAGATGTGTTGTCCACGTCACCAGTCTAGTCACAGCTGGAATCGCAAGAAACACCATTCGTTTCTTTCGAGTCCACAAAGGTTTCTTTCGTTGTAGATTCTTTCACTATTTGCCCACTACTTTTACTTCTCCAATCACCACAATACCACATTCACTCAATGAACTACTCAATGAACTAACCTACTTAAAATATCTGTGATGGTTTGGAGCGAGCATTGTCTTGTCTATAAATGAATGTCCTTTCTTTACTTTTATTGAACTAGAAAGCAAATGTTATTTATTATGTTTAAATGTTCTTATTTTTTTGAAGGGGAAAATAATGCGGAAAAAATCCATGAGATCATTGTTGTACATGAAGATTGAAACTTTCGTTTTTAAGAATAAATAACTATATTCAAATTTAGGTTAAAAAAAAAATTAGAGTACTTCTGAATAAGCACCAAATAAGCTCCTAAAAAAAATTAAGTTGAAAAAACTTCCTAAAAAAAAGATGGCTTTCAAATCGCATATTGCTTCGACGATTTCTGGGACTGACTCGGAGTACAATACTCGGGACTGACTGTGTAAAGTAACTAAATAGCCATTCCTTACAAATACCTTTTTTATTTTTAAATTATTGCAATACCCAAATTAAGTGATAAGAAAAGAAGGCAGAAAATATAATTAAAAAAAAATCTTTTTTAAAGACTTCATTTATATATTCTTACTAGCTGTATCTATGGGCCAAATTATTATTTTTTTAATAAGATTTTGAAAGTTAAATTTAATTATTATGATATCGTTTGGTCATTAAATTATTAATTGAGCCAGATTGTTATAAAACTAAAACTAATTTTGTTAAGATACTGTTGTTTTAATCTCTATTTATAAAATTATTGGATATAAATAGTTTTCTGAAACTTTGCTATGCATTTTAAAGCCAGAAATGACTTTCTATTCAACAATCTCCCCAAATTCCTTTCAAGTTTTGAAGGGTCACAAAATAATTACTTCTTTTTATCAACTATTAACAAATGATTAAAATAGCTGACTTGTTTATGAAGAAACCGAAGTGCATTCAGGTCGATTTTTTAATTAAATTATTATTTTCTTCTAGCATTTTTTATTTCAATAAATATTCGAATCATAGTCAATAATAAAATAATAATTCAATGTGTAGATATCAAAATTACGTTGACACGAGAAATACACATACACATGAAGTTTACTTATAATTTTATTAATAGCTTGAAAGAGAAGAGAAATGATGGAGAACATATATTGTCAAAAGTATTTTGATAAAAGTAAAACAATTCGTAGTAGAATATACTTTTTATGTTTGTTTAACAAAATAACATTTTTTGTTTCTTTTTGATACCAGAATAATGAAAACAATAATAATTTTGGTTATTAGTAAATTAATATGAATCATATTATTGTTTAACAATATTTATTCAACAAATCATGACGGAGTTATTAATAAAAAATAAATTGAATAATTTTCCATTTGTTGCATACCCCTACTTAGGGCTGCGGCGGTTCTCGCTTTATCACTCGTCATTTTTTAACACCATAAATTATATAGTTTGCATATCTTTAAATTTCTCGTACCCTCTCTTCTTTCCTCGTCGCGTGGAGGGGCGTGTCGTCTAGTGGTTGAATTCTTCTTTCTTTCTATACTGCCGTGAATGTGGTATACGTGACACTGCTGGCCGTACTTCCGCTTTCTATCCACTCCGAGACGAATTTCTGCAACGTTTTTCTTCACTCTCTACGAATCCGACTTTTCCCCTATGATCAAACTTCTCTGTTCGCAATCTAACTTGCCTCTGCCTCCTCCCCCAATCACTCCTCTTTTATCTCTTTCATTTCCAATCAGGAGCATCTCATTTGCATACCTCGTAGTCACCCTGTAGGCATTTAAAGAAACAAGTCGGCCATTCTTGTTTCCTTCTTCACACGAGGTAAGCCACGCAAAAACGCGGTCGGTCGTTCTTGTTTTCTCTTCTTTTTTCCTCATTTACACCACACGCCCCCCTTGATCTTCGAGATCAATAGGATACTTCGTAATCCTCCATCCAAGCAGGCCGCCTCCTCTCACGTCGAGGCCTCTGGGGAACAACTTCCTGGGGGTTAACACTTTCAGGTTCACTACAACGTGGGTCTAAGTCAGGTAGAGTCGCATCATTTGCTTCTCGGTGGCCCTCGATTTCCTCTTCTTTACTGCCCTCACTGCGTACCGGCAGTGTCATGCGACGCAGGTCTAGGATATGCCGGGGAACGCCGTTCACCATCACATTGTTCTTCGACCGCAATCCCGTTACGACCCCTTTTTTCCAACGAGTAGTACACTGTGCATTAGGGGGTTTCACCCACACCTCTTCACCTACTTTGATAGTGGCTTCCTCACTCTCGATTCCTGCTGTTTTGTTGCACGGGTGCCGCCACTTATATGTGAAAACGGCCCTATGAGGGACAGTTGTCTCGTCTTGTTTGGTTTTTGGCGAGATGTTGTACCAAAACACCGCCTCTATGGGTGATACGTTGCTTTTTTCCGCAGCGGCTTTAATGGTGCGATGATTCCTCTCCACTATTCCGTTGCCACTCGGCCGATACGCTGCTCTAAAAAATTGCCTTACTCCCCACTTATCGCATACCCCTTTAAAGGCTTCAGATCGGAAAGCGGGCCCATTGTCCATCAAGAGTTCCTCAACCGGCCCTCTCTCCAAAAATATCTCCTCGATGACCCCTCCGATCGCCCATGCCGCTTCTGCCCTGATTTCTCTCCAGATGGCAAACCTTCCCGGTCCACAGTCGACCATCGAGAGATACAATTTGTGGCGATAGTGCGTCACATCAATAGCCAATCGCTTCCAGTCCTCCGCGACGTGCAACTGTCCTGTTTCGTGTCTGGACGGTCTAGGGTCAATTGATTGGCACTCTCGACAGTTCTCCACCACTTCCCTAACCTCCTCCTCGGTGGTTTCCGGGTAAACCTCTCTGGCTAGGAATAACGTTCGTTCCCGACCAAAGTGGTGCATTTCGTGTGACCCCTTGACTTCTTCCCCTGCATAGCATACCGAGGAGACCTCCTTTCCCTCCTGCAGCCAGGCCTTCTTCACGCGTGTCATCGAATCCGCCTTGTTTTTTTCTGATGGGACCAACACGACAGATACTCTTAACTGGAACTCCGCTATTAGATCGGCGAGCGCTCCGAGTCTGCGCTTGATCAGCATTTCCGCAGCACCTTTGGTCTTAACTCTCTTATCGCCAGTTACTGCCGACCGAATCCACGATGCTGCCGTTGCCGAATCGGTTTTAATTTCAATTATTTTCAATCCCCACTTCAGGGCCAGATTGAGTCCTTTCATAACGGCATCTAGTTCTGCTACGTTGATATGGGAGAAGTCGTTGGTTTTTCTTAGCCATGCCGCATCCTCCACAGTTACGCCTCCCATCTCTAGTACGACGGCCAACGCCAGGTTACTGGCATCGCACCAAATCACACCCGCATCTCCGCTGCTGACATACCAGTCCCCTTTCACTGGGTCCTCATTCCTCACCCTCGCAATGATTTCTTGCAGCATGTTCATAACCTCCTTCGTTACACGGCCCTCCCAGCCAGCAGTGCCTGCTAGTCGTTTAATAAAACTACATGCTATCCTGAGCCAGCCAGCGATAGGATAGTGCCCGACCAGCCTCCCGCAGACTGAGAAGAGTTCTCGCTTCGTCAGCTCAGATCCGACTTCGGGTATTACACTCCCTCGTTCGAAGACAAGGCTTTCTTTTCCATCTCGCCTTAGTTTCAACCCCAGCACCCGTCCTCCATCCAGGGCCTCCGCCGGTTTTGCAGTTAACCCATACTTCTCGACATGGCTTCTTACTTTCTCCGCTGTCACCTCTGCCTCCTCCACCAGAATGTCGTCAATGTACGAACTAGTGGCCTCCTCCACTGAACGGTCTTTGCTCAGCACTGTCTTCAGCACGGCAGTCATAATTTTGGGGGCTGAACTCAGCCCAAAGCCTAGCCTCGTCAGACAATACACTCGCCCCTTGTACCGGACCAGCTGGTACTGCCAGAGTTTTTCATCTACATGGATCTGCAGATATGCCGATTTCAGATCGACAATTTTTGTGGCCCGTCCCATTCTTCTCCATTTCCTCATGACCTCCTCACATACGTCGATCCCCGTTCCAGTGTGGCAGGCTACGTGTCTGTTCAATTCTCTGAAGTCCAGTACGGGCCTAATCTTGTTTTTCGTAGGCTGAACAACCGCCAGTAGTGGCAACACTCCTTTTTCTTCCCCTGTCCACGGTTTCAGAATTCCTTCTTTTATCCACCTCTCCACTTCTTCCTCAAATCCTTTTCTTATTTCTCCTCGCAGGGTGTTTTCGTAGCAGCCCACTTTATTCTGTAATTCCGGGGGTCCGGAGATCCATTTCCATTCCACCGTCCACCTCACGCCATCAAACTTTGCCAGGAAATCTTTGTCCTCAATGCAGCAAACCTCCGGTTTTGGTATTCTGATGGTTCTATCACCTTCCACTCCTGCCATCCCCACTGCGCCGAGACGTCCGAACGTCACTTGGCTCCCTCGTAACGTGGCGCCCCCCAGTCGGTTAATTGCACTCATACCTATAATCACGTCAACACCACCGACCAGATGATTCAACACTAAGGCTCGCAGTCCAATGGACACCCCTTGCACCATTACTTCCGCTGTCGTCTCACCTAGGCACTTCACATCCCTGCCATCCACGGTCCTAATAGTCCTGGTTCCGCTCCATGACCTAGCGACATTCCTCGCTAACAACGTTGTAGTACAGCCTGTGTCGACAAGGGCTATGGCTTTCTTCCCATTGACTACTACCGGTAACCGAGGCAACGTTCCATCATGCGCCATCTCCGCACAGAAGGGGTAACCACTGGCGCAATAGCTCCCCTTCACTCGTTTCCCTGGTGCCGTGCAGCAACACAATAGCGGCTAAGGTGCCCCACTTGTCCACATCGGTAGCACGTGATCCCCGGTCTCGGCTCTTTGCAGTCCTTGATCAGATGAGGGCCCTGGCACCGGAAACACTTGATTGCAGGTCTCCCCTCCTGTCGCCTCGCCGGCTGCCTCTCATTCAAGTGAGGCCTCATGCACATATTTCCACCCACAGCTGCAGCCACGATTGGGCTTTTAACATTTTTCACTAGGACTCTGGCGTGAACCAAGAGATCGTCCACTTCCATAGTATGGATCCCAGTGATTCTCTGCATGTTCGTAGAGATTTCCTCTGGGAAGCCGTTAACTAGGTACAGCTTTACCGTCATCTCCAGGCTCCTCCCCACGTAACCAGCCAACCCTGCCAGTCTCCTGATCTCTGCCGCAAAGACGTCAACCGACTCGCCGGTCCACCTCAAACTGGAAAGCTTACCAAGTGCTTCGAATGGGCCCTCAGCGAAGGCCAATTTCAGCCTTTGCTCCACTGAGGCAAAGTCTTCCTTGTCTTCATCTCGCATCTGCTGGTAAATCGTGAGGGCTTCCCCCTCTAAGTATAGCGGCAGCAGGGTGACCACATCTTCTATCTTTTGCAGCTTCGCCACCATCTTTAATTTCTCCAGCCACTTAATCAGGTCGCCCTCCCCAGTAAAGGGTCTCAGCATGTGAGTGCTCAGTCTCCACTCAGCCATGGTAATTTGCTCGATGCGCCGAAATAGCTTGTGGTATACGTGACACTGCTGGCCGTACTTCCGCTTTCTATCCACTCCGAGACGAATTTCTGCAACGTTTTTCTTCACTCTCTACGAATCCGACTTTTCCCCTATGATCAAACTTCTCTGTTCGCAATCTAACTTGCCTCTGCCTCCTCCCCCAATCACTCCTCTTTTATCTCTTTCATTTCCAATCAGGAGCATCTCATTTGCATACCTCGTAGTCACCCTGTAGGCATTTAAAGAAACAAGTCGGCCATTCTTGTTTCCTTCTTCACACGAGGTAAGCCACGCAAAAACGCGGTCGGTCGTTCTTGTTTTCTCTTCTTTTTTCCTCATTTACACCACAGTGAACATCGCCGCTACGACAAAAACTTCATGACCGACTCCGAAGACAAACAATCTTTTTAATTTAATTTCTGTTTTATTTCAAGCGTTAGTTATCCATCAGCTGGGAGATATTCACTAACGTCGAGAGAGAGAAAGAGAGAGAGAGGGAGAGAGAGAGAGAGAGGGCAAATTACTGCTTTCATAATTACTTATTAATTAAATCTTAACCATTTATGGAGGGGGGGAAAAGAGATCTCTCACCTGTATTTTCTTAGGAAAATAATTCCCCTATGTCAGTTGCAAGCTACATGGTAAAAATCATGTCTGATAGGTTCGCCTCCAAAACCCAGACTGCTAAAACTCGCTTCTCACGAAGAACGAGTGACGTCACGGATCCCCTCTGCTTCCCACGCAAAGGCCTGTGACGTCACATAGCCTCTTGCAGGTGCATATTGACCCTTGATCTGAGGTCTCGTCACGCAGTGACCCTGTCACGTCTGTGAGCTCCGACTATGTGAACAGCCCTTATTCTGCACTCGACTGCACGGGTCCACCCGCGCTAATTCGCGCAAGTCAAACCAATGATTTCCAACAGATACGTCTATTCCCATAGGGCCATTATCCAACACATTCATTTATGCAAAATGCAATAAATTTGTAAAGTATATATTTAAGCCATATTTCATTTCCTTACAATCATTGCATTGCAATAATACTTTTCTTATGAAATCAGCTTTTTGTGAATATGTAGTTCATTGTCGCGGTTTTTCATTTATTTTTAAACTCTTCTTTATTTGAAGAGTTACACATCTTCACAAAAGACTACTATTTCATATCTACTGAATTTCCAGAGTATACAGCCTTAATATTTGGCAAGTTTTGTAGTTCAATAGAGTTAATTTTTATTAAATTATTTGTGAAATTATGAGTGAAATGAGTTTTGGCATTACTCCAAAACAATTGTTTTTACATATTTTAGTATAAAAACAAAGCAAAAACAAAACAATGAAAACAGTCAGTTATAGCAACTTCCATCGTACATGTGAAATGCTGAAATGAAAAGTGTCCAATTATCTCCAAATTATGATAACTCTGGTCCCAACAACAACCACTGAATTTAATGGCCAACAGTACCCTTCCTTAGAGTCCAACGTTCAAACTCCTCATCCTGACATTCTCAGGCAACATGAATTTGAATAAGTAAATAGAAGACGTTGCCAAAATGCCAAATCTGCTGCAAAGCAGATAAGCTCCATCTACCAGGCTAGAAAACTTCTCACATCTGTCAGTATCTTATAGCTCTATAAAGCCACCATTCGCCTGTGCATGGATTATTGATTTTACATCTGGCTGATGCACCTACACTAGCCTCTCCCTCTTGGATAGGGTTCAAAAAAAGAATTTCTGACCTAATAGGTCCCACACTGTCTGCAAGCTTTCGACCCTGTCCCATCGCCATAGTGTTGCACCCCTGTGCTTGTTTTACAAGTACTTCCACAGAATGTGCTCCAACGAACTTACTGCACTTGTGCCCCCTCAACGAAAATACTCTGATCCACCTAACTAGCAGCAAAATCCCACCTCTTCACTGTAAAGGTCCCGGTATGCCAAAAGATTTTCTATGCTGATATCTTCTTTCCTCGGGCTGTTTGCCTTTGGAATTCTTTTCCTGTTCCCTGTGTCCTCGAATATCCCAATATGCAGAAATTTAAATGTAATATGAACAAACATCTTGCTATCCTTACAAATCTGTCCCCAATCACCTTATTCTTCAGTGGCAATATGTCTTGTTTGGGGTAAGCAACAATAAAATAAAAAACAAAAGAAATGGGATTCTCCAACCCGAAACAAGTTATAGCTATAACACAAAAGAAAAAAGGGGCCATCAATTTCTGCATTAAAAAACTGGAAAAAGAAAACGTGTATTAGAAATTAAATTTTTGTTCGCTTAAACAGAAGAATAAGAAACATTTTTAGAAAATCAACGTTATTTAAAAAAAGTCACATTAAGTTGACAAAATGTTTTTGTTTGGCCTTTTCAATCCTCAATGTAACATTTTAAATGTGTCTCGAGGTTATTGAAGAGTTCTTTGTGACCGCTTGTAAAGTTTGTGCTTTTTAGTCGGGTTACACGTGTGTGCCTGAATCTGAACACATATGTAAGCACCTGGATCTATGCCAGGGAGTTTTGAAATGTCAGAACGCCTTCTTTGTAGTAAGTCAGCGTTGGTGTTAGGTTTAAAGCTTTATGTGGAGGATAGAGTAAGTAAATTGTCCGCGTCGTCCAGATGTTGTGCAATACAGTATCTCAGCGGATGAACGTTGCTGTTATTTTTCGCTGCAGTGGAAAGTTCCAGAAGACTGAAGAGTCGATTTTCTGCTGTATCACAGAATAGGTGTATACCACAAAGCACACGCTCTTTTGCTGAAACAAAATGTATCAATTTGACTGCAAAGGACAAAATGTAGACTTATTTAGGTGAAGTGCTGGGTCAGACAATTTCTGTTACTGGTTTCACGATCTTCACATAATTAAGATTTAATTATTCCCAACGAGACAAACGTACATTTAGTTTGTTTGAAAAACTGCTGACACAGGTTCAGACATTGTCTGTTACTAGTTTTACACAGACCTACAGAAAATATTTAACCATTCATAAATAAAAAAAAAAAAAAAAAGAAGCTTATCCTAGCTTATTCATTTTTATCATTTATAGGGAGTTTGTGAAATGACTTATATGTTAGGTGGGGAAAGAGAAATTACAGAGCGTGGGCAAAATATAAGACCGGGTTGTATTTCAAATGTTTAGTGCGACTCAGCTAAGTGATGGCATGCATCCAAGTCTTTATATGTCATGGTTAAATGCCTTCCGACAAACACAGAAGAGAAAGACTAATAAAGTGAAGCTCGTTGTTTGTCACAGACCCAGAAAGAAAAGAAAGGAAGTCGAAAACAAATGTCACTGAGCTCCAAAAAGCTAAAACCAAAGTAAAGGGGGGGGGGGGGTAATCTTTTCTATATAACAGGTGTGGCCAGCTGGTTGGAAAAGAGGCAGGCGGAAATTAATTTGGTCACTCTGTTTGATATGCTTAAAAAGAGGATATTAATATATATATATGTGGTATGCATTCTGAAAATGAAAAAAAAAAAATGCCTGTTAAATTCCCTATCGCTTTCTGGCATTCTTTGCATTGTAAAAAAAGATTTTCTATCACTTAAAGAAAGTCTTAGACACGTACGGAGTCATCAATTATAAAATTGAATATTTGATATTCGATTTATAAATAGCTGCACACGTGCTTGAATTTACCACCAAAGCATGTGACCGTGGCACCATCTAGGTCCAGAGGTGGGTGATCGTTACCGTCTGGTGGCCCAGAAGTGGGTGATCATTTTACGTTGCAAAAGTAATCCCCCACTCTAAAATCTAATTTGTTTTATTAGTTTTTACAGCCAACGTTTTACATGGAATCATCCCTAAAAGTAGAATCTCATTTTTTAATTTATTTCTGTCTGAATTTGCAAATGTGCTGCTTAATTGATAAGAGAGGGATCTTGTTACCGTCAGATGAGTTATTTTACTTGAATGGAGACAGGAAGTAGAGACGATTGAGTGCTGACTGCTTGGTGTGTGAAGAATTGGGCCATGTCTGTGGAGACAGTTGGTTTTATTAACATGCAGGCCTACAATTTTTCCCATTTTTTAAAAATAAAATACGGTGCTTCTTGATCCAAACTAAAATTATGCTAAAATCTATAAATACAATTCTAATTTCATGTTTTGGGCCAAGATCAAAGTGTAGTATCTGTTCCGATGGATACTGCATCCCATAGACATGTATTGTCTTGGCCTTCGGCGCTTGGTTTCAGCCAGTCTATGGGTTTGTCCTGTGCAGTTCTAGGAGGTCCACCCTCCCAGGCTTTGCCTTCCCTCTTTGGAGAAGAGTAAGTTTATTGCTTACTGCCTGAGGCGCCCCTACCGGGAAATGCCGACAGGGCTGCCCAGGCAATTTTTAAAGGTGCTCTTCCTTTAGAGTGCTGACTTATCAAACCCCACTTTCCGACCTTGTGTCACATTTTACTTTGTGGGAGATAGATAAATACCCCTTATGTAGAAAAGTAATATTAAGTTTTAGTGAAAAAAAAACAAGTAGTCACCCTGTTGTCAGCAGGGCCACAAATTCGTCGACTGCAGCCCCATGTAGAGGGGTAATTCTCTCCCCCCCCCCCAAAAAAAAACGGGACCATCTGTAGGCGGTGGGTGGCGACCCGTGATACCTTAGGACAGGATCCTGGTGTCTAATCCATTCTTCCACTTTGGTTCTTACTTCAGCTAGAAGAGAGATCAGCTGGTCAAATCATGCCCTTATATATCTATAAGTTCATCCCCAACTGTATTATTCAATCTGATGCATCAAAAAATTAAAACCTTATTTCTCCTTTTAATTTTTCTTCCCAAATAGATATTAGAAGGCGGTGGCTGAGAGTCAATCGTGTTGAGAACAAAGAAGATTACAAATGCTCAGGTGTCATTTTTTTTTTTAAAGAGTAATGTCTTCAAAGAGTATTTTATTCTGGGAGTAATGCCTCTACCTTCTCTGTAAAATTACCTTTTAAGAGTAATGTTTTCTGGGAGAATTGTTTTCTAAGAGCAATGTAATGTATCTTGACGGTAATGCATTCAAGGAATATAAAATAATTATCCTACCTATAGAATTATATTTTACACTTTTATCTGCATTAAATAACCTAAAGATGGTTGATATGCCGTGAAACAAATGAGACCATCCGAAAACAAACAAGCAAGTAGTTTGTTTTAAAAATAATGTTTTTTATTTAAGATATTTGAATTTTCACCCACGGAAATTGTTTCTTTAAAATAACATATAAACGACTAAGGACTATAATTGGATGAATAACTCGATTTGTTTAACACTGTTGAGTAATTTTGTAGTTTACTGGCATAGATTAGTAGGGGATTATACAAACTCCCTATATTATACTTAAGTCATGAAACCGTCGCATAAAAGGAAAAATAAACCCTAATAATGGGTTTATTAAATAAAGTTACCCATGCGTATGGTATAGGTAGAAGAAGTTGGACAGTGTCCAAGTAAGGAAAGTTCTTTGGGCTGCCGAAGGTCTATCAGCAGTTATCTTCAGGTGAAGATAGTAGGTGCTGGAGCGTCCAGTGGACTGGGGCAGGAGAGAGGATGTAAATGTGTTTCCTTGTTGCTGGCAAGTGTCTCTCTGCTGACCGACTGTGATTCCCACAGGGGCTGAAGTAGTTTTTCAGCGGACTGATGGAATCAATGCGCCCTGCCAACTGATTGGTCAGTGTGTAACCAGATCACTTAACAGGGACATTTTTCAGAGGCAAAAAATATGTCTTTGTTTATGACTGCTACATCAGCCCCTGCTTAGGTGGAAAGCTGACAGAGAAAAAGGTAATCGATTTGCTAAATGTAGCAGTTGTAAAGGACAAAAATACAAATATGAAAATTCTGGGTTTTTTTTTGCTTTTTTTTTTTAATGTTTTTACTTTTTAGTGAAAAAGTTTTGTTTGGTCAAAACAAGCCGTGTTCAATGTTTATGCCTTTTCTGCAAAAAGTATTTTTTGAAAATTGCCTTTTATTTTTCAGTGAGTTGTTCTTAGCTGAAAAAATGTTCTTGCTTTTCAGTGAAAAGTATTTTTGGGAAAAATGTTTTTTTCTTTTCTGTGAAAAGTATTTTTTTGTGAAAAGCAGTAATTATACAATAGAGTACAAGAACTAAACAAAAGCTCATTCTATGTATATATAGAGTCTTACACAGTACTTTGGGCCAAGGTGTTTGCCGACCACTGCGTGTAGTTGTGACATATGTATCTTTAGGGGTTTTCAAATGTACAGGTGTAATTACAGCTGGTTGATGCACAGTAGAGGGAATATGGGGCTCAAGTCTTTTTCTGCTGACCGACCGTGATTCCCAAATGGGCTGAAGTAGTTCTTCAGCGGACAGATGGAATCAATGCGCCCTGCAGGCTGATTGGTCAGTGTGTAACCAGATCACTTAACAGGGACATTTTTCAGAGGGAGAAAATAGGGTTTTTTTTATGACTACTACAGATTCCGTGTTTGTGATTGCCATTGGGCATTACTTCAAAACAACTTATTTTATACTAAAATCATAATTTATGTCATTTTCTTGAGTAAAAACAATACTTAAACAAGAACATAAGTCAGTCATGAGACTGCATATCTTCGTTGACAACGTAAGGATCGGCCAAAGTCTTATCTGGGCCTAACTTCTTTATATTCTATGAAGTATTCCTGAAGTTAGGCAGTGGAAATGTTAATAGCTCAAAAATTATTTATCAGATCAGGCTGAAATTTTGCATGGTGGTTATTGTTATCAAAGAGCATCAGATCAATGAATAAAAAAATTGGAAAATTTTCAGCCTGATCAGAGAAATAATTTTTGAGCTGTTAACATTTCCATGGCCTAACTTCAGGAATACTTCATAGAATATAAAGAAGTTAGGCCCAGATAAGACTTTGGCCGATCCTTACATTATTAAGAGTGTGACTTTCGCCTGTAACTAAAAAAAAATTTCCTGCAAAGATTTTGTTACTAAATAAGACACTATTTACTCCTAATTATAAAACTTAATAGGCAAATATTGTAAATTATATTCTTAGCTCCTCCCCACCCTGAACTCGTTAGTCAGTCTCTCTGTCGCTAGGCACAAAGACTATTTAATTGTCTATCCTCCCCACTGTTGTTGTTGTATTCGTTTGCAATTAAAACCTTTACTAACGGTATACTGGTCTCTTGTTACTCTGCGTTTCTGTACAGACCTAGATATCCCAAAACTAAATCCTTTCTAAGTTAAACCATGATTGATATTTTGATCAAGTATGGTGATAATTGGTCAAACGATGTTGACGCTAGGCTGTACATAAACAAATTCAACTAAAAACATAAACTCCACCTTGGTGAAGGTAAAAATATGAGCTGATACTTCACCATGTCTTCTTCACCCAAATTACGAAGGGGCAGATAACTCTAGTTACTTCCGGCCTTAGAACTATTGGAATTTATAACACACTTATTGATTGGTCAGTAGTTATCTCCCTTGCCTCTTTAAGGGTCCCGTGAATTGGCCAACAGGTCACCCAATCACTGCTCCCTTAGAAGTCATGTGAGCCAGTTTATATAGACCCAAACACCCTGGCCGTCACCTGTTTCTTTTACCACCCAGACATCGATTGACTACATAGTGACAAAAACCCACAGAAGGCAGTCACTGGCAGCCGACTTACTTTTTCTCCACTTCCCCGTTAACCACCATCCTGAACAAGTTTTGACTGCATCACTAAAAACCCACAGAAGGCAATCGAAGATAGCCATTCCCCTTTTTCCAATTTTCTCACCTTGGTTGATAGTTTGTCGGCAACTGACTATGATTTAAACCGATTAATATTTTTACGTAAAAAAAAAAATGATGCTCTTATCTGTTGTTTTATTCTTTTATAAAATAAAAAGAAAAGAGGTGTGTCTAATATTATTTTGCTGCTTATGCAAAATAGACATCCAAAGAATTTAATTCCCGAGTCTTGACGTACGTAGCTACCAGAATGCTTGGCGGAAAGAATTTTTTTTTCTTGCAAACAAATTATTGTGTATTTTTTCATGATTGCCTAGAAGAGAGCAATGTTGTTTTTTTTTGTTTGTTTTTTTTTGGGGGGGGGGGGAGGGGCTGCAAATGGAGGATGGAGGCCAATAATTTTATTTTTATTTTTTGGTCTTTTTGGGGAGTCTGCTGTCCTCTGAACTTAGGGTTTGCATAGGGTTAGTGGTAGGGTTTCAGTATTTTTTATGGGGGAAGGAAGACTGCAAATAGCAGATGGGAGCCAATAAATTGGAATAAAGCATATTTACAAAATATTAGAAGAAAAGAATGTGGGTAATGTTCTTTATCCAAAGACGGGTACAAATCAGAAATCTGCGAAAGTAACATTTGCCAATTTATCGTCTGCATAGCTCACTCAAGTCTGGAATTTGTCATCAAAATCCGAAAATCTCCGTTAAATTCTTGAAGGTCTATTCTGAACTAGCACTCTTGACGGTACTGTTTTGGAAAAGGACACAAAAAATTTACTGCCGTGACCTAGGCATGATGTATGTAGAACGAATGCTACAAAATCAAACGAAAAAATATGAAGCCAGTGTGACTTATGTGCTACGAATGGGAACACAGAAAGACGAAGCAAGTTACCCCATTCCGAATGTTACTGAAGCCCCCCCCCTCTCCATGTAAAGAATGACTTCTAAAACTCCGCCTGTAAATCTGTTTACGTTATCCGAAACAGTACCTTTTTATTAGAATAAGATATTGTTTCGGTAAACATAGATTTACAGGTGGAGTTTTAGAAGCCATTCTTAATATGGAGAGGGGGGGGGGTGACATTGGTAACATTCGGAACGGCTTAACTTGCTTCGTCGTTCTCTGTTCACATTCGTAGTACATACGTCACACCTACGTCATGCCTGTAAATTTTTGGTTGCTTTTTCCGAAACAGTAGCACCCTTACGCTAGCATCTGGCTTGCTCAGATACCCGACCCGTCAATTTGAATGAGATATGATTCGGTTTTGAGTGCTTTTTCATTTTATACCCATCACTTGTTTCGGCATTTTTTTACACACCAATTTTTTTATTTTTTTATCGATTATGTTGCTAGAAAATTCCGTTTTTTCTTTCTTTTTTTTTATCCAATATTTTAGATTTTAGAGTGTGGAAACACTTTCTTATAAATTTTACGTAAAATGATTACCCACTTCCTGACCATCACAACATTCTGGAGTTGGGGACCTTCCGGACAGATAGCGTGCAAGTGATAACATTAGTTTTAATATTATTATGCAGTAACCATTTTTTTTTTTGGGGGGGGGGGGGGGCTCGGTCGTCGACATTTTGGGGGGGGGGGGGTAAGTAATCTTGGCCAATTCAAAAAATTTTTTTTTACTTTTTGGGACTTGTGCATGCAAATAATTTTTGGGGGTTTTTGTTTGAACCGCATTTTGATCATTTATTTCGCTCTTTTAAGGGTTTCGCTGTATTTTAGGGGGCGGGGAGCGTCTTACTTTTTTTACGTAGTTTAAAAATAATGTATTTGTTTTAGGCGTTTTAAGTATTTTCTTTTCACATGTTTTCTTGAAAAAGTTATGGCATTGCCCGTAGAGGATATACATTGTATATTATACAAGTCAGGTGGGGGCGTTAACGATCTGTGCTCGTTCGCCAGTTTGTGTTGCATGGGTAAACTATTGCGTTCTGGGTTGATTTGGGAAAGCATGGCCAGGGTGTATACACTCGAGGAACGAGTGTAGTGAGTTCACTATTTTATGGAAATTGCCTAGCCAAATTTATATCACTTGCGCGTTGTTCTGCACAAGTACTTAGAAATGAAAAATAAATAAATAAAATGAAGAAGCGCGAAGAAACAAAAATGGTCAGTAAAAAAAAAACGACCCTTCCCCTCCCCCAAAAATTACTTTGGTTAAACTTTTTTTTACTATAAGATTCCGGAAATTGGTGATCAGGAAATGGGTGATCATTTTACGTTAAAATTATATAGGAAAGTGATCCCCACTCTAAAATATTGTGTAAAAGAATAAAACGGAGTAATCAGTAAGTACTGTACACTGTATAAAACGAATTTGGTTCTTAAAACATGCCAAAACAAATTGAGGATAAAACAAAAACGAAAAAGCGCGGAGTTCGGTCATAGGAGAAGGCATTACTGTAGGCAATTGGTTTATTGCCGAGCATTTTAGAGTGCCGATGAATCCGATCATGGTTATTTTTATAACTTTCTAGAGTGCCCTACCCCCAATGTTACATGACCTTATGTCTAACTTCGCCGCAGTGGGAAGCTGGTATACCCCCCCCCCCCACACACACACACACCTATGGTTTTGGATTTCTCACAAAAAGGTTTATCTATTTTTCGTTAAAATTTTAGTCCGTATTCCGAAGAATAATTAATTAAATAAATAAATTTAAAAAATCGGGAAAATTTTTTCTAGGGGGTGGAAGTGTGGCCGGCCACGGTGGAAGTCGAACGTATAGACTCACTAATTTGTCACTTTTTTTTTTTTCTTCTTTTAAACATTCGTAAAAAAACTAAGTAAATACCGCCTTCCCTTCATAAAAAGTAAAAGAAAATTAAAAGAAAAGAACTTTGAATATCGTAGCAATACCGAATTGAACAATGCAACTTTCTTGAAATGTAAACTCGAATTCCTTTCAAAACAAAAGCGATCAGCTGCTGCTGATTTGTTTGTTGAAATCACGAGTTGTTTTTACGGATGAAGATTAACATTAACAAGTCGAGAGAAAATACGATAGATGCCGAACGAGTCTTCTTTGATTCACGATGGGTTCTGTATATTTTTGTATTATTTCTTTTCTTCTTTTTAATTACTGCATTATTACATAGGGGTCGGAATATTTTTCTTCCTTTTTTACCATATTTCTTCCATTAATATTTTGTTTTTACGACCGAGTGCGACTTTTAGACTTGAAAAGAAAATGTTGACAGTAACATTGTTTTTCTTTACCAGAGAGAAACTTTGAGATTTGTATACACAATTAGTTTAGCGTCTAAAATTAATTTGTCTTCTTTTCTTTTGGTATTTGCATGTCTGAACATTGAGCAATTATTTATGTTTTTGTGAAAATTCCTAATAGACTATTAGTAATAGTTTAGTTTATAAATAATAGAAAAAACTTTTTCTTGTCTCTCTCTCTCTCTCTCTAAATAAATAAATATATATTAATGTACTCCTACATTTGTGCCCCCCCCTTATTTAACAATAAAAAGTAGTTTAGATAGTCAAATCATTAAAAAAAATTAAATTTTATTTCAACTCTTACTCACTAACGATTCACTTAAACAGAAACTTATTCATATTAATTTAGTATTTTTATTTTAGTTAAACTTTTTGCTTACAAACAAATAGTAATATAATTCCAACACATTTTTTAAATTTTGGACCAGGAATCGGAATATTATTAATAACTTAGCAAGATGTATGTAATTAAAAACATATTTGTCAAACAAGTTAAATTAACTTTTTTTGGTAAACATTAAACAAAACATAATTTTTTAAAGGGAAATACAGTTGGGAAATTCGTCAAAACCAATTTATTTTGGTTTACTTACTAATTTGTGACGTATTTGCGTTGAACAATTTTTTTTTAATACAAGTTATAAGATTTTAAGTTCCGTATTTATTGGTTGGGAATAAAGTAATAAGGGGTTCGGTATAAACAATATGTCTGACCCCTTATCATGTTACTCATATCAATAATTACACAACTTAAAATAATTTTTGTAGCGCAAATAGGTCACAAATGGGTAGATAAACCAACCAAAATAAATTGTTTTTGACTAATTTCCCAACTGTAATTATTTTAAAATAATTTATGTCGCTAATAGTAACGCTTATTTTTTTTTTTTTTTTAAATTCATTTTAAAAGTCCGTTTAAAATTTTGGCACATGTTCGTCTTTTCACACAGTCCGTTTTTCACAACTTTTTACTGACCATTTTTTTTTTCTTTTTTCGGTGTACACTTACCTATCAGGCTGCTAGAGAATTCCGCGGTTTTTGGAAAAAAATTTCAAATATTTTACATTTTACGAGGGGAGATCAGTTTCCAATGTAAATTCAACGTAGACTTATCCCCCTCTTTTTGAGCATCTCAATTTAAAAAAAAATATTTTTCGGTGTACATTGTACAATTACCTATCATGTCAAAAAGAGAATTCCGGGTTTTTTGGAAATAAATTTTTAAAAAATTGAGATTTTAAGACGGGGGATCAGCCTTGTTCGTCTTTTACCATAGTCCGTTTTTCACAACTTTTTACGTCTTAAAATCTCAATTTTTTGAAATTTCTTTCCAAAAACCCCGGAATTCTCTACTGACATGATAGGTAATTGTACACCGAAAAAGATTTCAACAAAAATTGAGATGGTCAAAAAGAGGGATCAGTCTACGTTGAATTAACATTGGAAACTGATCCCCTAAAATGTAAAATATTTGAAAAAAAATTCCCCAAAACCCCGGGATTCTCTAACAGCCTGATAGGTAAGTGTACACCGAAAAAAGAAAAAAAAACTGGTCAGTAAAAAGTTGTGAAAAACGGACTGTGGGAAAAGACGAACATGTGCCAAAATTTTCTCTAATGCATAACGTGTCGCTGAAAAAAAATATCATTCATCACTTTTTCTAACACATATTTGAACTATGTCATATTTCAAATTCACTTTTATGTTGACCATTTAAAATAGTTTTCTGGTTTAAACTTTTTTTTGTTTACGGATGGGGGTAACTCACCTGACAATAAATGTCCGATACGAATGATTAAAAACAACATTTTTTACTTCATGGGTGAATTCCAATTATAAATTCATTTCTTATTGATTTTGAATTATCAGCATGTAAGGAAAGCGTAAACGAAATCCTCAAAATTGTACGACGTTAATTTAATTAATATGAAAGATATGAATTATTATTGTTTTAATATTTTTTTTTTAGCTTTAATTGATGTAAATATACGAAAATAAGACTTCACTTGTTTTGTTTTCATGGTCGTCAACATGTGCCAGTTAGTTATATGCATTGATTTTAAATATTTTTACAACATTCGGTGCTTCTTCGGTATTTGATTTACTAAATACTATTTAGTAAATATTTACCCACAACTTGTTTTGACATTTTGATACTACTTCAGATTAGGACCCGAGTTAACTTTGACCCGACCCTAACAACGGGGTTAAAATTAGCTCCGGTCCAAATCTGGATAAGCACCAAAACATTATTTTTTACATTTGTTTAGTTTTTTTGTTTTTTTTTTCATATAAAAAAAAAAATGGTGATGGTCATAAAGTGTGATCATTTTACGTTAAATTTATATAGGAAACTGATCCCCCTCTTTATAATATTTTTAAAAAATAGATACACTGGGAATTCTCTAGCGATATAAATAGTAAACAGAAAAAAAGATTTATCTGTTAAAAAAAAAAAAAAGGTAAATTTATAGAAGTGCACCTTTCGTATTTCGACCCCTAAAAAAAAGTTACTACTTTTTTGGGCAAATTACATATAAACAGCCTCAACAAATATCCGCTATGAAAAAAAATTATGAAAATTTTTATTATTTTAGATTTTAAGATGGGGGGTCACTTTCCTATATAAGTTATACGTAAAGTGACCGCGCGCGCGCGGATATTTGTTGAGGCTGTTTACATGTAATTTGCCCCAAAAAGTAGAAACTTTTTTTTTAGGGGTCGAAATACGAGTGGTGAGATTCGGTGGCCAAGAAATGGGTGCTCACTTTACGTATAACTTATATAAGAAAGTGACCCCCCCCCCTAAAATCTAAAATAATAAAAATTTTCTTAATTTTTTTTCATAGCGGATATTTGTTGAGGCTGTTTACATGTAATTCGCCCCAGAAAGTAGGATACTTTTTTTTTAGGGGTCGAAATACGAAAGGTGCACTTCTATAAATTTACCAACAAAAAAATCTTGGCTTCTCCAGATTAGGACCCGAGCTACTTTTGACCCCGTGGTTAGAGTCAGCTCGGATCCTAAACTGAAGTATCAATTTGTTTTATTTACTTTTTTTTACAAAGTAACAAATTGGATAGAATTCGAATTCTTTTAAATTTTTATCAAATATTTTATTGTGGGGCACTTTCCTATATAAATTTAACGTAACATTACTACTCACTTTCTGACCATCACCAATTTGACCCCCCCCCCTGCTGTATATCTGTACACTTACAGAGTATGCCGCTGGTGATCCCCCCCCCTCCCCCAGTATTTTAGAGAGTGGAATCATCTTCCTATATAAATTTAACGTAAAATATTGATCACCCATTTCCTGACCAACGATTTCCGGACAGAATAGCGTGCAACTGATAACTGTAGGGAGAAATCAGAGAAAAAAAAGATACATTCTGATTGGGGGTGCCGGCCTTCATGGACGGTGTGGTGTGTTAGTCTTTTATTGTGTTCTAGAGCTGGGTGTTGACCAGAAGTAGTACGTCATTCGACTCACTATAGACCAGACGCTGGATCGTGGCTCCAGCAGAGAAATCCATTCTCTGCTCCATTACATATTGTTACCAGACCTATTGGTTGGGTCGCTAAGGAAGCAAGTTTCACTTTTTTTTCTTTCTTTAAAACGTTCAGGCATTGCCCGTAGAGGCTGTACAAGTCAGGTGAGGGCTTAACGAGCTGCGCTTGTCCAGCATTTTCTGTTGCATGGACAAACTAGTGCGTTCGGTGTTCAGTTTGTTTTTTTGTTTTTTTTTTTCTAATGTCTCCCTTAATCTGGATAAGCACCAAAATTATGTATAGTCTATACATAATTTTTTATAGGCGATGAAAATGGTTTTATGTCGTTGTTTATTTAAATATTAAATGAGGAACCATTTCAAGTAAAATCTACTTATTACCCATATAATCGGAAGAAAAATATGTTTGAAATGTGTAAATGTTACAAGAATGAAGTCTGAACAGCTAGAAAATGAACGCGAAGAGACTGGAAGTAAGTCCTAACGAAAAACGGAATGGAAGTACGATACGAAACCAGCACTTAGTTTTATCATTCACTTTACGATGAAAAAAAAAGTGAAAGACATTTAAATTTTTGTATTTTTATCGAGATAACACAAGTTGTGAAATCAAAAAACTTCTTAAATAAATTCCTTTTATAATTCACTACAAGAGTTCGTTTCAGTACTCCATGCTTCACAATCCACGTTTTCATATGCATGATGCCGACATTGCCGGTTTTAGACGAAAAACGTATTAAAACGTCTTTTTCCTTTTTCCAACTCCAAAACTTTCCTCATTTAATATTATTTAAATAAACGACAACCGTAAACCATTTTCATCGCCTATACATAATTGTTTATCTCATTATGCTGGAAAACGCCAAACTCTACCATTACCAAGCAAAAGGAATTTAGCCACATCTGTCCAGTCTTCCGAAGAACTAATCGCATTTCTGCAAAAGAAAAAGAAAAGCCTCATGGCACATTAAACTCCAAGTTGCCAATGCAAACAGAAATGCACCCTTTTGGTTAGGACTAAAAAAACAACAACTTTAACTTCTCCAAAAGGTAGAGCTGACCCTCCCCCGAAAAATATAATGTTAATTTGAAGAACTTTTTTAACACAGAGGGTGGGAGTAATTGACCCTAACCTTAAATCAGAGTAAAATGAAGACGAATGTCAGTAACTAATTGACCGTCCGATCTATTCCGCGAATCGTAATCCGAAAAATTCCGGCCGATATGGATCCATTGCTATAGAAGTACTAAAAAAATGATAATTCCGTAAAAAAATAAAAACAAACAGCATAATTTAAAAAATAAAATGAAAGTAAAGACTCCCGGGCAACACCAGGTAGCTACAGCTAATGAACAAAAAAAAAACAAGTTAACCGCAATTATCCTTGAGAAGAAAAACACATTTTGTAGGTAAAATGAACTTTAAACTCTCTATTTATGCCAAGTAATTCTTAATATTTTAATATCCGTGTCACCAACCGTAAACTAATTCTAGTTTTTTTTATTTTCGATAACAATAAAAAATATTGCCTTTGTTAAATGTTGTTTTCTTTCACACCTTATCCGGCAGTGACGTCACATTTAGGATTTTCCCAATGTTAACCCCTCCCGGAAGTTCTCCAGAACTTACAGTGAAAGAAAGGTTCATTGATACAATAAGTGACGTTGTCAAAACATATTATTCTTTCATTGCAACAACACATATGAACCGTAATACTTGACTTCATTTTTAGCCAGAATTATGTTTTTTACAGATCATTCCCCAACCCATGACTGTCAATATTGGCTCGGTAAAATCCGGTAAGGAGTTACAACAACCATAAAAAAAAATGAAACCCGGGTTCCTGAAACGGAAAACGATAAAGAAAAATAATTGATTTGATTAAATTGTTTTTGCAAGTATGTGTAAACATCCTGAAATCATGGCGCCATTTACTAGCAAAAAGATTGGCGCATATTTTTGCTAGCCTGGGAGTATAATATCATGGTTAACGAGTATATACTACACTGACCTCTAAAGGAGGAGGTAATGCCTGAGAGGATGACAACGGAATAGATAGTACACTACCCCCCCCCCCCCCCAAAAAAAAAAAGAATAAAGGAGGTAATACCTGGGAGGATTCCACCATAAAAAGAAGGTAATGCCTGTGAGTATGGTCTCCATAACAAAACGCTAACAGATGTTACATTATTCCCCCCCCCCCCAAGGAGGATGTAATACCTGGGAGGATTACCCCCCACTCCCATAAAACGGAGGAAGTAATTTCTGGGAGGATGATCTTATGACAACAAAACCGATACTCTTAATCCAAAAGATTAAAAGATAATACGATAATAGATTAAATCAGGGTTTTTCTTTCATTCGTTTAAAAATGCCTCGTCTTAAAAACATTATTTTTTATAATTCCGTGGCCTTTTGGTTAAGATCAAAGTGTAGTATCTACTTCGATGGATGCTACACTCTGTAGAAATATTGCCCTGTACAGTTTTAGGAGGTCCACCCTCCCAGGCTTTACCTTCTCTTTGAGAAGGGGTTAGTTTATTGCCTGAGACACCCCTACCGGGAATGGCGACGGGGCTGCTTAGACATTTTTTGTAGACCAGAGCGTGCTAATCCTAGTATGCTGGCTAACCACACCTGACCTTGTGTCTAACCTCTTAGGGAGAGGAGATCAATAAAAAATACTTTGACCTTGTGTCTAACCTCCTTGAGGTAAATAATTTGGCTAAGATCAAAGTGTATTATCTTGGAAGGGCACCACCTATTCTCCAAACTCCATCCCCCATTTTCTTTTTTCTCCCACTTAGACCCCACTCCCATTTAGATTGGCCTGCTTGTTTTCGGTTCTGAACAAACCGGAAAACAGTGGGCGGTCTATTATTTAAAGTGTTTTGGGAGGGTACTATGATGGTCATAGTCTAACCAAATCTTTTGTTATTCCAATGAATTTTTGTACATATAATTTTGAAAAAATAAAATTTCCGACAAAATTGGGATATCTTAAGTAGGACGGCCTCTAGAGTAAATGTGGTATTGTGGTGACTGAGAGGATTCTTGTTAAGAGTAGGATAGACATTTTTATCACTTCAGACCAACGACCCCCTCCCCTGTCTCCTCACACTTTTGATGGCCTTGTGCCTAATTTGTTTTAAATGTAAATTTTATATTTTCTGCAAATAAATATTTCAAAGTCTAGTATCTGTTCTCAGCATCATCAGACTTACTATCGACAAAATTATTGCAGATACTCTACGAAAATATGACAATGCAAATTAAACATGTATATTACAGAATATTAATTTATTAGAAGCTGTTTATGAAATTAATATGCAAAGTAAGAAATCACAAGGCTAATTATTGGTGTTTTAAGATTACTATATATACGGTATTTCAAAGTCTTATGTTGTATCATAGAATTAAATAAGCATAACCCATTTTGATGTTAATATAGTTATAATAGATAGAACAAACTGTTGCATTTATTCATTTATCTGAGTCTGGGGATCAGTTTAGCATATATATTTAACGGTGGTGTTAAACAGGGCTGTGTCCTGGCCCCAGCGCCTTTCAGCATACTGTTTTCAGCGATGCTGACTGATGCATTCAACGCAGAAGACCCTAGAGTATGCATCAATTATCGGACAGACGAGAAGTTGTTCAATCCAAAACAACTAAGTGCTGTCACCAGTGTTAAGACCACCATCATATGAGACCTTCTATTCTGCCCTCAATGCAAACAAAGCGCCAAACATACAACATATTAATCGTTTTCTGAAGCGTACGGCAACTTTGGGCTGACTATTAGCCTAAAGAAGTTTGAGGTAATGTGCCAGCATGTGTCTGGGAAACCATATGTTGAGCCACAGATCTCAATTCATGGAACCAACCTAAAAGTTGTGGACAAGTTCACTTGGGCAGTACAAATAGACAATGAAGTCGACTGCAGGATAGCCAAAGCTAGTGCTGCCTTTGGACATCTTCAGTCTACTGTATGGGAGCATAGAGGAATTTGGCTGCAGACCAAACTTCAGGTGTACAGAGCTGTGATTCTTACCATCCTCCTGTACGTCTGCAATACTTGGACTGTATTTGCTAGACATGCCAAGAAACTGAACTACTTCCACATTACCTACCTATGTAAATTGCTGAAAATCAAGTGACAAGACAGAACACCAGACACAGATTTTAGCCCAATCAAGCCTCCCGTCAGCATACACCATGCTGCAACAGTGTCAGGTTCATTGGGCGGGTTATATGTCAGATTCAAGACTCCCAAAGCAGCTCCTTTACGGTGAGCTGGCCCAAGACAAAAGACAGCGAAAACGGTTCAAGGACAGCTTGAAGACGCCCCTCGAACAGTTTGATCTGTATTCTGACTTGTGGGGAAATCTAGCACCGAACACATGTTCCAACATGTTCCAACATGTTCCTGGCGGACTGCCAGTCACAAAGGAGCCACGATTGCTAAATCTGCATGCATTGAGGAACGCAATAGAAAACGTGCTATTTGGAAAGAAAGCGCAATCAGCACCTGCAACAGAATCATCCCACAGGTGCTCTATATGCAGGAGATACTTCAAAGCTCGGATCGGAGTGATGAGCCATCTTTAAACCCACAAAAACCAGAATGAACATCATATTTAACGTAAAATGATCACCTACTTTACAACTAGATAAAGTTTTAACGATTGTAACCAATTTCTAGTTTTAGTGAAATATATTAGGATTAGTGGTAGGGTTAAGGGAAACATGTAATATTATTTTTTGGAGGGGAGGGGGATATATTGACACCCAGACATAGGGTCCGTGGTTCCGTTAAGGGAGGCATGTAGAAATTGTTTTTATGAAAATGAATTGTATTTTTAAAAATCTTTTTTATTACATGTTAACTTTTTCAGCATGAAAAAATACAGTGTTCTTAAAACACTATCTGGTTAGAAATTGCTGGCCCAGAAAGCTGTAATTATTTTACGTTAAATTTATATGCGAAACTGATCTCTCATTCCACTCAATTCTATTTTTTTTATCGCCAAGTTTTTCAAGGTGCTTACATGTAACTGCCTAAAAAAAATAATAGAATCTCATTGGGGGGGGGGGGAGTAGCATAGGATGTACATGTACGAATTTACCTATTTTGGGTAAAAGTCCAGAATAGTTAATTGTCAAGAACTCATAAACAAAAAAGAAAAACAAATCATTTATAACAAACACAGTAGATTTAAATTCTCTACCAACCTGTGTGGAAACTAAGATTTTTTTTATTTCAGAATTCAAGGTGATGGGTTAACTTCGGTTTACTTCATGCTGAAAAGATAGTTAAAAAAAAAATTACTTACCCACCACTAACCTTAAGTCCGAGTGGCAAGCACCCTCTTACAAAAACCCTCATGAAACCACATTTAATCGCTTATGTTTTTTGTGTCGATAAAACATATGAACATCAGGGGAAAAAATTAGTTTCTACACGTTAAAAGTATACGGGTCGGTAGAGAATTTAATTCTACTGTGTTTGTTGGTTTTATATTTTGTTTACGAGTTTTTGACTGTTTACTATTCTGTATTATTTTTTTGTAAATTGTTGCATTCTATTTTTGTTTGTAATTACTATGTATTAAATTTGAAATTCTTTTTTGTAATTTAGAAAAAGCGAGATTTCCCCTTAAATGTGCTTTTTTTTTCATTTTAAGAAATTTCTGCTTTGACTCAATTTTCTTTTTTTAATTCTCTTTTCCATATTTTTCACTCGTTTTTTTTTTGCCATACTTCAAACGATTCACGGTGGAGAGGGGGGTAGAAGACTTTTGTTTCATCAAAGAATTATATTCTTTCTCCTTCACCCTCAAATACACATTGTGGGTCTTTTTCTGGCTAACGGCCATGTTTCTTTTCTTGTTTATTTCTTGGACCAAACACATTATGTAATAGATTTTATTACACAAAAAAAATTAACATTTTCTTTTACACAAAAAGTAAATTTATCGGAATTTAAAACATACTAGTCGATACTTTCAGTATGGGGAAAAAAAAGATATTACTAAGACTAGAGTTGGGCGGTTTTGAAATTTTGGTTTCGGTATCGGTTTCGGTTTTTTTCCCTTAAAACCTCGGTTTACGGTTCGGTTTTTCGGTTTTTTGAAAAAAAAATTTTTTACTATGGAAGCTATTTATTCTGGTGTGTGATGATTAGTTATTATTCAACGTTTAGTTGAATTATGCCACTGTTTCGATAATTTTGTGACTGAATCATTCTCCATGATATGAATCATAAGTTTTAAGGTGTTGACTGTTGTAATCAACGTTCTGATACCTTTTCAACAGTTAACTCGTTAAAACAGTGACCAAAGATTCATGAAAGATTTCTGAAGAATAAAACTGAGTTTGAATATACATTCTATCTAATTCTTTAACCCATCAGAAGCTAAAATATAGGATGAGGAGAATGAGAAACATTTTAAACAAAAATCTTTAACATCAAAAGATAGCGTTAGAAAATGAGCAGTCACAGACATATATGAATCATTAGTTCGGCTGGTCCAATAGTCCATTGTCAAGGAAATGGACTTTATGTCTAACAACTGCCGCCGAATGTCAGTACTGACCGACTCATATAAATCAGGAATTAACATTTCTCTAACATGTCGTCTGGTCGGCAACTGATATACAGGTTGTAGACATTTGACGAAGGATTTAAATCCTTCATCCTCTACAATGCTCACGGTTTGGAGATCTTTGCATATCATTGCTACAAGACTCTGGTTTGCTGCTCTTGCTCTTGGGTTTGATTTGTCCCATTTAATTGTCGAATTAACAAAAGAAAACATGTTCTCTTGCTTCACTGTGGGAATTGTGGCAGCAATCTAAAAAAAGAAACAAAAATATGCAGGTTTAACTAAAGTAATCATATCATTTAACTTGGTGGTTGGGGGGAGAATCTCCTGTTGAAGTTAACATGCTTGTTTGGTAGTTGGGGATTTCATTTAAAGCTGTTGTTTTTTTTACTAAAAAGCAGCAAATTGAATGTTGGTATGCTTTGGGAGGTGGGCATTTTTAGTTCCATAAAAACATTCATTTACAAACGTTATTAAAGGGGGGGGGGGGACGGTGGGCCCTATAGTCAAAATATCTTGGCGGAATGGAAATTTATGACCCGCCCTGAAGGTCATATATTTCTTAAAAATAAATGAACCATTCCTCATTTTTTTTTAAATCACCCAGCTTAATCCTTATTATGCCACAGAAATTAGTTTCAACAAAAACAAAAAAAATAATCAATTTTATAGCGTTTCTGTTTTGCAGACATGTGTTTTCTCCCTTTAATTTTCTATAAATAAATAATTAGCTTGGATGTACTGTTGGATTAATGGGACGCATTTGATCGATTTTGAAGAAAATTAATTTAAGTTGGGAATTAGTTCAAAACAACTTTTTACAACTTATTTTTCTTATTTTCTTAAACTCAAAATGTGTGAGGTGTTAAATTAAATCAGCAATGTTTTTACAATAATTCTATCATGTTCTGTTATTTCAACCAGGGCCTACAAAAATATGATGTCATGTTGTCTGTCGTATTTCTCTTTTTTTCATTTGAAAATTCAAAATGTTAATGATAAACAAACTGTAAACAAAGATTTCTTCCTACAAGTCAATTAAATGTTTTTATCATATATTTGTTCAATCTGTCCTCTTACTAATATAACATTTTTTGGTAATATTCAATTTTATTCAAATCGGAAAATCTTTTCAACCGTGTTTCCTTGTATATGGTGGCTTACTGTAGTAAAAACAATACTGAACGGTTACGGTTTTAAAAAACACCTATTCGGTATGGAGACGAAACTGAAAAACTGCGTTTTTTCGGTAAAACCGCCCATCTCTAACTAAGACCCCTATTCTACCCCGGCAAAAAAATGAAATTCTACTTTTTGAGGCAATTATGTGTTAACACCCTGAAAAACTTGAACAAAAAACAATTAATTTAGAATTTAGAGTGAGGAATCAGTTTTGCATATAAATTTAACTTAAAATGATGTCCCATTTCCGGTCTATTCTAGCGTTTTTGGTCAGTTAACCATTTTTATTATATATTTTGTTTTTGCTATTGTAGATAAACTCTTTGCATTTTATTCCTGATGTGGTTTTATGGGGTTATTTGTTTCGGGGAGGGGAGGGGCTTGCCACTCGGACTTATGTTAGTGGTAAGGTAAGTAATTTTGCTCTTTTTTACTAACTTTTCAGCATGATTCTCTTCTCCCTCCCCCCTAAAAAAAACAATGCACAAAATTTATCTCCCATAGCAAAAGAAAAGCTAGAATCTCCTGGAAATGAGGGATCATTCTACATTAAATTTCAAGTTGGGAAATTCAGATTTCAGATTTTTTGCCATTGGCCACTCCCTGTGTTATTTCTTGCTGGCGTGTCTGGGTCTACGGAATTCTAGGAATCATTTTTGATCTGCTTGCCACTGCAGCAAGTTTAGACATGAAGTCAGTTTAATGTAGAGGGGAGGGCTGCATTCAATTTTTTTTTTCTCTCTACATGTTTTTATGGTTTGTGTCGGTATTTGCACGTTTAATTATTGTTATGAAGATTTATTCCCCCATCAATCATCAAAAGCGTCTCATCCGTCACTTGAGGCGATGCACGATTTTAGAGTTTGTAAATTGAAGAAATTTTGTAAAATATCGCTAACAAAGATTTTAGAGGTTAGATCGAGGCCACCGTAATTACACTTTAAAAAATGTTATTTGTGAATTTCGAAATATTGTACGTATTTTTTTTGCAAGTATATATGATGAACGAACATATATTACACTGCCAAAGGAGGAAGTATTGCCTGGGAGGATGGTTTCATGACAACAGAACATAGATTACCCCCCCCCCTCCCAAAAAGAAGAGGTAATACCTGAAAGAATAGTACCATGACACAACAATAGATACTACACTACCCCTCCACCCCCAAAAAGGGGAGGTAATGCCTGGGAAGATTATATCATGAGAACAGAACATATAGTATAATAAACTAAATTGAGCATTAAAAAGATATTAATAGCATAGTTATGGCTTCTAAATTTTTTTTTTTTTTTTTGAGCTGGCCACGTTTTATGATTTGTAATTTGGAATTTCCTGCAACATAAACCTGTTTGTATGACGTAATGTTCACAATGGTGGGGAAGTGAGAAAGAAAACTGTTTTTTGCTTTGTCTGTTGTTTATTTGATACTCCACAGAATGTAACACATAGTCATTTGTTTGTTTCTATGATAGGGAGGAGGTGACTAGACCTGTTTTCACACTGAATAGTAAAAAGATTTTAGTGAGTTAGTGGTTAATTCCTGAATTAACGCAGACGTTACAATTCATCTCGGAACCTCCTACATTTTTTGTACAATGTAGTGCCATTGTCAGGCTGACTGATTTCTGACTTTTAATTATTGGCTTCAGGCAACAATTGTCCAGAAAAAAATGATGCGGTTTTACAAGCATGATTTTTGTAGCAATATCTTTTTATAATGGATCGACAATGAAACTGTAAAAATCGAAATTCATACACTGCTCAGCTACCGTATCTCAGTGCAGTCTCATCTCTGGAGTTGTTTTGAGTTGAATTCATTTTTTTTTTTTTTTAATCAAATGTGAGGATTTTTGTCCCTGAAAAATAGTTTAATTCTCACTAAAGAGAACAAGAATTACACTTGAAGATAAACGCTGATGGTTGAATAGGAGCGACAGCTTTTGAAGAAAAGGAAACAACCGTGTATATTAATTAAACAATTTTACTTTAGCAAGTAATAAAGAATGGTATACAAACAGTAAAAGGTAAATATATGGAATAAGGGTTTGTAAACACATGCATTCGCATAAACTTAGCATTTAAAAAAAAAAAAATTTTTTTAACATATTTTACCTCAAACAATGGCAGGCCGCCACTGTAGACGTAAGGTGCTACTGAGAATTAGGGTGTAGGTTTTGGGTGTCGTCCTAAGTTGGGAGTTGTGTAGCGAGATGTTTGTTTTAAACCTCTGCATGTTGGTACAGTCGGGGAGCAGGGAGGAAGTTCCAGATGCCGGCAGCATGAGGAAAGAAGCTATTGGAGTAGAAGGCTCTCCAGCATCTGGGGACTTCCACAGTGAATGGATGAGATTTAGCTGATTGCCGAGTTGGTCTAGTTTATTTGGGGGGAGGGGGGGGGCACTGGAGCAGCAAGTTCATCGGAGCACATTCCATTCATGTACTTGTAAAGCAAGCACAAGGATGCAAAATTGTGGCGATGGGACAGGGGCTGGAGCTTGGTGAATAGTGAGGGACCTATTAGATAAGATACTTTTTTTGGGACCTTGGCTAAGAAGAGGGAGAGACTAGTGGATGATGCACCAGCATGTGAAGAAGTAACAGGTGCTTTGATCCCGTAACTGTTGCTGGCTCTTTCACTCATAGAAATGTACCATAGTGTAGTCAACTGTTAACCAACGTCGACCTTAATAGTAAAAATGGAAAAAGAGACGAGAGCCCTTAGCATTTGAGTTTGTATAGGCTAGCTCATGTGACCTCTAAGTTAATTGTGATTGGGGTTTTACCGCTTGGACAATCCATGTGACCCTTAAAAGGGACCACAACCACACTGACCAATCTATAAGAGTCTTATAAATTCCAATACAAATAGTCTGTTATTAAGTCAAACGGAATTGAAACAAAGTATGTTATCTTAATTAAGTAGGCATTCCAAATCAACCATTTTTTTTTTTTCATTATATCTAAAAGCTTTTAATGTGAATGCATAAATCTTTGCAAATATGACAGAAATAATTAACAAAATAAAAAGTTAAACATTGGTGTATCTAGTTCAGGGAGAAAGCTATAAAACCTACAGTAGCTTTTTTCTTTATTGTGCATTAGAAAGGATTCACTTACTACAAAAACCTTAACTGGGAGTGTTCTAATTTGAAATCGGTCAGGTGCTCTTTTCTACATAAACGCCTATACCTACCAGTGTTAACTTTGTTAGTCTTCACAATGAATGCATTGGATTTAAGTTGCATTTTATTGCTGAGCTCGTAGTTTTGTGAGTAAGAAGGTAATTATTACTTACGCTGACAACAGTGACATAGAGTATACTTATATGGTTACCTGGTGTTACTCTGAGGCGTGGACAACAAAACAGAAGAGTGTGTGTAACATCTTTATTTAAAAAGTTTTCTATCTCCCCTCCATCCCTATCCTCGTCCCTCCATCAAGTTAAAACACACAAAAAAAATTATCCAGGTAGGTAAAAGATTAATTTATCTTGCCTTTGGTAACATTTATTTTTTTTTGTTTTTCACCCCCTTTTTCTTTTGTTGGCTCTTATTAAAAATGGCTTGATGTTTCTTATGCGAATGAAGTTCCTTGAGCTGTGTTTGTTTACTTATTGAACACATATCCACTACACACCATTAGATCTTTTTACAGAACTTCTGCAAATCTTTTCAACACAACGTGGGCGTAAAATGATTGCCAGAGCAACCGGTCTGCATGCAGTCCTCGTAACATTGGACTACATTTAGTGCTGTAGGTCTAATGATACGACACTGAATGACTTCCACAACATGTGTGTGCTATTAGTTTGTTTTTTTTGTTAATATCAATTATAGTCTGTGCAACAGTATTGGAAATATTATTAGCAGACTTGGTATTGGTGGTGTAACTATTAAACATTATCGCCAATTTGTTGGAATGATGCACATTACAGAGGATGATCTCAGCGAAATTGAGCTTTAGTGGTCACTAAAAATTTAACAGTCCGAAACAAAATGGCCGATTAGCAAAATAAACACAAACGTTCACAAAGACAGTAACAGATTTTTGATTTAATTTTCTGACTTAGAGTTAATGAAAGGGCATGTGTTTTTTTATGTGACTTTTAACATTGACATTTTTTATACCAGAGACATTAACTATACAATAGATTATTCATCAACATGGCGGGCTAAAATCCTGATTTTTAAATAGATTTTAAATAAGAATAAAATTTAATTTCAACTTAGCACTCATAAAAACATGCATTCCCTTCCTTAATCCTACCACTAATCCTAAGTCTAGGTGGCAATGCAAAAAAATAAATTTCTGAAAAGATAGAAAAGGTGAGCATAATAGGACTGTTAAGTCAATTTAGATCCCTATTTACTTATGTCCCCACGAGGACAAAGTTAGACACAAAATCGGTTTTGTATGTAGGGAGGATATCCATCTCCCCCAAAAAGGTGTACACTGGATTGGGACAAAAATAAAATTTGCCTTAATCTAAAAGGATCTCTCTTTGACTGACCGAGGACAGAAGAGACACTATACTTTGACTTCTTTATTTGCAAATAAAATTTAAAAAATTATTTCCAAATAAAGATACTACACTTTGATCCTAGCCGTGAGTCTGAGAAAGTTAATTTAGTCTTCACGACCATTAAAGCTCAAATTCGCTGATGATCTCTAACAATTTTCCATTCTCTCCCATTTCAAACATTCTTATCGTCTCTCTGTTATGTTTTCAGAGCCTGCAACCATGCCTGGCACCATCAACAATGGGGACATTAGTGATGAGGATTCGATCAAGAATCATGTGAACCAGCGCCCTCCCCTCTTACGTACACCATCTTATTATACACCAGATATGGAGGACCGAATGAGACGGCGCCTGAAATTCTTCTTTATGGACCCCATTGAGAAATGGACAGCAAAGAAAAGGACCCCCTGGAAACTATTGATACAGATTGTTAAGATTATTCTTGTCACCTTTCAGGTAGGTGTTAAAAATAATTCTTCAGTTCAAGATGAAATGATCTTTGTTTTTTTTTTTTTTTTTTTTTTTTTTTTTTTTTTTTTTGTTTTTTTTGTGTCTCTTCCACATCAGTTGTCGGTTTGATGTTAGCCAAAGTGACTTTCTCCATGAAACTCTGTCATTTACGTTCGTTTCGATGTGGCATTGCTTGATCATCTTTGACCGAGTCATTCCAAGTCATTCCAAGTCTTTCTCGGCCTGCCTTTTCTTCACTTACCCTCAATTGAGATATGTGTACAGCTGTTTATCTAACCAGAGCTTTGTTCAACATGTCTATACCACCATATGCAGTTTCAATGCAGAGCTGACTCCAGTGTGGGCACCTTCAACCTCAATGATAGTTTTCAATAGGGATTAATCTTTCTCTCGGCCCACTGCATCTCCCGTGAAGCCAATGATGACAGCATGTGCAGAATACAGAGTTGCTACCAACATCAGATTTGCGAACTATCAAATAACTGGTGAATCGGCACACAATATGCAGTTATAAAAATTATCAGTTTCTTAATTGTTCCTACACTTAAACAAGAGATAAGCAAAAAAAAAGAACTAAAAACCATACTTATAAAAATATAACAGGATTTTGTGCTTAGAAGTAATACATCAAAATATGCGCACATGTCAATCTTCCTAATACGTGCAATAAACGTTTCAATTCCCTGCATGATAATTTTATCAGAAAGGTAATATGCAGTAACTAAAAAATTTTTTATTTTTTTTAAGATTATGACATGCTGAACATATTAAACATTAACATCTATTTAGTATTACTTATGAAATATGAAAAAAAATAAGACTTTGAATTAGTAAACATGGCAAAATAAGCTGACATGCTGGCATATTTCCAATATGACTGCATGTTTTGCTAGTTGATATAAAAATTGGAACGAACATAATTCTTGTTTTCGCAACATACCAAATCAATTTTAAAAAATCAATGAATATAAAATACTTTACTTCGTTGCATATTCTACGTTCAATTATCGACAAGAAAAACATGCAGTCATATTGGAAATAAACCAGTATGTCGGCTTATTTTAGCTTTTTTATTAATTTAAAGTGTTTTTCCCTCCCTATTTCATATGTAATACTTAATTGATATTAACGGCAATACGTTCAGCATGTCATAATCTTTAAAAAATACAATTTTTGAGCTCCTGCATTCCGATAAAATTGTCACGTTGGGAATTGAAACGTTCACCCCTACTTTTTATCAAATAAAAATAAAATAAAAAGCCGGTTTCTTTTCAAAATCTCCATCATAAACTCAGAAATAGGCAATATTAAATAACAGTGGTCAAACATAGTGTAGATTAAGATCATCTTTTTACATTAAAAAGAAAAGAGAATGCCAAAACATATGTACAACTGTATAAAAAGTTCTCAAAAGGTTTAGGAATAATGGAACAATTGTTGAAAGAGAAAATCACATTTAGTGTTTTCATGGAATAAAAACAAAAGGCTACATCGAACATAATCTTGATGTGAAACAATGAACAAAAAGTTTGGAAATGCCTTGAAAGTAGATTTACAGTGTTTTTGTGATGTATGCATTGCATAATGGCAGATATATTTTCTTTCCGCTTTCATCTTTTCATGGAAAAAATGTGCTGTGACAGTTCAGGGTGGGGAGAGTTACTCAGTTTTTTATATGGTAATCTTCAGCTGTTGGTAGGCCGGTTGTTAATATCTTTGTCAGTATAAGATATTAATTTGTTCTGCAACACTTCATAAGATTTCTCTTGGTGGAGTCAAATCTGATGTCGAACACAAAACCTCCCACTCTCGCGAGTGATGTTTTCAGTACTAGCCAACTATAAACTGAATTTTAATTGTTACTGTCCTTTCTTTGTTGCATCCCTTTAGTGCCAATTCTGTTTGCCTCCATCTCTTTTTATCACTATCTCCTACTCATTTCACAATGGCTTCTCCCCTCTACCATCAGCTCCCTTCCTCCTCTTCTTTTCTTCCTGGTCCACTCTTTGCTTAGACGACCGGTTGTTTCTATTTCCTTTTTCTTTCATTTATGCAAGTCACATACGAAGTGCTCGACTGAGCTCCAATCTCTGGTTCCTCCTTGTAAAAATTTCACAGTAAGAACTTGTCTTCGTACCACAACTGGAAAGAACTTTCCTTTCTTTCTTTGTGTGCCTAACCTCAAATGGAATTTCCATCTGTAGAACACATTACCACAAGATTACTTCTCCTAGGGCTAAAACATGATCATCTTCAAATCCTATGTCAATAAGCACTTGTCATAAACCACCCTCATAAGCAATCACATTTTATTAATTCTATTGATTATTTCCAATCCTCTCACAATATTCTTCATTATACAACTGACAATCTATCCATCTCATTAACCTTTATCCTCAAATAGATTTTAGCCTTAATAAGTAGTGACTTATTAGTGAATAGATAAATAAAACATCAATTCTGTTGTGAAAGAAGTGCTGAGAAAATTAAAGAAACATTATTTGTATTTTTACCGTATTCTAATATTTCTATTTTTACCGTTTTCTCATAGTTCTATTTTTTTAACCTTTTTTTTCATACTTCTATTTTTTTTTACCTTTTTTTTTCATACTTCTATTTTTTTTTTACCTTTTTTTTTCATACTTCTATTTTTTTTTTACCTTTTTTTTTCATACTTCTATTTTTTTTTTACCTTTTTTTTTCATACTTCTATTTTTTTTTTTACCTTTTTTTCATACTTCAAATTTTTTTTCCTTTTTCATACTTCTATTTTTTTACCTTTTTTTCATACTTCTATTTTTTTACCTTTTTTTCATACTTCTATTTTTTTACCTTTTTTTCATACTTCTATTTTTTTTTTACCTTTTTTTTTCATACTTCTATTTTTTTTTTACCTTTTTTTTTCATACTTCTATTTTTTTTTTTACCTTTTTTTCATACTTCAAATTTTTTTTCCTTTTTTCATACTTCTATTTTTTTACCTTTTTTTCATAGTTCTATTTTTTTACCTTTTTTTCATACTTCTATTTTTTTACCTTTTTTTCATACTTCTATTTTTTTACCTTTTTTTCATACTTCTATTTTTTTTACCTTTTTTTTTCATACTTCTATTTTTTTTACCTTTTTTTTTCATACTTCTATTTTTTTACCTTTTTTTTCATACTTCTATTTTTTTTACCTTTTCTAATAGTTCTATTTTTTTACCTTTTTTTCATACTTCTATTTTTTTTACCTTTTCTCATAGTTCTATTTTTTTTTACCTTTTCTCATAGTTCTATTTTTTTTTACCTTTTCTCATAGTTCTATTTTTTTTTACCATTTTCACAGTTCTATTTTTTTTACCATTTTCACATAGGTCTATATTTTTTTTACCTTTTTCACATAGGTCTATATTTTTTTTACCTTTTTCACATAGGTCTATATATTTTTATTACCTATTTCTAATAGGTCTATATATTTTTATTACCTATTTCTAATAGGTCTATATATTTTTATTACCTATTTCTAATAGGTCTATATATTTTTATTACTTATTTCTAATAGGTCTATATATTTTTATTACTTATTTCTAATAGGTCTATATATTTTTATTACCTATTTCTAATAGGTCTATATATTTTTATTACCTATTTCTAATAGGTCTATATATTTTTATTACCTATTTCTAATAGGTCTATATATTTTTATTACCTATTTCTAATAGGTCTATTTATTTTTATTACCTATTTCTAATAGGTCTATATATTTTTATTACCTATTTCTAATAGGTCTATATATTTTTTTACCTATTTCTAATAGGTCTATATATATATTTTTTTACCTTTTTCTAATAGGTCTATATATATTTTTTTACCTTTTTCTAATAGGCATATATATTTTTTTTACCTTTTTCTAATAGGCATATATATTTTTTTTACCTTTTTCTAATAGGTCTATGATTTTTTTTTTACCTTTTTCTAATAGGTCTATATTTTTTCTTTTACCTTTTTCTAATAGGTCTATATTTTTTTTTTTACCTTTTTCTAATAGGTCTATATTTTTTTTTTTACCTTTTTCTAATAGGTCTATATTTTTTCTTTTACCTTTTTCTAATAGGTCTATATTTTTTCTTTTACCTTTTTCTAATAGGTCTATATATTTTTTTTTACCTTTTTCTAATAGGTCTCTATATTTTTTTTTACCTTTTTCTAATAGGTCTCTATATTTTTTTTAACCTTTTTCTAATAGGTCTCTATATTTTTTTTTACCTTTTTCTAATAGGTCTCTATATTTTTTTTTACCTTTTTCTAATAGTTCTAATTTTATTTCAGTTGTATCTTTTTGGCGTTGAACGGGGCAGCTTTGTAGATTATGTTGAACGAAACACGATTGCCTTGAAGCATTTATTTCTAAAAGATTGGAATGCTGCATATGAAACCCTTCCCTATCCACCAGCCTCAGGGGTTTATGCTCTGTACGAAGTGAAGAATTTGTATTCTCACATTGACTTTGCTGTAACTCAGGTAAGTGCAATAATTTTATCTGCTTTTCATGTTGTGTTGTCATCTCTTAGTCTTCTTCCTGACATATCTGTTAAGACATTCTTTTTGCATAACTAAAATGTCTTTTTATTTCTATATTATCTTTATTATTATTGTTATCATTATTATCATTATCTATATTATGATTATTTATTATTCTTATTAGCAATAATATGCTCATTCTGGTCATATATTTTTGCTAGTATATATAACGAATGAACATACTACATTCCCCCTTCCCCCCCCCCCCCCACTCCCCGGAGGAAGTAATGCTTTGGAGAATGGTATCATGATTAACAAACATATACTACTACACTACCCCTATAAAGGATGAAGTAATATCTGGGAAAATTGTCTCATGACAACAGATACTACACTACCCCCTCTCTCCCCAAAACGAGGAGGTAATGCCTTGGAGGATTGTATTATGACAAGAGAACAGATACTACACTAACCCCGCCCCTAAATTTGGCATTGAAAAATAGTACATTAGTCTGAAATAGTATAGTAAACGGAATTGAGCATAAAAAAATAGTAATAGTATAGGTTCGGCTTCAGACACAGATACCAAATCTCCATTAGTAATATATATATATATATAATGAAGAAACATTGTTTTACCATCTAATCTAATTTACATATGTGTTTTTGATGTGTACAGATACACTTATGTAAATTAGCTGACGACGCTGATAAAAGTCACTCTTTCTCTAAATGCTCACAGACATTAAGAAATATTCAAGAGTGATTGAATCAGTATAAAGTGAGAGGCGGCAAGATAAATACATAGGAAACTAAGAGAGATGAGTGACTTGTTGAGTTAATTATAAATTATGGCTAATTAGAACAATTAAAACCATTTTTCTTTTTTAAACATAATTCAATCCCAGATCTAAGATATTTTAGTGTGTATTTTGTGTTATTAAAGTATATAGGAAAAAAGCTGTTTGAAAACAAATTTTGATTAACTCCCATTTAGTATAATAGATTTCTTAGTAGCTGATGTTCTTATTTTATGTTTTAGTATAATAAAATGGATAAGATATCGATTGGTGGATATCATTATTGGCATCAAAATGTAACGGAAACTCCTACCATCGACATGTGCAAATTAAATTATGTCACGGGAAAAGTCCTTCCCAATGGCAGTTTTATCTACGACTCAAAAGTAACAAAATGTAAGTATATATTTTTTTCGACTTTATTTTAAAAATTTTGAAAATCGATTAAATTATTGTTAAATATTGGGTGAGTAAATATGTGTTCTAAAAACTATTCCCGGCGCCTTTGTCTGATGTTTACACGTTCTTATTGGTTTAATAACAACTCAAAAATGAAGAAGGGACGAAGTAGAACTTTAAAAAAATTTTATTTAACAAAAACACTGATTAAATGAAATGTAGAAACTGCTGAACGTGATATGCTCAATTTGATCGTGAGGTCTGTTGTTTACTTTTTAACTGTCATGGCAGACGACTCTCTTTATCCAAGGGCGATAACTATTCTGTTTTGTTAGGTTGCCCTAACACTTTCTAGTTAGAATTCTTCCTAGAAAGACATTGGGTACTTATAGGAGGAACCACATGAAGGTTGCCAACATCCTAAGTGAAAATGTTTCTGTGGAACGAACTGGATTCGAACTTGACACATCAAGGTTATTAGTCCGTGCCGTTAACCACTTAGCTACTGTCACCTCCCAAAAGTATAGTTGATCTATAAAAATAAAGTAAAAATTGTTTTTTATAAATTTTAGAATATTTTAATATTTTTGTATATTATTCTATTGTATCTATGGTCATTCTGCAGAGTTATGGTATGATAGGTAATGTAAGTAGGTATGTAGTTGGCTTATTACATTGATATAGGGATGATTCCATTAAATATAAACCTTTTTTGAATTTCCATGGGTTAAAATTACTAAATCTAAGTCGTTTATCAGTACGGAGTCTGAGCCATCTTGATAAATGTTCCATTACATGACCTTCTGGTCCTTGTATTATCGAGTGTATGCACTTTTCACAAATATTATATTTGAACCAATAAGCTACATTTGTTATGACCATTGTAAATAAGATATTTGCCTTATGTAATATGGAAACAAGCCAGTCAATTCTTATGTAATTTTTCAGTGGATACTAAAGCTTATAGAGAAAATAGCTGCATCTTTGAACTGCATTCATAATACAAGTGCATATTAAAAGCCAGTTATCAGTTTTATTAATATTACCTTTTATGTTGACTGTGTTCATTAATGGATCTCTTTGGAGAGCTATTTTCTTAGTTTATTTTTTTACTTATTTATTTTTTCAAACATGTATGAAGAATCATTTCGATGATAATTCCCTATTAAAACTTCTTTATAAATTATAACCAACTCGTTTGCAAGGTAAACATATTTTATCAGTGTAACCTATTACTCAATTTAACTCCACTTTTGCTCTTTATATTCTGAAAGTGTTATACATATTCTATATAGTAAAAACATTTGTAATAGAAGAGAAGATATATAATATGACTATGAAAGATGAAGTGATAATTGTTTATTTGAAACCTTGTTTTTTCTTCAATGTGAACATTGTCCAATTGTTTGGCTGGATTCAATAGCTTCATGTTCTCATTTAAATGCCATATGCATGGTTTGGTTAGTCATGGTTTATAGCATGATCACAATTTTTTTTGTTACTTATCTAATGCCAGACCAGAATACTTAATTTAAATTAGAGTTGGGCGGTTTTGAAATTTTGGTTTCGGTATCAGTTTCGGTTTTTTTCCCTTAAAACCTCGGTTTACGGTTCGGTTTTTTGGTTTTTTGAAAAAAAATGTTTTACTATGGAAGCTATTCATTCTCTTGTGTGATGATTAGTTATTATTCAACGTTTAGTTGAATTATGCCACTGTTTCGATAATTTAGTGACTGAATCATTCTCCATGATATGAATCATAAGTTTTAAGGTGTTGACTGTTGTAATCAAAGTTCTGATACCTTTTCAACAGTTAACTCGTTAAAACAGTGACCAAAGATTCATGAAAGATTTCTGAAGAATAAAAATGAGTTTGAATATACATTCTATCTAATTCTTTAACCCATCAGAAGCTAAAATATAGGATGAGGAGAATGAGAAACATTTTAAACAAAAATCTTTAACATCAAAAGATAGCGTTAGAAAATGAGCAGTCAGACATATATGAATCATTAGCTCGGCTGGTCCAATAGTCCATTGTCAAGGAAATGGACTTTATGTCTAACAACTGCCGCCGAATGTCAGTACTGACCGACTCATATAAATCAAGAATTAACATTTCTCTAACATGTCGTCTGGTCGGCAACTGATATACAGGTTGTAGACATTTGACGAAGGATTTAAATCCTTCATCCTCTACAATGCTCACGGTTTGGAGATCTTTGCATATCATTGCTACAAGACTGGTTTGCTGCTCTTGTTCTTGGGTTTGATTTGTCCCATTTAATTGTCGAATTAACAAAAGAAAACCTGTTCTCTTGCTTCACTGTGGGAATTGTAGCAGCAATCTAAAAAAGAAACAAAAATATGCAGGTTTAACTAAAGTAATCATATCATTTAACTTGGTGGTTGGGAGGAGGGGGAGAATCTCCTGTTGAAGTTAACATGCTTGTTTGGTAGTTGGGGATTTCATTTAAAGTTGTTGTTTTTTTTACTAAAAAGCAGCAAATTGAATGTTGGTATGCTTTGGGAGGTGGGCATTTTTAGTTCCATAAAAACATTCATTTACAAACGTTATTAAAGGGGGGGGGACGGTGGGCCCTATAGTCAAAATATCTTGGCGGAATGGAAATTTATGACCCGCCCTGAAGGTCATATATTTCTTAAAAATAAATGGACCATTCCTCATTTTTTTAAAATCACCCAGCTTAATCCTTATTATGCCACAGAAATTAGTTTCAACAAAAACAAAAAAAATAATCAATTTTATAGCGTTTCTGTTTTGCAGACATGAGTTTTCTCCCTTTAATTTTCTATAAATAAATAATTAGCTTGGATGTACTGTTGGATTAATGGGACGCATTTGATCGATTTTGAAGAAAATTAATTTAAGTTGGGAATTAGTTCAAAACAACTTTTTACAACTTATTTTTTCTTAAACTCAAAATGCGTGAGGTGTTAAATTAAATCAGCAATGTTTTTACAATAATTCTATCATGGTCTGTTATTTCAACCAGGGCCTACAAAAATACGATGTCATGTTGTCTGTCGTATTTCTCTTTTTTTCATTTGAAAATTCAAAATGTTAATGATAAACAAACTGTAAACAAAGATTTCTTCCTACAAGTCAATTAAATGTTTTTTCTCATATATTTGTTCAATCTGTCCTCTTACTAATATAACATTTTTAGGTAATATTCAATTTTATTCAAATCGGAAAATCTTTTCAACCGTGTTTCCTTGTATATGGTGGCTTACTGTAGTAAAAACACAATACCGAACGGTTACGGTTTTAAAAAAAAACAAAACGATTCGGTATGGAGACGAAACCGAAAAACCACGGTTTTTCGGTAAAACCGCCCATCTCTAATTTAAATAATACATTACAAATGATTAACTGAAGACGAAATTGTAAATTTATCTATGGCTGAGTGGGAGTAAAGGGTTCATAGCTTTTAACAATGGTATTTTCGTGTAGGTGAATCAGCTTGCCAATTACATAGTCCATATGAAAAACTATAACGTTGGTCACAGTGGGTTTGTCTGATAAAGTTTAAAATGAATTTTTCTCATTTTTCTTTTCTAGTTTGTTTTCCTGTTCATAAAGTGAATTTGACAAATGGAACTCAAGTTTTTGACATCAAAAAGTATTTGGTAGAAATAAATGAAACCTTGGACTTTGACAGGTAAATATTGATAAAATCATTGAATGGAATCAGCCAGGTTATCTTTAGATTAATGCATTATGATAATATAGGTACTAAAGTGACCATTTGGCATAATGGTTAGTGTTCACTAATGGGCCGGGAGATGGAGGTTCAATCCTCGGTCGAGTTATGCCAAATACTCAAAATGTTGTTAAATACTAGGATTGAATTAAAATAATTTTCAAACGATTGTAAACTGATTTGCTAAGAACTTTTTTTGGTAAAGGGGGGGGGGGCTTTAAATATGTTTTAAAAAAACACACACATACATACACTCACACACATAACTTCTATAAATTTGCGCAAACGTTTAGGTAGTAGATCAATAGTGTATGATACGACTAGAGCTCTTAATTTAACATGATATAATCAGTTATTTAGAAAATCAGTCCATATTTCATCCCAAAACACTTCATTAACAGACGATTGTTTCTGCCTATTTCGAAAATCAAAATTTGCCAAACATTCTTGAGGAGGCTTCATCAGTGTATAACTCGCCACAGTCAGGCTGAAAAATCAAGATGCGTCCAATATTTATTTAATTCATACATATTTAATTTCTATATTCCTTTTCAAATGGAAACGTTCCTTAGACTGTTCTTTTGCATTTAAGAGTTCATAATATATTTATTTTTATTTTCCGTTAAAATGTTGAGATTCGATTGATAAAAAAAAAACATGGCAAAATGCGCACATAAAAGAATAATTAATTCACACCAACCAATAAATTGTCTTTATTTAATCATTTTTCATTTCATTTTTTTCCTCTATTTTCATTCTTATCTTTCTCTTAAGGAGTACAAATCTATCATATTGCCATCCATCAATCTTGTGTGTATGTATATATATATATATATATATATATATATATATATATATAATGTATGAATTAAAAAGGAAAAAGCGGAAGACCTAAGAACTCTGTTTCTCCCAACTGTTGCGTGGGCTTTTTCAAGAGCGAAAGACGCCGCTTTTAGTATCTTTCACTTTTGAAAAAGTCCATGATACTTGATACCTCCTTGCTAAACACTCAGCATCATAAGGTGAGGACCCGGGATAAGGAGTGATGCTGTCTCCTACATTTAGTAGCCAATGAAAAAGGAGCCTGCGGGTCACCCTTGATTACAATTGACCTACTTTACTTATGGAATACTTGTTCTAGAATGTACTCTTGGAACTTTTAAGTACATTTCAAACCTCCAAATATTTTAATGCTTTAAATAAAATTGCTACGTGGCCATGTGAGTGGAAATAGAACACACAACTAAATTTTTTGTCGCTCACGGGAGAGTGGGTCTTAATTTTTTTTTTTTTTTTTTTCAAATATAGTTATGCCAAAGACTACATAATTAAATATACAATATTTGCAAAATAATACATTTTGATAATTGGGATTATTTGAACTACTGTTCTCATCTTGGTTGTTATATTCACAATATTTCTGCCGATGTAACCTTCAGTGGATCTTTTCAAACTTGGAGATTACATCGGCCAAAACTTGAGAATAGTAGTCTGAATAATCTAAATTATCAAAATGTACTATTTTTAGTCTTAAACCTTTCACCATTTTAGAGTAATTAATTGTCATCAGTTACATATATTTTTAAGTGACTTTTATTTTGATTTTTAAATGTTGACACTGACAAGAGTAATTCAGTCAATTGATTATCATGTTGTATTTGACCATTTCTACATTGATTGAGTTTATGCAAATGAACATTTGCATCTTTGTATTTTTTTTTTTTTTACTAGTATGACTATCTGGTATTGCCTGGGGGCATGGACAACAAAATAACATCTTTCTTTTCAAACCTCCCTCTTTTATCTCTCTCTATCCTCCTCTCTCTCCTCTCACATCTATGTTAAAAATATTCAAATGTCAATTTTCAAATGTCAGGACAAAAAGTACCATTTTATACTAAAGGTTGATGCAAAAAAACAAAAAAATTGCTCTAAATGTCGACCATCCTTCCGACTAATTTTGTTACTGTTAACACTCAAAAGAATGAATATTACAAAAAAGTGTCCATATTCTGGCTGAGGCGATGCTGAAAAAGAATATATCAACTTTGTAGGTGTGTTTCGTATAGTTTCTGACTTTTAGGTGGACACGGACACGGTTGGTCCGCCTGTAATAGAAGATGAGGTGTAGGCCGTCACCTCATCTTGTATTACAGGCGGACCAACCGTGTCCCAACTGCTGTTCTCCACCAACATCTCAATCTAAAGTCTCTGCCATCTGTCCTGTTGTAGCGACGTCTTTGCTGATGGTTTGGACATGCAGCCCGTCATCCAGAGAGAGATCTAATTCACAATGTAATCCTCTCTACCTCCCTTCCTGGGTGGCACAAGCGTGTCGATGGACAGCTGCGAACCTCGACACCAACCATCAAGAAGGACTTAGCTGAGCTCTCGGGTCTACAGGTAGTCTGCCTTCGGCGGTGGAACTACAATTGGTTAGCCATATCATACGACTTTTCTCAGGACTGCCGTGTATGGACCACCATTATTCAGGATGTAGTGTAGGCCAGGGAAGAAGCCAACTCATCCCTCGTTGCAACAACACATACACACGGACAACTGCTCTTCATTTAATGGATTAAATTAGCAACTTATGTTGTTGAAAGGTTAAAATATTAATTTTGTGAATTTTTTATTTTTTATTTCATGTACAATTTTTTTTTTGTTTTTCAGATTATTACAAATAGAATTAAAATTAAAAGTACATACTGTCCGCTTGGACTTAGAGACACCTCATCGATGTCCGCTATGTTTCCTTATGAATGTCACAGTAAGTTGTTTTAAAAATATTCAAATATCATAACTTGCCAATATTATACAATTTTTGAATGGACAATATTTACAAAATAGTACATTTCGATTTAGATTATTGGACTACTATTCTCATCTTGGTGGTTATATTCACATTGTTTGGCTGATGTAACAACTGACCTTCTTCAGGTTCATCTATTAAAACTTGGAGATACATCGTTGAGAATATAACAACTAAGATGAGAATACTAGTCCAATAATCTAAATATCTAAAACTTTCACCATTTTAGAGTAATAAATTACTCACAAGCAGTTACATATATTTTAAAGTGACTTTTAACTTACTAGAGTAACCAATAGTCGATTTATTATGGTGTTGTTGTAATGGACTGAGCTAATCCCCCCCCCCCCTACATAAACGACAAAAAATAACCTGTGCTGTACATGAAATTTGCATAGCGTCCAGGTGAATTGATAAAACAAAATGATTTGAGAAGGAACAAAAATGTGGCAGCAACGACGTTTGATTGTTAAACGATAGTCCCGGATTTTTCGTTTCGTTTTGTGCGTTGCTTTCTTACAAGCTATTTTGGCATCATGATGGGAGATAAGATTGATCTGAAGCTTATACTGGCGTTTAGGGGTTGAATGGATTGAGAAGGCTGAGCTTGTGTGTCGGCTGTGCTTTGTAAAGAAGATAAAATGCATAATCCCTATGCGTTTAACAGGCGGCGCCTTTGTATCAACAATTGAGTGAAGAAAAAAAAAGGGAATTATGCCTCCATAAAGGAAGCTTTATTTATAACGTTCGCCCGGGACTCCTATGTAGCGTATGCTCAGGTTGTGGCACATCGCATCCACGCGGGTGAAATCATAGATGTTTATCTGGTGAACCTGCGGAAGCTTTCTGTACCAATTGATGGTATGACTGATCGAGGCCTTAAAGCAGCTTTTGTCCATGAGTTGCCCGACCATGTCTGACAGCTCCTACGAGCTTCTTCTCGAATGGAGGAAATGAGAATTTTTCAACTACTGGCTCAAGCGAGAGCTATATTGAAAGATGACCCATCTGGACCCGCATTAATTACAGCAGCCGTGGGGCCAATGCAAACCAAGGAAAGTAAGACGAAAAGCACCAGAATAAGGTATTTCGAATTCGATGAACTTAATGACTTGGCTAGAGATTGTCTCACTCAGAGCAACAAATGGAGAACCCAATTTTCGAGTGGAGTTTGACCAACAATGAAATGAATGGACTGCGACATGGAAATGAGCGAAAGGCAAGGCTCTGACAAGCTGAAAAACTGTCACTGAGTATTTAATGCCGGCAACAGTCAGGAAACAATTTGAGGAACAAGTACAGCGATGGATCAAGAAAGGTTGGCTTGCTTCCTATGACGAACAAAAGCTGGGAACCCCGAGAGGGCTGCTTCCAATTATGGTTGTCATCCAGCAGACTAAATCAAAAGTCCGCCCTGTAATAGACTACCGGGAACCAAACCTCCATGTGGATGCATATACTGCAGATGCTGATGTTTGCGCTAGCAAACTGAGAGACTGGAGACGGTGAAGATCAAATGTAGCGTTGCTGGATCTCCGATCGGCTTATCTCCAAGTGATGTGCATTGGTGAGTCACTTTGGCCCTACCAGACTGTTGTTTTCCAAGATAGAAGGTACTGTTTAATGAGGTTGGGATTTCGCCTGAATATGGCTACACAAATAATGAGGTTGGGATTTCGCCTGAATATGGCTACACAAATAATGAGGTTGGGATTTCGCCTGAATATGGCTACACAAATAATGAGGTTAGGATTTCGCCTGAATATGGCTCCACAAATAATGAAGTTGGGATTTCGCCTGAATATGGCTCCACAAATAATGAGGTCTATTGTGAACGCAGTCTTATTGCAGGACAACAACATCAAGAAGGCGATCGAGGTCACCTTCGATGATGTGTATGCGAATGAAAGTGTCGTATCCATAACCAGTGTTGCTGAACATTTGTCGCACTTTGGACTGGCCAGCAAAACTCCGGATTGATTGAAGTATGGCGCCCGGGTGCTTGGCTTAACTGTTTAAGAAGTAGGTGATCTCCTGTTTTGGAAACGTGGGAATAAGCTGCCGGACGTCCCAGACACTAATACCAGAAGAAAGGTGTTCTCTCTCTGTGGAAAACTTGTTGGGCATCTTCTAGTGTGCGGCTGGCTGCAAGTAGCAACTAGTGTGATCAGGTGAAGAGCAAGTGCGGAGACAGAAGGATTGGATGATCAAACCGACGATGTCACATTAAGACGTATTCAAACCGAGACTGTTAATAGAGGGAGTCAGGCCGACCCATGCAAAGGTAAATGGTGTGTCGATGGCAAGGAGCTTGATGTGTGGGTTGACGCAAGTTCTTTGACCACAGGCGTCCTGCTTGAATCACATGGGAGTGCGATTGAAGATGTGTGTTGGATGCGGCCAGAATCAGACACATCACACATAAACCTCGCGGAGTTGGATGCCCATCTAAAAGGAGTAAATCTGGCTTACACCTGAAGACCAACTTATGTGTTCACCGATGGCTTACTAACACGTTGACTAACAAATCTAGAGAGAGCACTCAAGCTGCTAGTGAAATGCTTATCAGAAGACGGTTGCAAACCTTTTCAGAACTTGTCAAAGAGTACATGCTGGAAGTAGACGTTGTGCTTGTCAGGTCAAGTCAAAATACAGCCGATAAGATCACTAGAATCCTGCAGAGGTGGCTGGAGGCGATGAGGAAGGAAACAGAGCCTGTGCTGCCGTCGATAACAGCATAGAGCCGAGCCAAATGCGACAAATCCATTTGAACAGCGGTCATCCTTGGGTTAAAACGAACAACCTACTTTGTCAGGAGGATCGCCTCTAGTATGACAAAGAGGACTGAAATCTACAATTGCATCCTGTCACGAATTTCTGTCTATAATCCTGCACTGATACGATGGCAACAAAGGAAGCTTGAATTATCAAGTGTATGCCAAAGCTTGGGTATGGATGTCACTCACTATGGGGGTGTTCACTACCTAACCCTCAGCGATTGCGGGCTTATCTCGTTTGCCATATGGCAACGCTTGTGGCGAGAGGATTCTGCCGCTGTGATACAGTGTCTCATGTTTCTATATGTTAAAACCAAACTGATTGAGTTTATGCAAATAAGCATTTACATCTTAGCTTAGTATTATTTTTTACTTATGTTTTCGTTTTGAATGTTAATGTAAGTTGTTTTAAAAATATTCAAATATCATAACTTGCCAGTCATTATACATTTTTTTTGATCATTGGGAAAGGATTTTCTATTACTCATTTACTAGCAATACCTACCCGGTGTTGTCCGGGATGCAGTGAAGTCACTTTAGTTTTTAATTTTTCTTGCTTTGCACATTTTCTAAATTTACGGAAAAAGAAATAAAATTTTAGTTGTAACTAAAGTGGTCGGCCATAGTCGAATGACCTGAAGGTTCCCTTTTCATTAGCTACTACACAAAGATGTAGGGGAGGGCACCACTCTTTTCCCAGGATTACTCCACTTACCCTTGATCCTCACCTAATAATGCTGAGCATTTAGCAAGGGGGCATCAGGTACCATTTTTAAGTCTTTGGTATGACTCGTTAGCTAACGCTCTTACCATTATGTCAAATCGGCTGGTTGTAAGGGAGCAAAATAAAAGTAAAAAAACTCCCACGGTAATGCCTCCTTGGCTTTTTGGTGAAACGCAAAGTGTAGCATCTGTTCTGATACTACACTTCATCTTTTCTGTCTTCGGTCAGTAAAGGAGAAATCCTTCTAGACTGAGGCAAATTCATTTTCGTCTCAATCTAGAGTGCCCCTTGCCCCTTTTAGGAGCTGGATTTTCCCCACATTAAAAATCAACCTTTTGTCTAAACTCTGCCCTTGTGGGGAGACAAGTAAATACATACAGCTAGCATTGAATAAGTTGTTTTTATTTTATTTTAAACTAGCGGGTACCCGTTGCCCGGGAGAAATTCTTATGAAATAAAATGTGTAAACAGCCAAACGAACGCAAATAAATCACAACGGATAGTTTTTTTTTTTTTTTAAAGAAACAATTGTTGCTTTTGAATTGTTGAAAATCTAGGTACCCAAGAAAATGATTATCTCGGAGTGTAACAAAAATAGAAATTGCCACAGTGTAGAAGGATATCTCCTTCAATAACTGATTATGGAAAAGTGTACTTCTGTCCTGTTATCTATTGTCTCCTCGGTCATCTAAAGCAAATCGTTGTAGACTGCATCTATTTTTATTTATGTTGTTACTTTAGAAAATATAATAAACTTGGTGCATTTAGGTTTTTCTACACAATTTGAACTGAACCAAAAAGACTTTTGCTGAACTAAACGTAAAACTTAGATTAGGGTTATTTTAGTGTTCCAAAAAACAATAACTTTGGTACAAATTCTGTAGAAGTAGCAAGATTTTTTTTTTTTTTTTTTTTTTTTTGTAAATCAATAAAACTTGAAATTATTTTTATATTTTTATTCTTAAGTCTTGGTTTTGTTTAGTTTTTAAGCAAATTGTTTTTTTTAAATATAAGTTTATTTAAATAAAAATAAAATTGATATCAGAATTAATTAATCCGTAAAATAAACCTACCTTCTAATCATTATGGGAGCAAGAATTAAAACAAAACAAATTTATGTGTTTAATTATCGGAAAGAAAAATAATACTTGTCTGGTTTCTTATTGAAGGTTTATTTTTTGTTTAAAATGTGACGTAGTGTTATGGCGAAGGATTGGATGCATAATGTCTATGTAAGCTTTGCTGTGATTCGATGTTTTACAAATTCTGAAATGGTGCAACTTGATTAGTTCCTTGTGAAGTAATTGCCAAACGGTGTTTGAGGAGGGTAAGAGTTATTAATACATAGAGAGAAATTGACATGCTAACCTCTCTTTGGTTCAAGTAGTTGGGAGAGGCTTACAATGTGGAATGAAAGTAATGCTTTTGGTTTAGCTTATAAAAATAATTTATATTTTCTGAAAACACGGTCAAAGATATTAGGCGACTGAAGCAATGTTTTGATGTGTTTGATAGATTATTTTGATGCATTGGTTTTATAGTCTAGTCTAACTGGGTTGAGAGGGGAAAAATCAACTCCATTTTATATATAGAGATTTCATTTCATTTTTTTTTTAAGAACATATTACAGACAACAAATTCGACTAAATTTCTCTTTCTTTAAATTTTTTTTTTAATAGATAACCTTTAATAACAACAACAGAGATGGTCAGATGTTAGTCTTCCTAAGTCCAAACATCAGTGAACGTCCTTGCCGCGGCAAAGTACTCTTTGATGGTTTGTTTATTTCTTATTTTTATTCATATTTTTCTTATTTTTATTCTATGTAAAATTTCAATGATGCAATAAATTTACTTAATCGTTATGTTTTATCATCGGACCGGGTGTACCAGAAATGTTACCTGGCAGGAAAAAAATGTACTTGACACAGACACGCACCTGGCCGGAAGAAACAAAGCACGGTTGATTGACACACACACGCACCTGGCCGGAAGAAACAAAGCATGGTTGATTGACACAGACACGCACCTGGCCGGAAGAAACAAAGCATGGTTGATTGACAGACACGCACCTGGCCGGAAGAAACAAAGCACAGTTGATTGACACAGAAGTAAAATACTTGTTTATTGATTCAAACGACCTGCAAAGGTTATCCTTATCCACAAAAGGTTACCTGCAGATGGGTATATCTTGTCACTAAATAAACACCGTAGGAGCCTGCATTGATAGTGAAGAATGGGCTTTTACAGGTGAATGTGTGGGTGTCTCAAATTATTATATAAAGTAACCGATAATTGATAGTCGACTGGTGATAGTGTTCGGGAAAACCACTCCGTCAATTCCTGTGCGTCCTCCGCCTATCTCACTACCCCCGTTCGTTCACTGACAATAAAGATATATCAGTATATTTTCATACATCAGTGTTTGTCGTCATTCTTTTATGCACAGCAGAAAAACAACAACAATCATCATCATCAGGTTTTAGTATTTAAGATGCTGCGAGTGTCCCCGAACTCATGGGTGGACAACACCATACAGTCCGATCGAAAGGGTTGACATCAGTCAAGTTACATGCAGTCACATCAGTTTTTATGCGCTCAAGCCAGGTCATCATCAGTCTTCTATGCTCCTTGGTGCCTGGGATATCCAGGCGTGTTATCGAGTTGATGCTGGAGGTGGCACGCTGTACATGGCCGGACCATCTGAGACACTGAGCATGTAAGGCATCCACAATCCCACCAATACCAAGTTTATGATGAAGCACAGTTGAAAGGATTTTTTTCTCAAGTTCACAGATCCTCCTGATCATACGCCAAAGCCATTGCCGATCAGAAGTGTTTGGGGCCCATGACTGGTTGAACACAGGCTGAAAAAATTCACCCTGAATCTTGAAGGAAATGTGTCTGTTTGCATGGATTATCTCTATATTAATGAAATTGTGAGATAAGTTCACATCCTGGAAAAGGTTATGGAACTGTTTATTGTTTTATATCATCATCATCATATTCGGTTTAATGGCAGTTTTACATGCTGGCATGTGTTGGACGGCTTTTAGAAATTGACTTCCAAACTAACCTATCTTTGACCAGATCTTAACCTCTTTTTCTCAAGTTCATTTTTATCACTTCCTCCCATGTTTTCCTTGACCTTCCCTTTGTAAACTTACACTGTTAGCCTAATTGTTCTACATCTACTTATCCATTGTTTCAATGTGGCCATACCATCAAAGTTTCCTGTTCTGCACACATCTCTCTATACTGTCTAGATGTAATCTTCCTCTGAGTTCATCAGATCTAACCCTGTTCTTAAGACTCATATTACACATCTTTTATATCATTCTCATATAATTTATCTCCATGCAATGCATATACTCAACCCTCACTGGTTAGGTTTCACTTCCATACATAACACTGCATTCACATGCCTCATAGACTCTTTTCTTTGGTCGACAGTAGTAACACTCTGCTGGTTAATAATGGTAGAAGTTCCCTGAACTTACTCCACCCACTTCTAATTCTTGTCATCACACACTGCTCCTTCCTGTGTTCCAGTGTTATTACCAAGGTATCAACACTTCTGAACAAATTCAATAGGTTTGCCATCCAAATATACTTTCTCCACATCTGATTTCTCATTTGTCTCCATTGTCTTACACTTCTTGCACATAAACTTATCATCTCTCAACCTACCAGTAATTCTACTGCACTTCTTGTGTACCTAATGCTTGCAAGTACCACAAAAAATACTTATACCTGACTACCTTTCTACAAACTGAGCAAGGAAACTTCCCTATTTTTGTGGGGTTTTCAACACTATAACCACTGATCATCACTTTGGTCTCGGTAACATTCACTCTCAGACCTTTACTTTCCATAACATTCCTCCAAGTTTTTAACTTAGCAAGCAGACCTTCCATTGTTTCACAGGTAAGTACTAAATCAGGCATACAGCATCTCTTGACACTGTCAATCAAAATACAGGTTCTTCTTTTTACCAAGATACTTCACTTTCATTGTCTCCAGATAAATATAGTGCCTGTGGTAGTTCACCCAAGCATCAAACCAAACTGTATTTCATCTATGCTTATCTGACTTCTTATTTGCTGCTTAGTTATTCTCTCAACCACTTTCAGTAGCTGAGCCATCAACTCTGTAATTACCTGTATCCAGAGCTCCTCCTTTACCCTTATAATTAAACACCATTGGATAATTCCTTGATTCCAAAAGACTAAGGGTGAATCTGTCAAAAACAAAAGGGACTGTCAGTGACCCAAAATTACAACAGCTGAAAGATTCCAGTCAATATCCATGTGTTGTTTGCAGGAAAGTAGTGGGATACAATGCCATATAACGCAATCTATGCCTATTAGTGGTCCACAAAAAGTATAGTGACTTGTCTGGAAAGCTGGCACCAGACACCAACTATAAGTATAGAAGGTGTCTGAGGCAGGCACACTTACTTGACTGCCGACCTTATACTAAGGTGAAGGTGGACTCCTTTTCTTATCTTGGGGATATGTTGAGAATTGGAACTAGCTCTGCCCTTAAGGTAAAATCAGCATGACGTAAGTTTTGTAAACTGTTGTCAGACCTGGCATCATGAACTATCTCTCTCACTACTAGGGGAGGGTATATAGCAGTTGTGTTAGGAGCATGATGCTGTATTATGGAGCTGAGTGTTGGGCACTCAGCCGGTCCTTGCTTGCCCGTTTTCAGCATAATGACAGAGCAGTGATCAGATGGATATGCAATGTCTAGTTAGATCAAACCTGACATATCAGCTCTGATACTTTGTCAATGAGACTGAATATACCAAAGCTTGATGAGTTCCTGGCTGTCAGTGGGCTATGTTGGTTTGGCCAGGTTGAGAGAAACGATTCTTGGAGAAGAAAATGCAGAGATCATTTAAGGTGGAAGATTGTAGGAAAGTGGGAGACCCCAAGAAAACTTGGATGTAAACCATTAACAAGGATCTTCGGATTGCAGGCTGCCAGAAAACATCAGACCCCTAACTAAGGAAAATATGATAAAATGATGATTATTTTTTTTTTTGGGTACTTAAAAAAATAGTTGGACTTTTTTCATATTTCAAACATACCAATATTTTACATCAAAATATTTAACTTGAAAACTGATACATCGTCAAGTAGGCATTTTTAGTTTTCAATTTTGTGCTTGTTTTACAAGTATTTCAATGGAATGTGCTCCGAACTTGCTGCACTTGTCTCCTCAATGTAAATACCCCTGACCAACCCGATAATCATCAAAATTCCACCCCTTCACTGTAGAGGTCCCGATAACCCGGAAAGATTTCTACTCTAATAACTTCTTACCTTGAACTGTTAGCCTTTGGAATTCCTTCCCTGCTTCCCTGACTCTACCAACATGCAGAAATTTAAATGTAATGTGAACAAACATCTTGCTGCACAACTCTCCACTTATGATACCTCTATAAATCTGGCCCCAAATTCACAGAAGCCCCTTACATCTCGGTGGCAATGTGCCTTTTTGGGGGTGAATAAAGTAAAAAAAATAAATAAATAAAATATCATTATACAGGGTGGGCCAAAATAAGGGTCCTATCTTTAAATTTGAATAACTTGAATTTGAATAACTTCCACAAAATAAAAGTTAAACTCACCAAACTTTATGTGTGTGTAGACTGACCATTCCGAGATTTTTTGAAATAAACAAAACAAATTTCAGCCGAAAAACACTTCTTAAAACTTACAAAAACTAAAGTATTGTTTTTTACACTGTTTTGAGTTTTTTAAGCAAAAATAATGTTTTCTAAATGAGGGTACGTTCCTAAGGGCTAATACGGCTCATGCTTGCTTCGGAAGGGGTCCTTTACTTATTCTAAGAAAAATTTTTTTTTTAAATCAATAAATAAAAAAGTTATGAATTTTTTAAAATAGGACCCTTATTTTTGCCCACCCTGTAGATGATATATAAAAATACAGATATCATTAGTTGATTGCTTGATTTTGATAATTATTATACCAATCTTGTCTTCAGGTGGTGAAAAAAAGAAAAAGACGTGGATGACAATTTTTGATAGCATTGTTATATTAATCAGCACAATGTCTTTTATTTTGTGTCTGCGGTCAATTTGGAGAGCTCACACCTTAAAAAAGGTATGTATAGTTGTTTTTTTTTGTTTACTATTTTATCCATAATACACAAAATTAAGATTATGATTCATCTTTTATCGAAATGAATAAATGCAAAAGTTTTTTTTCATTAATCACTCTTATATTACTATCAAACAGTTACTGTCATTTAAAACAATAATATGACATATTTTGAAATACTGTATATATCGTAGAGACGAAAGGCCCAAAGACAGCTATTTGCATGCCTAACTTGCATAACTATTTTTAAAACAGTTCTTGATAAATTAATGTTTGGTATTATTTATTTGTAATTTTATTGTCCTATCTTTTTCTATATATATATATATACAATACTTTTGTTGATATTAACAGTAATTGATTAAAGTTATTTAATACAAAAAAAAAAAAGGGATGAATTATTAAATTTTTCTTAATGTATTTGCGGATTAATTTTCAGGGGAGGTAATCTAAATTAAACTAACTAAACGGAAAGATATACGAGGCATAAGCAAGAGTTCAGAAAGAGAAAATGACTAACTGCTTGCTCTCTCTTTCTCCCTCCCGTGAGCGATGCCATATTTTCTTTTTCATTGTTTTTAAATTCAGTGAAAAAATTCTAAGATAAAAAAAAGAGACCCCCCCCCCCCCCCAACACACACACATCATCACTCATCAAATTGATTTCTACCTTTCATTTCTTTACGGTTTTATTTAAAAGATAAATAATTTTTTGTATCAAGATTGATTTCCCTTTAAAGATTATTTCCGAGATGGACTTTTGTTATTCATCTAACACAGCGGATGTTAATTTCCTTTCTAACTTCTCCTACTGCAATCAAAGGCCGACTGGGGTCCCGGAAATGGATATTATAAGATAGGGAGATAAAAGCACGAGAAACCTATGCTTAAATAATGCAAATTCCAGTCTGGGATACGAGAGGCATTTTAAAAGAATTGAAATAAAAACGGCAGTTGGTGATTAAGCTTTGAAACAGTAACATCATAAAACTCACTCTGCAAAGACCCAGATATGCTTGCTAGCCAGATCAGAGGCACAGAACTTTTCCTAGCTAACGAAGTCACCTTACTTTATCCATTATCAATAGATATTTGAAGTTCTATCGGCAATTGTATGGAAATTATTTGATGAATTACCCAAGGCATTTTTGCCAACTCTCTAAACACATTGGTAAAAGAACTGATGTTATGCCACATCGATCATATCTCAGACTGGTTACTGGAAAATGATGTGCTATCTCCTTTCATCAATTTTTCTCAGGGATTTTTCTGTGAAATAAATCTTTGTTAGTTTTATGTCTTCGTTTGTGTTGCTTTCACTGATCACTTCGGTGATCTGTTCCCACCTGACAGACGTCTAATCTAATCAATAATCTTTCATTGCCAACATTAACTAAGCTATTATCAAACCTAAATAAAACATCTATTTAGTCACGAATGTGTCATACTTTTGGAAGCGAATAATATTGCTGTACATATCTGAGTCGTGACAGTTAATAAATGTTTACATCAAAACTTTTTTCTTTTATTCCAGGAAACCATAGATTTTTTTAAGAACCAGTTCCGAAGAAAACTGCTTTGGTATGACGAAATCGAATTTCTGAATATGTGGTTCATCTTGATTGTTATAAATGATTTTATAACAATAATTGGTTCCTGCCTCAAGATTCAGTTGGAGACGAGAGTAAGTCATAAGCAGCAAATTTGTTTCTCTCTCTTCAAATTCTTTTATAGAATGATTTCTCTACTTTTGTTTTTCAACACAAAGTGTGCATGATTTTACTCTGAATTTTAAAAACATGTTTTTTTGTTATGCAATTAAAGATTCACGCATTAGACTTTATGAGGCTGTCTTTATTTTTAATATATCATCATACTCGGTTTACATGCTGGAATGTGGTGGACAGCTTTTAGAAATTGACTTCTAAACTACCCCTGACCAAGTCTTTTTTTTTTTTTTTTTTTTTTTTTTTTTACCTAATGAATCGCCACTTATCCAGGAGAAAGGCAACTTGAGGATAAAGGTTAACAAGATGGATGGGTTGTCAGTTTAATGAAGAAGAATATTATGAGAGGATTGAAAATGATGAATGGAATGAACAAAGTTTGATTACTTATGGGAACGGTTTATGACAACTATTTGTTGACATTGGATTTAAAGATGGTCATGTTGTCTGCAGGAAAGCAGTCCCGTGGTAATGTTCCACAGATGGGAATTTGTGTAAAGAAACGCCATTTGTGTGAGAAAGGGGCTCTAAAGAACATGAGATGATCCATCACTAGATTATGAAGTCTATTTTATAATCTGACAAGAAAGAATGCTTTGAGCAGAACCTCCCCAGATGTGGCTGCACAACTACATTTTAGGACATATCTGACTCTGATATAGGTACTTTCTGGAGCGGTAAAATGATCCAACCATTTTACCAGCAACCTTAGCAACAGACTGGATATATCTTTTCCATTTTAGATCTGGAGTGAAAGTCAGTCCTAGGAGCGTATCAAAACAAGGGGCTTCCTCAAGAAGAGAACCATTCATTTCGACTGGGGCAAAACAAGGATTCGAGCATTCGTGGTGAAAGAAGAGAAACTTAGTTTTAGAGGTGATAAAAGTAACGAGTCACTCTTTTACCCATTGCATCACGTGCTCCAGATCAGAAGGGAGAGAGAGAATCAGCAAGATCTTTATAACCAATGCTCTTTGAGGTACTGCTATAGAACTTCCAATCCATGGAACATGTTGTCACAAGACTGCTTCCCCAAGGGCTACAACATAGTCATCTTCAAGATAAATTTAGAAGGTTATATTATAAATGCTTTTGTAAATATTAAACACTGTTTATGACACAGATGTGAGTTCTTCAGATTTTAGCTAAATTCCATTTTCTTTTTTAGCCAAAAAAAAGCGGATTTCCGCTTTAATTGCGAGAGCTTCCCAAGATAGTGAGTTCTCTGCTTTTTGGTCTGAAATCCACTTTTTTTCTTTTCTTAAATTTCTGCCAAATCGCTAGTCTTACTTCCTTATTTTCTCATTACTATTTTTAAAAATTTTATTTTTCTTCCTCTCTCTCATTTTGTTTTTTTCTCTTTTCTTGCTTTTTTTTCTCTCTTCCTCTCTCCGTCTTGCCTTCCTTTTCCCTTTTACGACAGTTTTCTCAGAAAATGTTAATTTTTCCGTAAAGGCTAAGACTCTGAATGATTCATGATTGAGAGGTAAGGAAATTAGATGACTTTTGTTTCATCAAAGAATGACTTTCTGTCTCCTTTTCTTCATGTGTGTATTTCTCTTAATTTTGACTTTCTTAGTTGAAACTGACCTGTCTGCTCAATTCATCTGATGATTTAACTTATTTGTAAATTTGCCTTTTTTTTCTTTACCAAGATTGATATTTCACTAATTAAACATTTTCAAATTATTTTAAATGTGTTTTTACTATTGATCACTAGCACATCATCCAAGTTTGTTTTGAGTTGTGTTTTTTGTGTGGCCCTCTCTCTCTCCTCACACACACAAAGGCTGTGGCTCCCCAGGTTGGGAAATCCATCTCCATTTCAGCTTTTCTGCCATTGACTTCTCACTTCCCTGATGGCATGAATGTTTGCATAAACTTAAAATTTATTTTTGTATTTATTCATTACCCTGATATTAGAATGATTATCTTTCCAACTTAATATACCTTTTATAATAAACATGATTTGATGTTTCACTCGGACATTTAACTGTTTTTTTTCTTTCTTTTCCTTATGGTTGTAAAACAGAAATATAACTTTGAGTTTTGAATGACAAACAAAATTAAATCCTTTAAAAATTTATCCAAATAATTTTGTTTACTTTTCAAAATGTTTGAATTAACAAAGATGCATTCAACAACATTAAAAAAATAAATAACATAGTTTTATAAGACTGATGTCACAAAGATAACATAATGGTCTTAAAACAACTTTAATCGAATTAATTGCTGAGTTACCTTGAAATATTTATAGTTTAATTTATTATCAGATTAAGAATTCTTCTCGGATTCTCCCGACTCATTCCTTTCAATCAAAATAGACCTAGCATATACCCTAACAATTCTTTAAGATAAAGCAAATACAGGGTGATTCCCCCCTCCCAAATGTCACCCATGGGATCGTTTATAAAACTCAACCCTTTCTGCACTCGAATCATATTTAGCACAAATAAACTTCAGTCTATCCCTGACTTGTCCACCAAATCTCAGTCATGAATTTTCAACAGTCTTTGTTTTATCACCGTTCAATGGTAAGCACAAATATACAATGTACAAAATTGTAATTAACTCTGACACACTCCTCTCGTGAAACTGCCCTGATTTTTGCTGTAATGGCCCTTTTCAGTCCAGGAATTCTCTGGGGATTATTTTAACACTATCTTTAAGATAACCCCACAGATAAAAATCTGGGGGGTTAAGGTATGATGAGTGTGAAGCCCATTGAGGATGACTCATACTGATGAGATGATCACCAAAGTGTCAGGGTAGATAATTGAACGACGATAAAACAAAGGCTGTTCCATATTCATAATTGAGATTCAGTGGACAAGTCAGGCATAGACTGAAGTTTATTTCTACCATATGTGGTTGGATTGCAGAAAGGATTGTGAATTTTACTAACGACTTCATGGGTGGCATTTTTTGTGGGTCACCCTGTACAATTTTTGCTATTTTAAAAATCTAATTATAATGACAATATTTCTGGAAGTTGAATTATATTCGTTATTTTACTATCATTTTTGCCAGCATAGATGCACTAGTTTAAATATGAAGTTTTTATTTAATTGTCTACACTGCCTGCTGCAAGCATGTGCCATTGCGTAAATCAGAATGTGAGAAAAGAACGCCCAAGGTGGTAAGATACCGTCACTCACTTTCTAAAAGAAGACGGAAGATAAAAAAGCGTCTTTTGAAAGTGTCATCGCCTGCTGTTATTTCCAAACTGTCCAAGGAATGTTTGGATATTGAAAGGAAACTGCAGAAGTCTTTTGCTGACTCTAACGCTTTTATGGAGGGAAAGGCTGTCAACTCCATTAAAAGTAATTCAAAATATTTCTTTTCATATGTCAAGAAAAAGTCCAAAGTCAAGACAAAAGTTGGTCCATTGGTGGACCAGAATGGTGTTCTTACTGGTAACAGTACTGAGATGGCAGAAATTTTGTCAAAACAATACACAGACGTTTTTAGCAAACCAATGCAAAGCAGTCAAGCTTCACATAATCGCACTTTTGATATAAGTTCTATACTGTCAACTGTTACTCTAACTGCAGCCGATTTTGAGCTTGCAATTGATGAACTCTCTCCGTCAGCTGCTGCGGGTCCTGACGGCTTTCCTGCATTACTACTGAAAAACTGCAGGGCTCATTTGGTCCATGCTCTCGTATTTCTATGGACGAAAAGTCTTGAAGAAGAGGTCGTTCCAAGCAAACTAAAGAATTCTCTTATTACACCCATTCACAAAGGTGGAAGCAAGTCGGTGGCTGCCAATTATAGACCAATAGCTTTGACCTCCCACCTCATTAAACTTTTTGAGAAAGTCATACGGAAACACATAGTTAGACACATGAATGAAAATAACCTGTTCAATGACAGTCAGCATGGGATGAGATCTGGAAGATCTTGTTTAAGTCAACTCCTTGAGCAGTTTGACACCATTCTATCAATTCTTGATGATGGCGCTAATGCAGATGTTGTCTACTTAGATTTTGCCAAAGCTTTTGACAAAGTTGACCACAAAATAGTTCTGCAGAAAATATTTGATCTTGGCATTCGTGGAAGCATTTTCAAATGGATCGAATCCTTCCTGAGTAACCGCCTCCAAACAGTTATGGTTGATGGTGCAACCTCGAAGCCACAACCTGTCATTTCTGGAGTTCCCCAGGGAAGTGTATTGGGACCCATAATCTTCCTAATCCTTATTGGGGACATTGATGAAGATATCGCCATGTCAATAGTCAGGTCATTCGCCGATGATACAAGGGCCACAAAATCCGTTCGGTCTCCCGAGGATGCTGTGTTGTTTCAAAAGGATCTCGATCAGATCTACAAATGGACGGAGGACAATAACATGGAGCTAAATGACGTGAAATTTGAGCTTCTCCGCTATGGTAATAACGACCAGCTAAAAAGCGAGATATCATACCACACTCCGTCAGGAAAAATGATAAACATAAAGCAAGAAGTGAAGGACCTCGGTGTATCTATGTCTAGTGATTGTCTTTTTAGCAATCAAATAAACAAAGTTGTGGAAAAAGCCAAGAACCTCATTGCCTGGATCCTGAGGACATTTAAAACCAGAGAATATCGTGCAATGGTCACGCTGTATAAATCCTTGGTCATTCCAGTTTTGGAATACTGTTCTGTCTTGTGGAACCCAAGTAGCCCTAAGCTCATCCAAAAGCTTGAAGCCATTCAGTGGTCCTTTCTACGGAAAATTCAAGCTGATCGGAACTACTGGTCATGTCTGAAGAAGACAAAAATGTTCTCGCTGCAAAGACGACGTGAAAGGTACCGGATAATTTACATCTGGAAGATATTGGAAGGAAAGGTACCGAACATTAATGGCCACATTCAAGCCCGAGACAATGAACGCCGCGGGAGGCACTGTATTGTTCCCTCGCTAAAAACTGGTGGGAAAATACGAACCATTTTTGAAACGAGCTTACCTGTACAGGGGTCACAACTCTTCAATGCCATGCCTAGGTGTATTCGGGATATAAAAAATGCTGCTGTGGAACAATTTAAGCGCTCTCTTGATGCCTACCTCGCTAATATCCCGGACCAACCCCAAATTGTCGGATACACGGCGTGCAGGCAAGCCGACACCAATTCTATCGTGCACATGCAAGCACATGCTGGTGCGGTTCCTTTGTCTCACAGGATCCTCACATCAGCCAGGGCGAGTTGAACAACCAGCAAGCCTGAACACGCCTGTTCGAAGCACCAGACAAAAAAAAAAAAAAAAAAAAAAAAAAAAGTAGAAATACTTTGTCAGCTAATGGAACTTTATACTAATAAGCAAACATTGGTATTTTTTCTGGAACTTGGATATAGGTTTGACAGTATGTTTAAAATGATCAATTACATAATATTTTTAATTTAACAAATTTTACTATTTAAAAAAAAAAAAATTAATATTAGTTTTCTTTTAATTTTTTATTTTTACCTTTGCTTTTTTTCTGTTTTTATTTTTTCTAAGTTCCTTTATTTTTTTTTTAAAGCTCTTTTCAGCACGGAACAACGACGATGTAAGTCGGGTGTTACTTATTTTTCATCCTTTTTTGCAGAAATTTGCCTGGCTTACACTCCTTTTTTTTTAATTTTATGAAATTATCATTTATATAATTTTGGGTTTTTATTTATTTTTTTTTTTTTTTCACTTAAAATACCATCTAATGATTACCAACATAGCGCAAAACAATCCGGAATAGTTTATAATTGTTATATTTTGTTATTTATTGAGTACTCTGAAAAAAAATCAAGAGGGAAAATTTTTAAATTGCTATATATTCAGAGTATCATGGTAGAATAATTTCTGCATCTTTTTGCTACTTTGATCAAATTTATTAAAGTCGATAGTTTAGTCATCAAGTTAAAACAAAACTTGCTATATTTCATGAAAAATTAAGAGATAAAGAATTATTTTATACTTTATATTTTGTGAAAATTAGTTGGTTGAATATATAACAACACGTGCAAATAAAATATAAAAGCCGGGGACAAAGGATATCCAACAAATATTATTCAGACAGATATACACAAGCATTACCTATTATTATAAATCTAACAGTTGTAGAGTTGTAGCACTATGGTGGACCAGTTCTTTGATTCCAACAGATTGTCCAAATGGCAGCTCATCACGTAGGCAGCTGGAATCTTGTGTAGATTACACATTACAGAAGTTCCCTCTCTTCTTTTTTTTTTTTTTGTTTTTCCATCGTGATGTGTGCTGATAAACAGCAGGAGTTGTAAATAATGATGACACAGACTTATTGGTGTTTAACACTGTTTTTAAAGTTTTTCTAAATTTTACAGTATGCATACATAATACCTCCAACCTATCCCCCATAAGAGGATGGAAACAGCTCTCCCAAGACATTTTCATTTATGAAATATGTGGCTTTTTTTAAAATTAAAACTTAAATTAAATTTAAAAAAATTTTTTTTTTTTTTTTTTTCTTTTAGTGAAGTTGAGATATCCGCTCAGGTAGACCGATTGCAGGAATTGCCAATTATAAATGTGATGTGTGTATGTGCGCACACAAATAAGTCAGTGGTAACTGAGTTTTGTGCTCAGTGGCCGGTGATACAGCTGTATATAGCCACACTGATTCGTTTTAATGAAGACAAAACAAGCTTGTTTGTGGATATTAAAAAATATTTATCAATAATAATATTGAGTTTCCTTAAGAGGCGAGTAGTCTTATTAGAAAGATATGGCTTATGTCTAGCAAAAATACATGATTCTTTTCCTTGGAAATTGAATCTTTTTCGTAAACTACGTATATCATAAAAGTGATATGGTATGGTATATTTCTCTCTCATTCATGCGGTTGTTTGTGCAGGCATGTAGATATGGGTATTGGATCTTAAAAATAAGTCACTGATTATTAAGATCCAAGTTTCTTGCTTTATCAATAATATATAATTTATCAATTATGTATAAGGTCTGTCTGTGAAATTAGTGCAGTGGTAGACAGATTCGTCCTATGTTAGAGTGACAACTAGTTACAGAAAGAAAATTCTGAACAAAAACGTGAGACTTGTTCATTGTTGTTATGGTTTTCATTTTTACGGTTCGTTTATCTAACATGTACAAAATGTCTTGTGTGCTGTCATGCAAGTCACATAAGACGTTAAAATCTTTCAGTGACACAGACAAGCTTACCGGAGGACATCAATTGCGTAGACTGCCCATTAATTTGGCTGTACATGAAACATGGGTAGAGAGAAAAAGCAATATCAATGAATGACGGAGAAAATTCATACAAATATTAATTGAAATTTATTCATTTAAAAAGTAAATAAAAGAGTGGATCTTCTGAAGAAAAGTAGTCAGTATTTTTTCATTAAATGAAAGATTTTGAGTTTCTTATCAGCAGGAGCAGCCTTTGTGCACATAGTTTGACCGCATGAACAGGTTAGTCGTAACTTCTGATTGAACAGTGTTGTCATGGAAACATCTTACAAGGATTTGTGTGGAAGCTTTAATAAGCGGCGTGCACATGTTTGCTTCCTGTGTCTTAGACAGTGTAGGCATAAGTGAGTTTCTGCATGTCTCTCCTTTCAGCTGCCGATGGCCAAGACTAGATTTGTTTTCGCTCGTAAGAAGTTTAATAGTAGTTGAAAACACTGTGTTGTGACTGACAATAGTTCATGTAGCAGGTTGAGTCTCTTACTGCTGACTGCTAGTTTGTTGCTTAAATAGCCAGTACAAAACAGATACTTCGCTCCCATAGCAACTCTTTCTGGTTGGTTGAAGTCTGGTTTCGGTAACCAATCGAAATAGGTTAATTTTTACAAAATACTCAATCAGAATTAAGTATGTATGGAAATTGTTTTGCTGCTCCTACTGTCGCTACTACTACTGGAACAAGGTTCCACACAGGCGAGCTGTCCAGCGACTGACAAACATATACACTGCCTACTAACTCAGGTATATGATGTATAATATAAATAAAGAATATCCAAACAGACGAAAATAAAATGTTTGTACACAAGTCTCATGAATGAAAATAGCCAGTCTCACTTGGTTGGTTTCTTTCGGTTTATGGCTCCTGGTTGGTATTTTGGTATTCTGTTTTTCTTTGAGAAGGGTGAAATCTATGCCTTTTTATATAGATTTTGAAAGAAGGGACATGTGCTTGCAATTATTTCAACACTTCACGCTGAATGATGTGATATACTATTCCCATATCTTGCTTGTTTAAAAAAATTAATTTTGAAATGAGCAAGAAAGGAGTAATATATCACATTCTTACACGTGGAGTGCCCGGCATTGTTGCGTTGAAATAATTGCAAGCACATGTCCCTATTTACTTGCCTTCCCATGAGGGCAAAGTTAGACACAAGGTCGTTTTTTAATGTGGAGAAAATCTAGCTAATCAAAAGGGACACACTGGATTGGGACAAAAAATAAAAATTGCATCAGTCTCGCAGGATTTCTCCTTCACTTAAGAAAAAAAAGATGTATAGTATCAGAACAGATAGTACACTTTGCTCCTAGCCAAAAAGCCATGGTAATTGCAAGCGCAGTTCCTTTCCTCTGATATCTGTATAAAAAGGCTGAGATTTTCACCACAGTCCTATTGAAATCGTCGTGTTTAAACAAGTAAAGTAAGAACTGCCGATAGCAGAAGCAACAATTACCTCATGTAGGCATGAAACCAGGTGTAATGCTGGATCTGTAGGGTGAGTCGTAACTTTAAAAGTTATATCATTCCATTGTACTTGATAGTTTCTAACCGATGCAAATCATCAGACTTTGTATGATATTCGCATCGATTTGAAACTAACAGTTGCCATGGAATGCTGATTCTATGTCTCCACTAGTTGTATAGATCATTGTATAAATATTGATCTATATATATTGATCTGCAGATATTTTGATTTGCATTATTATGTATTAGCTGTACCAACAGTAACATCTCGATTGCTTAACTGACTTTTCGTTGAAGGAAAAAAATCTTTGAATTTAAAAAAAAAAAAATTTCATTTAATTTAATTTTGTCTATTTCTTATTGATTAGTTTTGTCTTCTTGGCTTATCAATTAGTTTTGTTTCAATGATTTCAAGTAATGAATAGGAATTAAATTGCAAAGCCTGTCAGTAGAGTTGGGCGGTTTTGAAATTTTGGTTTCGTTTTTTTTCCCTTAAAACCTCGGTTTACGGTTCGTTTTTTCGGTTTTTTGGAAAAAAAAAATTTTTCTATGGAAGCTATTCATTCTCTTGTGTGATGATTAGTTATTATTCAACGTTTAGTTGAATTATGCCACTGTTTCGATAATTTTGTGACTGAATACATTCTCCATGATATGAATCATAAGTTTTAAGGTGTTGACTGTTGTAATCAAAGTTCTGATACCTTTTCAACAGTTAACTCGTTAAAACAGTGACCAAAGATTCATGAAAGATTTCTGAAGAATAAAACTGAGTTTGAATATACATTCTATCTAATTCTTTAACCCATCAGAAGCTAAAATATAACTCAGAAATGCAAGAAATTAAAAAACGAAAATTTATTTAAACAAACAAAATAATTTTACAAATAAAATTAAGCAAAAATGATGATGAAAATGAAATATTGTGTAAATTATTTGACAGATAAAAATTTTAATTTTTTAATAGGTGAAAATGTTTTTACTAATTTTCTTAGGTTGTGATTGAGAAAAACTAGTTTCTCAGCATGGTTAGGTTTCAGCCTACATCTCCGGTCACTAATGACAAGTCCAGCCTTACTAAATATCCGTTCACTCGCTACAGAGGTAGCTGGAATACTCAAAAGTTCTCTTGCCAGAATACAAAGATTCGGGTAGAGCCTCCCATTTTTCTTCCACCAGACAAAAGGACAGGCTGATGGGTCGATGGCTTTTCCATACAGAAATCGATCTACCTCGTTTTTAATCTGAGATATTTTTTTACCGCTGGTATCAATTTCTTTTGTTCTTGCCTGACCTTTCTTTCGGAGAAAACCCTAAAAGTCTTTTTCCCCTTTTGGTTCACTACTTTGCTGTACTTCTGCTGGAATGTTTTCGTCCGTGTCATCGGTTAGTTGAAAAATAAACACACCATATACTTCTCGAATTGCCGGTGTTGACTGTTGGGATGTCTGTCATTTTGTGTGCTTGAAGTTCTGTCAACTGGTGCGTGTTGGGGTTAATATTTGTTTTTAAGACAGGGATAATAAAACTTTATAGACATGCGTAAAAGACTAGTAGTACACCCGAAAACCGCGCCATGGGAAAAGGAAGGATGGTTAAAAAAAGTAGAGATTATTAATTCACCTAAAGTCATTTTTTAAGCTTTAAGGTAATTTTAGTCATAGAATTCATGACTTGGATTAAAGTTTAATAATTAAACTTTCGAATAAATTGTCAACTCTAAATAAATACCATACTAACAATTTAGTAAAATATAAATCGTTGCATAGTCTACTTTTTGAATAACCCATTTTTGGGAGAGAAAACGGTATAGTTGAGAGATAGTTCTCTAGAAATGACAATTTATGTATGAAGTGGCTTTTCAAAAGTAAACAATGAAATGCCTAATGTTTAAAATAATTTTAAAAATCCGAATAAAGTGATACTAGCATTGGCAACTACTTTTTTTCTTTTTAAATGTTTATACTCGCTCGCTACTTTTCGTTTATTTACTTTTACAACAAGTATTTTTTTAAAATTTCATCTTAATAACTTATTTTTTTAGATAACTCTGAAACAAACAAATAATTATTTTACAATTTTGAGTTGAATCAAATAGATTTTCGACATCATACGGAACGCGTTTGATTTTTTCTTTTTCATTTGAAAATAGTTTATGCTAAAAATACGATGTCATGTTGTCTGTCGTATTTCTCTTTTTTTCATTTGAAAATTCAAAATGTTAATGATAAACAAACTGTAAACAAAGATTTTTTCCTACAAGTCAATTAAATGTTTTTATTATATATTTGTTCAATCTGTCCTCTTACTAATATAACATTTTTTGGTAATATTCAATTTTATTCAAATCGGAAAATCTTTTCAACCGTGTTTCCTTGTATATGGTGGCTTACTGTAGTAAAAACACAATACCGAACGGTTACGGTTTAAAAAAAAAAAAACCTATTCGATATGGAGACGAAACCGAAAAACCGCGGTTTTTCGGTAAAACCGCCCATCTCTACCTGTCAGTTATCTAATATTTATTAACTGATAAAAACTTGGTATATTTTAGGTGAGGCAATTCCAAAATATTTTACCTTTCTGTTAATATTTTTCAGTATAATGTTGGATGTATAATTTGATCGAATGGATATTGTGTAAATGGGATAAAAAAGTTTGGTGGTGGGTCAGTTTAAACGTGGGTTGATTTTTGTATATTTACTGAGATCATAGATTTTACATAAAATGACTAATAATTTCATGTAAGTAGTTCGAGAGATCTTTTATTCAATTTAAATGAGAATCTTTTTTTCTTTAAGACATTAGCACCAAATAAGTTATATTAATTCAAGCAAAGAAAATTAGGCCTGTAAAATGTACACTAAAATTGTCTTATCTGAGGCTGGTCGATTGGCAGAAGTTGGAAGTCTTTGGCAAAACTACCTCTGCCGCATTTTGCATTGCTAACAGGCTGACTATATCCCAACTGCTATTCTCCGCTGACACCTCAACCTGAAATCTCTGCCATCAGTCTTGTTGCAGTGATGTCTTCAAGAAAGAGAATAAATTTGCGACATAATCCTTCTTACCTCTCTATCTGTGTGGCAGAAGCATATTTGTGGACAGCTGAAGATCTAGATAACAACCACAAGGAGAATTTGGCTGAGCTTTCAGGCTCACAGGTGGTCAGCCTTCGACGGTGGAATCACAATTGGTCAGCTATTTTGTGTGACCTTGCTCAGGACAGCCATGTATGAATCTCCATGTTATGCAGGCCAGGGAAGAAGCCAGCTCAATCCAACCAGGGTGAATGGTGTTGCATAAATAATTTTTATAAAAATTATTATATTTTCTTAATAATTTTTAAATTAGTTTTCTCATATAATCCTCCAAAAATTACAAGAAAATTGTTGAAATGCAGATTTAAACTGAAAAATAGATTATGAAAATGTTTAATGTAGAAAAATAAGAAATCTAAATTTTATTTTGATTTTAGAATTTTTTCAGGAATAAGTCCTCTTTGCTCATGGCGATTATATTTTTTTTAAATTATGGAATTAATTTCAATTATTATTGTATTATTTTAATGGTTCTTTTATCATTTTATTTTATCATTCTTTTATTTTATTAATAATTTTTATAATTCTTTTAATATTTTTAAATTCTTTTTGTTACTTTAATGATTCTTATTTCTTTATGATTAGTTTATTTCATTATTATTACTTTAATGATTCTTATAATTCTGTTAATATATTAATTTTACTCTTTTGTTACTTTATGATTACTTAGTTTTATTCATATATTTTATTTTTAAAGCAAAAGTAGCTAATAATTTTTTCGGGTCATTTTGTTTGGTTACTTGAAATTTTATTTTTACATTTCAGTGTGAATTGACTAACACGGTATTTATTTAATAAATTCTTTTTCCCTCCACTATATTTATGGTGTGAAAATATACACCTTTTTTTTTTTATTATTTAAATATTTGCATCCCATAGGTTTCCTATTTTGCAATACCCTCCTTTTTTGTTACCCTTCTTTCATGCCAATTTCCTAATCTGACCGGTTCATTCTCTGCATAAAAATAATTGTAAATTTAGGGTTGTATTTGATGATATTTCTCGTATGAGATATTGTTATTTACATGTTTTGGACTGTTGTCCTCATCTTGGTGGTTGTTGTTTTCCCGTTTTAGCTTCTGTATTTGCTGGGCTTCTTCAGGCATTGTTTGTCGGAATCTGTGTCCTTCTAAAGACTTATTTTCATCAAAAAGAATTAACTGGCATTAAACATCTAAAAGGTATACAGTTAATGGAAACAAAGGCAGTATTTTCAGATATGAGGTATTTTTTGTAGCCACCGGTGATGAAATAACTGTGAAATCATCTGAAAACAGCAAAATTTCCTATTTTTTTTCACCTCAGTTTCTATATGAATAAAAAATATTATTTAACTGTTATTTATTAATAATAGTTTTATTTGCTGCTGATAAAAAAGATGGCATCTACCTGAAACATATTTCTGAAAGGAATCTAATCGAATTAAATTCTATTGTTCTTAATAACATGGACCGATGGTAAAGAAAAGGAATGCATAACCACAGTTCCAAAATCGACATGCCTTAGTTGTTATACAGTGGCTGAAACTTTGTTAAAATGATAAGAATGAAGATGAGGACACCTGTCAAAAATATGGATAAGTAAAGTAGATTTTAGGGTTGTTGAAATTTAAAATTACACAACCCCCGTATGGCTACAACCTTGTTGTTTTAATGGGATCTTCAAAATGTCCAACTCTCTGAAATCAACAAAATTGTTACAATATAATTAGAAGATGTTAGTCTGTCGGTACTTTTAGATTACCAATATCAGAGAATTCATTTCATACCTTAGTGATTTTATAGAATAACTCCCGTCTCCAATCGGATGTTTTTTTGGTGGTTTCATGGGTTTTTCGTGTGCTCTTAGAATGATTTTGATATCAGAAGGACATGTCCTTCAGTAACCTTAACCCTAAATCTGGAGTGATGGATTTAAATAACATATTCGTTTTTAATGGGGCAAAATATGTAGGAAAGACAAACATTTGGAGGCCATTTTGGAGACTGGAGTGATTCTATAAAAATACTTATATCTTTCGTGTAAGTCAACATTTCCTCCTTTTGTATTATTTGGACTTCTATTCTCATCTTGAATGTTATTCTCACAACGTTTCAGCCTATGTCCTCTCCGACCTTCTTTAGGTGCATCTTTTCTAATCTGGAATCTTTGTCAAACTCTGAAATCTATTCGGAATCTCGAACTGAACCCTTTATTTAATCCATGATTCCCAAATTTCAACAAAATGCACCTGAAAAAGGTTAGAGGTTACATCGGCCATAACATTGTGAGAATAAAATCAAAGATGAGAATAGTACTTTGAATAATCATAATGATACAATTATGAATCCTCATGTAAAAAATTACGAAACATTTCCTCTTTTTGTAAAACTAATAAAAAAACTTAGGAAAGTTTATCCAATTTTTCATGTTTTTACTAGACTGGTTGATGTGACTGTACATTAAAATAGCATAGAAAAAATTACATTGTTTAACCGCTTTCCTTTCACTTTTTTTTTTTTAATTACCCGTCCAAACTTTTTTATTTGCTTAATTATCCTGTTTGTATTTTATTAAGTGAATTTGAGAATATTTTTTTGTAAAATTATTAATACTTTGGAAGTTATATAGGTTTAAAATGTATCCTATTATTTTCCCAAGAATTTTCCGTATAGGCATTACATACAGACACACATACACACTTGTGTGTATAAATATATATATATATATATATATATATATATTATATAATTGAAAGAAAAAAACTCTAAGTTTATTTGTTTTATTTGTAATTATGGAAAAAAACTATTTCATTTACATTTCTTAGAGCATTTGTTTTGTAAAGTTTTTTTTTTCTTAGTATGCATTTCAATTTGGAATTTTGAACACAATACAGAAATGAACTAGTAAAAAAGTATTATTTTATATTTTAAATATAGTAACTAAAACACACCACAATTGCTAAAAAAAAGTATTGACTTGTATTTAGAAATAAACGCAAGAAAAACAGAGTGAGACTTATCACACTGTACAAAGAACTAAAAGTTCTTGAGACTCATAGAAAAAGGGAAATTATCAGCGAACAAAGCATATTGGGCTAATAAATTTAATTTCAGTGATAGAATGCAAATACTTGGATTGTAAAAAAAATGTTAAGTTAATGATAATTTAGAAATACATTTAAAAGCCAAATTCAGTTGTATCTATTATGTTCACTTATATAGTAACTAGTAGAGTACCTGTCCGAGGATGGGTATTCAGCTAGTTAAGAACAGTTTGGTATTACTTATGTCCGTTTTACAGTTTAGAATATATACACAGCTTGTGCCTACATCTAGAATCCTTATTCAAAATTTGATCAATATCCATTAAATGCTTTTGATTGTAGGAGAATGTCGGAAATTTGGAGCTTAAGAACAAATTGAAATTCAGGGATTCTTGCTTCATCAATGTCTAATAACTACTGATCTAATTTCATGCAAATTGGAAATATTTGCATTTTCAAATGGGATGTTGTGCCCATATTTTGCCCTCCCCAAAAACCCTCTAAAATATTCTAAAGAAACTGAAATTTTAGGAATATTTATTGATGTCTAATACCTATACTTACAATTTCGTCAAAATGGGAGGTATCCAAATTTTCATGAAGAGCTTACAGTCCTCTTTGCATAAAAGTAAGTTAAATGTAGCCCACACTACCCATCTTTATGCCTAGCAGTGGTGATCTAAATTACATAATGATGGGTTAATTAGTTTCAGAGCTTAGTCCACACAAACACATATATATAAACATATACACATACCTAACTTATGTAGGTGTGAACTTCAACTTTTTCTAACAATTCATAAAGTAGAAGTTTATTTTAATGAATAGTTTCCAATAAATTATTTACAGTAGATATTGTTTTGCATGAAATAAAAGAAAAATGGTTGATATGTTGTTAAATTAGACTGAAAATATTAAAAATAGCAGTGATAAAAATGAACATTTGATTTTTCGTCTTTTAAAACACCCTTTTATTGTATCTTCATTTTATGGTTAATCCTTGTTTTTCAATTTGGAGTGTTGCAATTCCTACATTCAGATAATTTGTAAATCGTAGATGGTTTATCAACAAATTTTGGTTAATATTAAAAAAAAAAAAAAAAAAATTAAAAGAATTACAATTTGAATGAATGTAAGTTATAGCAAGGGTTGTAGAGTCAGAAAGTATAAGGTTAGACCCACACAGCCTAGAATTCCAAAATATCCGACTCCACAACCCTGATTCCAGCCAAGATTAAAATGTCTCTGGGTCTATTTTTTTTTCTTTCAGTGAAACTGAATCTAGTGTCTACTTTCTTTTTTATTTCTTTTTTTAATTTTTTATTTCCTGCATTGAAATAATTGGTTAGAGTCAGACCTATGGCTGACTCTATTTCATATGTAAACAGATTATTTGGTGCTTACACAACTGAAAGCACACATGAAAAACGGATTTTCAAATAAAAACACATTTCCAAATAAAACCTGTTGTATATACTTACGTATCAGACAAAAATAAGTATCCTCTCCAAAATTATCGAGTAGATCTTAATTATAAGTAAAAATCAGTTTTATTGTATTTTTCGGAATCCATGGGCCCTAGTGTAAAAAAATTGTACTACTACTTGGAATTATGACCTCTTAGAAGAGTTTTAGGTAAATCTTCACAAAATATGATAAAATTGATTTTTAGGTTTAATTAAAAATCTACTTAATAATTTTTCTTAATTTTTGGTGAGAATACTTATTTTTGCCTGATACATAAGTATATACAAGAGTTTTTATTTGGAAATGCGTTTTCATATACTTTCAGCTGTATAAGCACCGATTATTTAATTTTTAAATATTCTGTAAAATATATCACTCGTATGCATGTGCTCAGAGTTGCAGTCTGACTAGTCTCGATAACACCAGTTCTGATTGGTCGAATCCTTTCACATTAAGAAACAATTATATTGTTTATTTTACGTGAAGTATACGTAGTCTTGCATATCTTCATCATGATTGTTTAGTGGATATGCCTTAATATGTTCAAGAGTCGAAAAACTCTTGAAGCTGGACTCTAAAGAAATCATGAAGATGGCTATCTCACTCGTAAATCGTTGGCGCTGAAAAAGAAAATTCTTCAGTTGCCACTAATTTTAATAAATTAACACCAACAAATAATTATGACAACTTGTTTATTTATTTTAATTTAATCATTGTTACGGCATGGTGGGAGAAAGAGAGGCAACCTCTGCCTGTCTGGCCTGGGGCAGCATTCACCCTGGGCAGATTGAGCTGGCTTCCTCCGAAAGAAATATTAAATTCATAAGTCATATGTATATCCCGGTCAGGAGAGATTATTTTTACGCCGTTAGTTTTTGCAGGTTTTTGTAAGGAGGTGTCAATGTCCTCTCACAGTGCCTGGTATTCCCAAATGGTCACCCATCTGGTACTGACTAGCCTTAACATTGGTGATCTGACAAGAACCGGTGTGTCAATGTGATTATGAGACAACTTAAGTTTTCTTTAACTACCCATTTTAAGATTGCGTTTCATCCATCCTGTTCAACCTTTTCTCAGTCATTTTTCACTCTTACTGTTTCTTATTTTCCATCACTTGCTCGCATGTAAAACAGACATTAAACCGAATATGATAAAATCTTTTCCAAGTTCTTTGATAGCATTACTGCATATGTGATTCCTACTTCTCCTTCAATGTTCACACGGTTCGTCAAATCTTACCTTCTGACCTCGATAGACGACCACTTTCCCTAACTGTTCTTGAAACTCTCCAAGGACATTACAAAAGTAAAATAACAATTATATTAAACTAGCTGAAATACCCGACATTCAATCTATTACACATAACGTTTGAATAAACTGAATATACAAAGAAAACTATGAAATTTTAATTATTGCAAATTAATATTAGCCTCAGTTAAAAAAAAATAAAGAGAATATTTGTTAAAATAATTTTTTTTTCAAATTTTGTAAATATAAGTAACGTCAGATGTTTTTTTTTCTTTATACATAACTATTAGAATTAATTCCCTGAACAGTTTTGCATCACTTTTATGTCCCCTTACAAAGATTAAAATCAAGATATAATGATACTAAACCTTATGTCTAGAATCCTTTTTTGATCAAATCCATTACATGATTGTGATTCTAGAAAATGCCTAAAATTAAAGGCTTAAACTTCAGGGGTTTTAAAAAGAAATTGAAATCCAAGGAATCTTACTTAATCAATGTATAATTACTATGTATCAAATTTAACACAAATCTGATATATTTGAATTTTCAAATGGGAGGGTGTGTCCATATTATGCCCCCCTAAGAACCCTTTAAATTACCCCAAAGAAACTGAAATTAAGAGAATATTTATTAAAGTTATCTGAATTTTGACAAGGGCTTCCGGCTTCTCTTTTCTCCCATTGCATAAAACTAAATATAGCCTATGTTACCTGCCTTTACACCTAGCAACTGTGTTCCAAAATTCAAAATGATCGGTCAATTATTTTAGTAGTGAATTCTATACATAGAAATATATAAACATATACACACACCTAACTTCATAGAGATAAAAACGGTTGTAAAATCAGGTTTTTCATTAATCAATGTTGTAAGAAATGTATTTATGAATGAGTGCTGAAAGTTGGAATTTACTTGACATAAGAATCTTGAAGTTTCAACCGTAATCTTAATCATTCATAAATTTACACAAGAGAAAATATATTAACTGATTACACTGAGGTTGCTGCTTCAAGAATTTGTGATCACATACTAACAAAGTCTGGTGATATAATGAGGTACTGCTGGGGTTCCCTGAGTAATGATGCTTCCGGTACAAAAAAACCTGCTTGACACCAATTGTGTTATCCTAAAAGCTTTTGCTGCAGTAATAGCATGAATTTAAATTAGCTTTACTAACTCGGTGTTACCTGGGAGTTTTTTTACTTTCATTTTTGTTTCGCGTTTTTTTTTTTTTTAAACTTCGCAGTTTTTTTTAATTTATTTAACTATGCGTTTTACCAAATTATCATTAAAAAGAAAAATATTTTGAAAGTTAAATTTAATTATAGTTTTGTTTGGTTATTAAACTATTAATTGAGCAAAATTGTTATAAAACGTTAACTTTATTTTATTGTGGTCTTTTTAATCTCTATTTATAAAATTATTGGATGTAAATAGCTTCCAAAACTTTGAATCTTTTGATACATGAGGATTTGTTAAGAATTTTAAAGCAAGAAATGACTTTATTTGACAGTTTAAATGTTTCCAAATTCCTTTGATTTTAAAGGGTCAAAAGCTTTCTTAAATAATCTATCAGTAAATAAAACGTGTGTAAATCATGTAAAGGCGAGAAACACAGACACACAAGAGGTCACACAATTTTATTAATATAGATTACTTGGTAAGAATAATTAATCTTTATTGTTAGTTTATTAGATGTGAAGAAATTGTATAACTATTTACAAAACATTCTTAATAATTTTTATGCTATAAAACTTAACAGCATTTTGTTGCCTTTAGTCTCGGCTCATTTTTAATTTTAATATATAAAATTTATTTTGGGGTGTCATCGAAGATAAAATGAATTGCCAGTACAGTGATTGAACTCCCCATCCCATCTAATACGTTCAGTGTGCAAACAATCAACCAAACAAGATTATCAAAGTTTTAGTATAAATAGCAATTTTTCTGTTGAAAAAATTTTTTTTTTATCAAGTCGTTGTGTTCATACAAAAAGACTATTTCATTTTCTATATTCAGTTGTATTTGTAAACTTAACTAAAAAAAATGATTAATGTATTTAAAAAAGAAAATAATAATTAAGTGTAATGTTCGTTTCTTAAAATATTTTTTTCTTTTAAAGCCGTATTAAGTAAATGAATAAAAATAATGAATTTCAATGGATATTTGTAGATACTGTTTTTGTTATGATTTAAAGATTTTTGCAAATATCTTTATTTTACAAAAGTCTATATAGTTTTAATTATGCTTAAGACTGAAAGATGAATCTGTTTTATTTATATTTATTTTTATTTAACTTTTCGTTCAGAATTTAATTTTTGTTTATTTGCTTCTTTTTTTTTTAGCGATATGCACAAAAAGAAAAAAAGACATGTTTTAAACTATTTTTATTTTTTATTTATTTTTTTTTATTTTTTTTAGATTTTCCTTGAAAAGGTCTAAAGAAGTTATTTTTGGAATAATTCCTTGATATTTTTCTTTTCGTTGTCATTTTATTTTGTTTTCATTGCAATTTTTATTTTTTGCTTATCTTAAATATTATTGCGATAAGTTTATTTTAAATGCAATTAATTTGGCATGATGTATTGCAATTTTGATATGATTAATTTAACATCTCAGAAATGTAAATAAGAATTGTTAGTCCATTTTTGTGTACATTTCTGATGGGGGAAAAAAAAAGTAAGCAAACATTTTTTTTCTTCAGACTGTACTTTATTCTTTTTTGTTTCCTTTTGAAATTTTCCTTTAACTTTGAAGAAAAGCATAGTTTACTTTTTATAGAGATTTTTCTGAAACATATATGCAAGAAGAAAAAAAGCCACTTTTACATTTTAAATATTTTTCACTTCAGTATGAAAGTCTGAAGGAAAAAGAAAGTTAAAAAAACTGAAAAATATATAATTGAAGCTAGTAAAATATGTCGTAAATTGAAAATTTGATATGCATAAAATAAAGGATAAAATTTTTTCTAAATCGGCAACAGTCAGCAGTTATAACAGCTGCTGCTACTTTCAAACAAACATATGCGTCCAGACTTTTTTTTAGTATTTATAGATCTTAAAATTTTACTCATGCGTACTTCCATGCTAAACATATGGGAAACAGGTTTAAATATTTAATTTCATCAAGAGATACACTAAGTAAACAGCCAGAGTTGTCATCCCCCTCTTCTCCAAAATCAGCAGCAGCCAGCAGTTGCTGCTGCTGATTTCAAACAAGCATGCAGACTTTTAGTATTATACTAGCAAATATATGCTCCCTCCAGTCGCATATTTTTGCTAGGTCCAGAACATGATATCATAATGAACAACTGCATACATTGACCCTCCCCCCCCCACAGGAAGAGGTAATGAACGAACACTACCCCTCCCCCAAAAGAGGAGTTAATGCTTGGGAGGATGGTATCATGAAACAGAATAGATAGTAAACTAACCCGACCCTCTAAAATAGGAAGAACGTCATCCTGGGACGATGATATTGTGAGGAACAAACATGTATTATACTGTCCCCCTCCCTCCCTCAAAAAAAAAGAGAAGGTAATGCCCGGGAGGAATGTATTATGAAGAACGAAAATATACTACACACACCACCAAAGAAGAAGGTAAAGCGTCAGGGTATCACCTCCCCTCCCCCCACCCACATAAAAGGATGTGGTTATGCTTGATCAGAAATACCCCCTTCAAAATAGAGAAGGTAATACCTGGGAGTATCACCCCATAAAAGGAGAAGGTAATGCCTGCGAGCATGGTATGGCAAGTTTTATTGTACACGTAAAATGCCGAAATGTAAAGTGGGCTGAAAAATATAGTCGCCATCTTTATAAACAAAGAGAAGTATGCAAGCTAAGGAAGAACGATAACTTCCTTTCATTTTTTTAAATTAAAAATACATGTTTATAACCGTGAGTAATCGTTCTTCCTTAGCTAGCCTCTTACTTGGCTTGTTTAGATGTAGACTATATTTTTCCGATCTAATTTTTATTTTGCTGTTTCACGTGTACGATGAAAATTGATATAACTTAGGGTTTTTTAATGTTTATATTATTTATTTTTTTACTAAAACAGGGTTTAAGTAAAAAAAAAATATAAGTTAATTATAAGTAATGCCGAAACTAGGTACGTGCAAAATCAATGGCCGATTCCCAAAATGAAAAAACATTTTGACCCCCCCCCCCCCCCTTCACTTAAAAATACACTAAAATTCAGGAAATCAACCAATTTTACTGAGATTTTCAATATTTATTAATCAACAATCACGGAATATAATGAAACCATTATTATTTTTTTTAAATCTTAGTGAAAATGTATTTTTTTTTTTTAAAAATACACCTTTACTAAAGTTATATTTTATATATTAATAAAAAAAAATGCATGATTTTTTAAATGTTGACATCGTAGATGTTAACAATTAAATTTTTTTTTCAAAATATTTCGTATATATTACGAAAAAGGCCAGTAAATACCGTGTTAATAAAATCACTATAACTCGAAGAAAAATTAATTTTTTGAATTAGCGATATTATTATTGAATAAAGCATTGTTTAATCAATATTTTCACCAAAAAAATAATATAATTGCAAAAAATATTTCATGTGATTTTAATGATTAGAGTTTTTGGAAAAATAAAAAATGCGACATAATTATATTTCCCTTTCATACATGAACGTGGCATCATCAGCGCAAGAAATTTTTTTTTATAATCTTGAAAATAAACCAAAAATTGACAAATTTGAGATCCACGAACTTAACGAAAAAAAGAATTTAAAAAATTGAATAATTTCTACTAACGATGAACTTTCATTAGTATGGTAGCCCCGTTTTGTAATAACCAGGTGGGATTAGCCTTCCAACAATCACTCACTTTTACACCGCACTCAAATTTTTTTTTTTTTTTTTTTTTTAGAGATTCAACAATTTCGTTCATTTTACAATTCATCGTCAATTATTTGGAAAGATTTGTATTTGTTTTGTCTTTTTTCATTAATAAATATTTAAGTTAAAAACAATTATTTATTAATAAATAAAGAGAATTCAAACATGACATTTTCTTTCAAAATTGAATTCTGTTTATCAATAAATAACTGTTTTAACTTTTTTTTCAATGAATAAATTGTCAGTGTAGTCATTGACTTTAATTTACTTTTTCACACTTAAAATAAAAAAAAAATAAAAACACTTTATTTTTAAAAGAATCAATGTAATTTATCGTTACGACACATTAAGAGTAAATCGAGTAACTAAAGTTTTAAATCATGTAAAAAAAAAATTGATAAAATTGACGCAGTTCCTAACGTAAAAATATTTTTAACATTTAAAAAATAGTTTTATTTCAAATTCTAAGGAAAAACATTGGTAAACAGACGTCATCAATAATTTCAGAGTATTACGAAATTAAAAACTGAACCTTTTCAGTTAAAAATAATTGCGTACACTCACAAATAATTAAATAAGCATTTCCTTTTTTATTATAACAAAATAAGGTTACTTAAATTTGATAAATTATGACATTTTTGTCTTCCATATATTTTGCATAGTGATAGTCAATTTGTAAACAAAGTCCTTTTCCGATGAAGTTATGGCGGATTTTACTCATTTATCACATTTGAAGGGATAATTTTGCTAATTTTTAGTCAAACATGGGATTTTTTTTTTAAATTCAGTGTCTTATGACTTTAATTTAATAATTATCTTTGAAATAGTTCCCAAAAACTTATATTTATCTTTTAATGGATTTTTACAAGTAATTTTTTCAAAATTCATTGAATTTTTGGGATTTTTGACCGTCGTAATGACATATTTTATTATAATTTATTTTTCACACGTAAATATGCAGTTTTTTTTTTCGTTTAGAGATTAAGTTTAGGCTTTTATCTTTCAAACACAATCAAAGTTTACACGGAAACTAATTAAATAATTAATGATAAGCGCTTTTTAATAAGCATAGTCCGTACAAGAAGTCGCCATTTTTGCACGTACCTAGCCGAAACTTATTTCACTTTAAATAATTTACGTGACTGAAATAGGAATTAACGCCAAATGAAAGAAAAATTACCTCTTTTCCTTAAGGGTAGGGATTAAAAAAAGTCAGCAGGCATGTTTTTCTAATTTATTTTATATTGTGGGGGGGGGGATTTATTAAGAAGTGAAAGAAAACTTTACATTAAAAAAAGCTTAAAATTTAAACTAAGTCCAATTTTATTGATTTTTTTATTTTTTTTTTTTATTTTAAGTAAAAGACCTTTTTATTTCAGACTTTATATTAATATATTTTTACTTTTTTATTTCGTATATAAATCATGTATTTCAAAAACAATAAAAAAAGAAAATCTATCGTCGCTAGAAAAGGGGAGGGTGAGAGAGAAGAGAGACAGGTAGTGATGACGATGCCAATTTTTTTATTTATTTTTTTATTTTTTTAAAGTTTTAAAGGAGTCCCCTCCTCTCTGGAAAGATATATATAGAGAGAACCCAATCACCTTCCCTTTTCTGTGAACTCTGTATATCTTTCTAGCTAGCTAAGATGTAAATTATCTCCCTTGATGTTTTAAGAATATTTTTTCGTAATTTATTCATTTTTTTTATTAAAATAATTACATTAATAACTGTTAATTTACACAAAACTATTGTAGATACACAGGGGCAATAAAATAATATAATCACAAATGTACAACAGCATACATTAATTAATTATAGACGGTTATAAAAAGAAGTTATGAAAATAAGACAGATATTTGAATGTTTATGTGTTTCTTAAAAAAAAATGAAAAAAAAAATGTACTTTGCCTTTTGGCTAAGATCAAAGTGTACTATCTGTTCTGATGGATACTGCACTCCATACTGGTATTGTCTTGTCCTTCGGGGCTTGACTTACGCCGGTCAATGGGTCTGTCCTGTGCAGTTCTAGGAGGTCCACCCTCCCAGGCTTTGTCTCCCCTCTTTGGGGGAGGAGTAAGTTTATTGCTTACTGTCTGAGGCGCCCCTACCGGGGAATGCCGACGGGCTGCCCAGGCAATTTTTAATGGCCAGAGTGCTCACTTTCTCGGGCGCTGGCTTTTCAAACCCCACTTTCCCGACCCGATCTTGGGTCACATCTTACTTGTGGGAGTAAGATAAAACTGGCCTTGTGCCTAACTCCTGGGGTAAATAAAAAAAATAAAAATGTATTTTTGATTTAGATAACATCATCCTGTTTTGATGGTAACGGTAATAAATAAGAAAAACTTTTGCATTTATTCATTTAGATAAATTTATTTTTAAAAAGTTCTTTTTGTTTTTAACTATTCATAAAATAAACTAATGTTCTTTTATATACTTTTAATACATTCAACTATTCTCTTTTCAGGATAATTAACAAAAACTTTAATTACTTTGTCTGGGAATATTTTTCTTACTGATAAAGAGCAACTAATTCTAAAAAAATGTAAAAATCTTTTCATTCAAATAAAGTACTAAATGACAAAATCGTAAAAACATTGTCTGCTTGTAAAAATCTTTTCATTCAAATAAAGTACTAAATGACAATCGTTAAAAATTGTCTGCTTGTAAAAATCGTTTTTAAAACGTTCTCAAATATCTTTATTCTTTTAATTATTTTGTTTAACTTTCTCTTATTAGTGATATATGATAGTAAATATGATAGTATATATGATAGTAAATAGCTAATTTAGAAAGTCCCTTTCCTTTTGAATAATATTCATATCAGGTGGAGACGGGAGTGTACACTACCAGTCAATATTGTATGTGTGTGATACGATTGTGGCGCAATGAAGTGGCTGAATGTTGTGTTTCGGGTGGCTTGGCACTAAATATAGTCCGGTTTTGAGTCCAGGGCCATGAGGATCGCATGAGTTCAGACCAGTTGCTTTGGCAAAAGCTCTACACCAATGCGGTTTCTAAAGCTCTACAAAACTTTTGTATTGAGACAATTGATCCAAACTTTTTGGTAAGTGTCTGGTCGGTATTTCTTCTCTGCTTCTGTCAGAAGGTGTTGTCTTCATCTAAGGATGACACTCTTAATTGTGCTACATCCGGTAGGAGCTGAGTCTGCGAGCTGAAAGAAATGACTGTACAAGAAATTTTTGTCTTTAAAAATATATATACTTTCATTAGCCTTACATTATAGTAGGCTGTGAACGAAGTCTTCCTCTTCGCGTTCCAGCAAACTGCATTCTAAACTCAGAGGATCTCATTCAAAAATACTCCAGACCCCTTTGTCACCACCCTAACTCGCCGAGGGGGGACTCTTAACTTTTTGGAAACCTTTATAACAAAAATGAAAACTGTCACACTTCATCCCACTAACTGCTGCTATGATCCTTTTCAAAATAATTTCGGCTGATACTCAGGTCATGTGCGTGTGTACTGTAATTAATGATTAGTGTTAAAAATTACTCTACTGTTTCATAAAAAATGTTGAATAAAAAGTCTGCTTTCAACATGTCTGAATGCATTGGCCTTTTGTATCATTCTTTCATTTTTTATTACCTTATCTACCCGGTGTTGTCTGGAAGTCTTTATTTTAATTTTAATTTTTTAAAAACTTTATTTTTACTAAGTTATTTTTTTTTCCAATAGGATATTGAAAGTTAAATTTAATTATTACTATATCGTTTTGTCATTGAATTATTAATTGAACTAAATTGCTATAAGACTATAACTTTGGATTATTCGGACTACTGGTCTTATCTTGGATGTTATTCTCACAACATTTCGACCGATGTAACCTCCGACCTTCTTCAGGTACATCTTGCTGAACTCTGGAGTTTCGAACTGAACCTTTTACTTAATTCACGGAAGTAAATAATGGGTTCAGTTAGAAATTTTGTACAGATTCGCGAGTACAACAAAATGCACCTGTTTGAGGTTACATCAGCCATAATGTTGTGAGAATATCATCTAAGATAACAACAATAGTCTGAATAATAGAAATTATCAATCCTCATCTCAAAAATTCGAAAACATAATAAACTATGACTATGTTAAGATAATGTTGTTCTAATTTGATTTATAAAATTATTGGAGGTTAATTAGCTTCCAAAATTTTCAATCTTTTAATACACAAGGATTTGTTAAAAATTTTAAAACCAAGAAATTACTCTCTATTTGATAGTTAAAATTCTTTCAAATTCCTGTAAAATTTCGAAGGGTCAGAAAGTAATAATTTTATTTTTTTCTCAACTATTAACAAAAGATTAAAATGGCTGATTTGTTTAAGAAGAAACCGAAATTCATTCTGGTAGATTTAATTTTGTAATTAAATTTTTAAAAATAGGATTTTAAGTTTCGTTTTATATTATGCTATTGCATTTTTTTATTTCAATAAATAATGAATTAATAATAGTAAATAAAATTTTAAAATAATTTCATGTATAATTATCAAAGTTGCCACAAGAAACGCATCTGAAACTGTCTCATCATTTTTTTATACAGATTATATTTTTTAATTCATTTTTAATCTATTGAAAATTGTGTGAAAACAAATTTACTTTTCAGATTTATTTTTTAATGAACAATATTTTTTTTCTGCTTATTTTAATAGCATCTGCAAAGTACATCAGAAAATTATGATTTCTGTGCCATAATGCTGGGTACTGGTAACCTACTTGGATGGCTTGGTGTACTTCGTTATGTTGGCTTTTTCAAAAATTACAATGTAAGTTCTCTATTCATTACATAACTTTATTAATGATGTATATTATTCTTTTTTAAACTGTTTTTTATTTTTTCAATTTTAGCAACTTTATAATTAGGACAAGTAACTTAATTATGTGAACAGAACAATTTTGCATTACTTTTATGCCCCTTTTACAAAGATTCAAATCAACATATAATGCAACTAAACCTTATGTCTAGAATCCTTATTTTAATCAAAATTCATTACATGATTTTGATTCTAGAAAATGTCTAAAATTTAAGGCTTAATCTTAAGGGGTCTTAAAAAGGAAATGAAATTCAAGGAATCTTGCTTAATTGGTCTCTAATGACTAAAGATCAATCATAATACAAATCTGAAATATTTGAATTTTCAGATGGGAAGTTGTGCCTTTATTATGCTTCCTAAAACATTAAACTAAATATAATCCACATTAGCAGCTGTGTTCAAAATTCATAATGATCTGTTAGTTTAGGAGTGAATTCAATGCATTATATAAACATATGCACATACCTAACTTTATCATTTTGTACAGTGCTCAAGTGCACTACAACTCATCAAAAGTGCATATGTATGGAAGGAGGGACATCAGGTGTAGTTCAGGAAGCATGAGCATTTTAAAGGATGCAGTATCTCAGCAGCTAAGATCTGATGCAGGCCATTTGTCTCATGCTTCAGCAATTCTGAGCATGAAAAATTGTTTCCAAAAGTCATGGGAGGTGTGCTCTGTTTTTACCTTGCAGGTATGTCCACGTGTGCTAGACAGAAAACAGCACACCTCCCATGACTTTTGGAAACATTTTTTCACGCCCAGAATTTGCTAAAGCATGAAACCAACTGGCTGCATCGATTGTTGTCTGGGGAGATACTCTACTCTTTAAAGCTCTCATGCACCCCGAAATTCGCCCAAACTACACCTGATGTCCTCCCTCCAAACAAACATGTACATCATGACTCATACACTCTTCATTTCCCTGACAATTGTACATTATCATTTGTACTGTACATCCACTTTTGATGAATCTTAGCACTGTGCACAAAGATTTCATTTCTTATCAAAGTTAAAATACTGTTATTAGTATGTTAAATCTAAGCAGTTTTTTCTTCTCCTGTCTTCACCTGCATGCTAATAGCAGTATTTTGATTTTGTCTTTTTATTTTTGCTAGTTAACTGATGATAGAATGTGTTCTTCTTTGATGAAGCTCCATGAAACATTTCTCAGAGGTTTATGAATGCCAGTAGGACTCTATGAAAATTCCGTAAAACTAATTGTCATCGTCAGCTTAATATTGTTTTAAATAAATAAAACAAAAATGTTTCTTCTTTATTTACTAGCATGGTTACCCGGCATTGCCCGGGAGCATGGACAACAAATTAGAAGAGTTAGAAACTGTGTGTAACATCTTTCTTTTAAAACTTCTCTCTAGCCCATCTTTCTCGCCTCCCCTCTATCATCTCTCTATCATCTCTCTATCATCTCTCTATCATCTCTCTATCTCTCTCTCTCTATCATCTCTCATCTCTCTCTCTATCATCTCTCTCTCTCTCTCTATCATCTATCTCTCTCTATCATCTATCTCTCTCTATCATCTATCTCTCTTTCTCTCTATCATCTCTCTATCATCTCTATCTCTATCTCTATCATCTCTATCTCTATCATCTCTATTTCTATCATCTCTATCTCTATCATCTCTATCTCTATCATCTCTATCTCTATCATCTCTATCTCTATCTCTATCATCTCTATCTCTATCTCTATCATCTCTATCTCTATCATCTCTATCATCTCTATCTCTATCATCTCTATCTCTATCCTTATCATCTCTATCCTTATCATCTCTATCCTTATCATCTCTATCCTTATCATCTCTATCATCTCTATCTCTATCATCTCTATCTCTATCATCTCTATCTCTATCATCTCTATCTCTATCATCTCTATCTCTATCATCTCTATCTCTATCATCTCTATCTCTATCTCTATCATCTCTATCTCTATCATCTCTATCTCTATCATCTCTATCTCCTCTATCTCTATCATCTCTATCTCTATCTCCTCTATCTCTATCATCTCTATCTCTATCTCTATCATCTCTATCTCTATCCTTATCATCTCTATCCTTATCATCTCTATCCTTATCATCTCTATCCTTATCATCTCTATCCTTATCATCTCTATCCTTATCATCTCTATCCTTATCATCTCTATCCTTATCATCTCTATCTCTATCCTTATCATCTCTATCCTTATCATCTCTATCCTTATCATCTCTATCTCTATCATCTCTATCTCTATCATCTCTATCTCTATCATCTCTATCTCTATCATCTCTATCTCTATCATCTCTATCATCTCTATCTCTATCATCTCTATCATCTCTATCTCTATCATCTCTATCATCTCTATCTCTATCATCTCTATCTCTATCTCTATCATCTCTATCTCTATCTCTATCATCTCTATCTCTATCATCTCTATCATCTCTATCTCTATCATCTCTATCTCTATCATCTCTATCTCTATCATCTCTATCTCTATCATCTCTATCATCTCTATCTCTATCATCTCTATCTCTATCATCTCTATCATCTCTATCTCTATCTCTATCTCTATCATCTCTATCTCTATCTCTATCATCTCTATCTCTATCTCTATCATCTCTATCTCTATCATCTCTATCTCTATCATCTCTATCTCTATCATCTCTATCTCTATCATCTCTATCTCTATCATCTCTATCTCTATCATCTCTATCTCTATCATCTCTATCTCTATCATCTCTATCTATCTAATATATATATATATATATATATATATATATATATATATATCTGACCGCCACTCTCTGTCTAGCTCTCACCTATTCTCTGTCGTTCTCATGAAAAAAATTGTTGAGGAATCACTACATAATAACATTTAAAAAATCACTCTGAATTTTGCCCTCCCCCCTCTCCTTACTAATTCTGTTCCTGTTGATCCTCAAAAGAATGAATATTAAAACAAATATGTGCCTATATTTTGTCTGAGGTAATACTGAAAAAGAATATATAAGCTTTATTGGTGTGTCTTGTGTAGTTTTCACTTTTAGCTCGACATGCATGCACCTTTGTTTTATATAATCGAAACCGATTGAAAGTTGTAACAACTTTAATCTTTTTCAAACAATAAATATTCTTTCTTTTTGGCATAAAAATAATTTCCAATTAAATTTTCAAATAAAAGGAATGTAGCTATTTAAAAAAATTATTTATTAAAAATTATAACAATTAGATGTGCATTAAAATTACATTAAAATAAAAAGGATGCAAAGAGTAAGTTTTTAAAACTTGTTAAGATGACAGAATTCGATTTTGGAACAATTCATTTAAAAATTGGTATAGTCGGAATTTTTTACCTTAGCAATTACCTTTTTTTCATAGCATTTCATCTTTGGAGATCGGATGATCTCATTTTTTAAAATGGGTGTGAGAGGAGATACTGTAAATACAAACGTGAATAAGCGTATTATTATATAGGTTAAAAAAATGTTGCCATGTTTAATGTCATTTTCAAATTGTATACCTATAAATGCTTCTATCGTTTTTTTTTTCTAAGATATACAATTGTTTTGTGAGATTTTAAAAGGTTGACCTAAATAGCATTTAAGCTGACATATCACACTTTGATTCTGACTAGCCAATTTTCATTTGTTATTGTTGTACCATGTTATTGGTACTGTAATAACATACTTCACTGCAGTTTATTTATAAAATTAAGTAGTCCCGCCCAGACAACTGGTAATATGAAAATATGTTTGGTTATATTGAAGCAGTTAGCTCCCTTGGAAAATGAGACAAAACTAGTTGATAAAAACCGACTAGTTTTGTCTCATTTTCCAAGCAGTGACAGGGCAAATTAATCCACTGTATTAATTTGTCTGATTTTTGCGGATTTTTAAAATTTTATTTGGCAAATATTAACAAATAATAAAATCAAACAGTGTTTATTAAAAATGAAATTGAAATATATTATAAATTAAATATCATAATAATGGCATATCTAATGTAGAATATTGCTGAAGAAATATGTCTTTTATACGATGGCACCAGAAGAGAGGTGTATTACCACCCGGATTTAGGGTATCTTTTTGTTTTGTGAGAAACAAATAATAAAATCGAACAGCATTTATTAAAAATGAAATCTAAATATATTACAAATTAAGCATAATAATGGTGTATCCAATACAGAATATTGCTGAAGAAATTGTCCTTTAAACGATGGCACCAGAGAAAGTCCTGCAGACAAATTAATATTTGTAAAAAAAAAAAAAAAACAAGAAAAAAAAAAAACATTTGCAGACGGTGGATTAATTTGCCCTGTCATCGCTTGGAAGATCTGGCAAAATAGTGGATAGAATTTGGCAATCATTTTGGGATCCCTTCAATACAATCACATTTTCAATGATAACTGAAAATTCAAAATCAGCAAGGGGAATAACTCATTTTTTATTGAAGAATATAAAAAGAGTTGTCTCCCTTACAAGTAAATTTTATGTGTAAGTTAAAAAAAAAAATATACAAAGAAATAAAAATTAAAAACTAAAACGACTTTATTGAACACTCGGAAATGCCGGATAGGGACAGCTTGTATTTAATATTTTTTTATTGTTTTAAGTTAATGTTTCATTTTTTGTTAATCTTGTTTTGCATGTTATTTGTGTCCGCCATTTTGAATGATTTACATTTTGTGGATTATACCTCCAATTTTGGAGTTATAACTTTTGGATTACTTTGTTGGTACATATGTAACAATAATAATACTTATAATTGCAATACTTTGTTGATATATAAGTAATAATACTTATATTTAAGGTTGTAGAGTCAGAAGGTATAAGGTCGGACTCTGAGGATTAAAATAATTCTGACTCCGACTCCTTATTATTAAAGTTGTCTGTTGATTCTTCAGAGATTAAAGCATCCAACTCCGACTCCTACTCTTAGTATTCTTAAGAGTCCGACTCTGACTCCTTACAAAACCTTTGACTCCGAAACCCTGCTTATAATAATAATACTTTGTTGATATATACTTAACAATAATTATATTAATAATGGTAATACTTTGTTGGTATATGCATGTTGGTATTACAATAATAATACTTATAGTAATGATATTTTATTGGTATATAAATAATAGTAATATTTATATTGAAATTTGAAAAAAAAAAAAAAATAGTGCAATTTTAAATAAAATCATTTATTTTTTTTGCTAAGACTTTCATCTTTCTCAAAAGCAAGACTTTTTTTTCTTCATTTTGTTGGTCAGATCCACTGTAGAGTCTGAAAAATATGTCAAGTTGTTAGAGACGATAGTTTAATAAGTCTTGCTTCTGAGAAAGATGTATTCAGCGAAAGTCTTGGCAAAAGAAAAATGATTTTATCATTTAAAATTGCACCATTTTTTTTTTTTTTTTTTTTTTTTTTTTTTTTTCAAATTTCAATATAAATATTCAGACACGAGGTGCTTCAAAGATGTTATCAATTTCCTTATAATAATAATAATAATAATACTTTGTTGGTATATAAGTAGCAATACTTATATATACATGATAAAAATACTTACAATAGGAATATTTTGTTGGTATATACATAACAATAATACTTATAGTAATATTTGTTTTTCTCCTCTTGTCCTTTCTTATTCTTGTCTGGTGATATAACTCGACATTTTCTAACACTACTATAATTATTTTCAGATTTTGATTCTGACTTTGAAACGTGCCTTCCCAAATGTAATTCGTTTTCTGATTTGTGCTGTGTTGATGTACTTTGGCTTTGTCTTTTGTGGATGGGTTATTCTGGGTCCTTACCACATCAAAGTAAGTAGCACTCTACTTCTGAACCAGAGATACTTGTGAATATAATAGTGATAAGTAACTTTTTTTTATCTGATTTGTGTTATGTTTTAATAATTGAAATAAAACTTTATATTTATTGAGGTCCAATATTAATACAACATTTTTAAATGAACTTGAAAATTCATACATTTCTTTTAACAGAAGGCTCTTAAATTAAAAATCGAAATCTAAGAAAATGTGTAGAAAACTGATACAAAAATCATTTTATTGGTAAAATTGACTTTTAACAGTCCCTTAGATTATAAAGTAATTTTTAATGGTTCGGTTACACCCACTGCACATACACTTTTCGTCTGTTTTTCCCCCATATTGCCACCCAGACTTCGAGATAATGAAGGGCATGCCTTTTTAATATTTTTTATTCAACAATTTATTATCGACATGTAGCTTGCTTATAATGTTATTGCAAACCTTCTTGTAAACCCTTCTCGTGAACCACAGTCAAAACTTCCTCAGAAAATATTGTTGAACATTTCTGAATGGTACTATGCTGCCTTAGGGCCGGGTTTAACCCTCAAGACAGCTAGCAATAACTCCTTTCGAAAAACAAGACTCTGAGTCATAGCATAGTTTAATGTCAGGTTTTATTATCCATCAAAAAGGTAAAAAAAACCTGCAGTTAAAATATTCGACGACTCAGTCTTGTTTATCGAAAGGAGTTATGCTAGCTGTCTTGAGGGTTAAAGCCGGCCCTAAGGCAGCATAGTAAAAAACGAAGATGGCCAAAAAGTCAGAATCTGTAGGGAGATAGAATTTCCACCATGTGGTTTTCTCCGTTACACAGCGGCAGCGAGCATTCAGAAACAGAGCACCGGCAGCTGCTTGGCGGCCGGTGTCTGGGATAAAAAAGTCCCTAACGAATTGGGGGCCGGGAAAGGGAGATAACTCTAAGGGACTTATTCTAGGCTAGACAGAACAGGTACATTGTCCCGCATTGACATTTTTCATAATAAATTTGAGCAGAAATGTTAACTTCACAATGATTTTTTAGGGACCGTTAAAAGTTAATTTCACCTAATTTATGAAAATCAGATTTTTCTTATTACAGTCTTTAATTTTCTAACTTCTCTCCCAGTCTAATATTAAATCAGCAGTGACAATGGCAGTGGAAGCATAGAATATAAAATATAGATTTAAATAAATGACAATAATATCGGCCTCTATAAATGTATTAAATATAAAAAATAAATTAATTTAAAAACCCAAAAAACCAACAGAAAATGAAAAAAGAAAAACTATGTTATAAGGAACACAAAAAGATTCCGGTAGAAGATTGCGACCATGCACACATATGTTAGTGTTATTAGACTGGTATAGTATTCATAGGATGGCTTTGGAGATGGCGTATCTATGATGGATGCGAAAGATTTGAAAAAGCTATACACAAACAGAAGCCAGCAGACGTGTGTGTCATATCTGCAGCAAGACTTGTAAAAGAAAGTCTGGCCTGCTGAGCTATCTGCATGCGCCAATCAGATATTGCAATCTTGTAAGAATGACCTTCTTTTATAAAGAAGTGACAATTACTACAGTGGTCTGAAAAATTGTACAAGATGATAAGGGTTTTTTATGGCCTTTCTTGTGGAGGAAAAAAAGGATCTTATTTCATAAATGCATGTAGGATCCCTTAAAGGAAAAAGTATATGTATTGCCAGCATCAAAAGTAGATCAATTTAAAAAAAAAAAAGAAAAAAGATTTCCACATTTTTTTCTGAGTAATTATGGCTCAGAGTAAAGAAGGGTTTGGATAGGTAAGAGATGATGGAAAGTAGAGTAAAAAGGTTTAAGGAAACTTTTTAATTGGAAGTAATTATGTTTATCCATATAAAATTCAGTGTGTGTGTGTTTGTTTGTATGTTCTCTATAGAAAGAAAGGTTAGAGAATCTATATTAAATTTTTAAGTGTATCAAATATCTATGTTACTCTCTATGTGCCTGAATATCTATGTGCCTTCACTTCTAAGTTACCCATAGGGACAGAACTCCCCTTAAAACTTCAAATACGTATATCTGATTTTAATGAAACTTAAATCATATGTATAAGACACTAATTCAGAGTTTTCAAACCTTTCAGACTATATTAGGAGAGGTGGGCAGTAAAAAGAAAGTAATATGGTGTTATAAGCAAAAAAGTGAAAAATTTCATAGTAGTAATTTTCATTCAACTTCGAGGTCATCCTGCTAAATTGACAAAAAAATGTTAATGGAGAAATAGTTTAAAAAAACAAAAAACAAGATAGGGATGTAATTGTTAAGATAAATATAACTTTTCACTTGGTGTAGAATGGGAACATAAGTGTGTAATATATTAACATTTTCAAGTGATAGTCTTAATCCTTTACAAAGATGTTAACTTCTTCTCTGATTATCCGGAGTATTTATGGGATAGACATTCTGAACATTTTTTTTTACAATCCCGATTATTTATGTTCTATCACTGAAACTAAATTTACTAGCCAGAGACGCTTAATTCACTTCCTGTTTTCTATGAATCTCGAGTTTAATTTTTTGTGCTGTGTGATAAGTCTCGTTCTGATTTTTCTTATGTTTATTTTTAAATACAAGTCACTTTTTTTTTTAATCAATTATGATGTTTTACTTAATATTTTCAAAATAGAAAAGAATACTATTTCATTAGTTTATTTCTGTATTGTGTTCAAAATTTCAAATTGAAACGGATACTGAGAAAAATAACTCTGTAAATGATTTAATTTGAAAGTAAAATTTTACTTTACAAAACTGATACTAAAACAGTTGTTGTCATAATTACAAATAAACTTCAATTCTCGTGAGTGAGTGTGTGTGAGAGTGTGTGTGTGTGTGTGTGTGAGAGTGTGTGTGTGTGTGAGAGAGAGAGTGATAGATAGATAGAGTGAGTGATAGATACGTGTACCGAGAATGCTCTGGATAATAACAGGATAATTTTCAAACCCATATAACTTTAAAAATATTGCTAATTTTATAAAAAATATTCTCTAGTTCACTTCATCAAATATAAAAGGAATAGTTAAGCAAATAAAAAAAACTGCTTGTTTTGGACGGGTAATTAAAAAAAAAAAGTAGAAGGGAAGAGTTTAATGACTTTCTTTTCTGATTTATAACTTTTTTTCTTTTTCTTTAAATTTCAGTTCCGAAAGCTGAGTACAACATCTGAATGTTTATTCTCTTTGATCAATGGAGATGACATGTATGTGACATTCTCTGCTCTACAGACCAGAAACAATTTCATCTGGATGTATTCACGTCTCTACCTCTATATTTTCATTGGTCTCTTCATCTACGTTGTCCTCAGTTTATTCATTGCTGTCATCATGGATTCATATGAAACTATTAAAGTAAGAACACAACTCTTCTTTTACTTTCTATAATCAACTAGCAGGGCTATCCGGCGTCACTCTGGATCCTAATTTCCATAAATTACATAGATTACAGAATAAAAATACATGTAAAACTAAATGTTCATTTTGAAACAAAATCAGCTCTCTCTCTTTATCTCTCTCTCTCTCTTTATCTTTATCTCTCTCTCTTTATCTTTATCTCTCTCTCTTTATCTTTATCTCTCTCTCTCTTTATATCTCTCTCTCTCTTTATCCCCCTCTCTCTTTATCCCCCTCTCTCTTTATCCCCCTCTCTCTTTATCCCCCTCTCTCTTTATCCCCCTCTCTCTGTATCCCCCTCTCTCTTTATCCCCCTCTCTCTTTATCCCCCTCTCTCTTTATCCCCCTCTCTCTTTATCCCCCTCTCTCTTTATTCCTCTCTCTCTTTATCCCTCGCTCCCTGAGACGAAATTCACCTACATTGACGTTTTTTTTTTTTTTTTTTTTTTTTTGTAAAACTTAATTATGTTCTACAAAACCAAAAACAAAAACAACAGCCCCTCTCCCTTTCTCCCTCCCCTTTTTTATTTTATTTTTAGAACTTGAAGCATAAATCTTTTACTATAATGACCAGATTCGGCATTAAATAACCCAAAAAGGATTGATATGCCGTAAAACAAAACTACCAAACCAAAAACGATGATTAAACATTTGAAGATATAAAGAACTTGAAGCATAAAAACTTTCACTATAATGACCAGATTCGGCATTAAATAACCCAAAAAGGGTTGATATGCCGTAAAACAAAACTACCAAACCAAAAACGATGATTAAACATTTGAAGATATAAAGAACTTGAAGCATAAAAACTTTTACTATAATGACCAGATTCGGCATTAAATAACCCAGAAAGGGTTGATATGCCGTAAAACAAAACTACCAAACCATACCTCTTTATCCCTCTCTCTCTTTATCCCTCTCTCTCTTTATCCCTCTCTCTCTTTATCCCTCTCTCTCTTTATCCCTCTCTCTCTTTATCCTTCTCTCTCTTTATCCTTCTCTCTCTTTATCCTTCTCTCTCTTTATCCCTCTCTCTCTCTCTTTATCCCTCTCTCTCTCTCTCTTTATCCCTCTCTCTCTCTCTCTTTATCCCTCTCTCTCTCTCTCTTTATCCCCCTCTCTCTCTCTCTTTATCCCCCTCTCTCTCTCTCTTTATCCCCCTCTCTCTCTCTCTTTATCCCCCTCTCTCTCTCTCTTTATCCCCCTCTCTCTCTCTCTTTATCCCCCTCTCTCTCTCTCTTTATCCCCCTCTCTCTCTCTCTTTATCCCCCTCTCTCTCTCTCTTTATCCCCCTCTCTCTCTCTCTTTATCCCCCTCTCTCTCTCTCTTTATCCCCCTCTCTCTCTCTCTTTATCCCCCTCTCTCTCTCTCTTTATCCCCCTCTCTCTCTCTCTCTTTATCCCCCTCTCTCTCTCTCTCTTTATCCCCCTCTCTCTCTCTCTTTATCCCCCTCTCTCTCTCTTTATCCCTCTCTCTCTCTCTTTATCACTCTCTCTCTCTCTTTATCACTCTCTCTCTCTCTTTATCCCTCTTTCTCTCTCTTTATCCCTCTCTCTCTCTCTCTCTTTATCCCTCCCTCTCTCTCTCTCTTTATCCCCCTCCTTCTCTCCCCCTCCCCTCCTCTCCCCCCTCCCCTCCTCTCCCCCCTCACCTCCTCTCCCCCCTCCCCTATCTTTACGGTCTAATATGGATCAGCCACTTATCAAAAAAAGAGAAAGGAGAGTAATGAAAATGCTTGAAATATGGTTTACTATGGATGAATCTCAAAAAAATAGTCTGTTACTAAATTTGTTATCGGTGACAGTGGGAGGACTTCTGAGTGTAAGGGTAAAAGCTCCTCCGCCATCCTTTATTTATGACTAATCAAAAATAAAATATTAATAGGAAATACAATTTTTATTTATTTGTTTATTTTTTTTTTTTAGAACACAGACCAATATTTGCCTTATATGACTGACAAAACATTTATGTAGCATTTCTTCTAAATACATTTTTGTCCAAACAAATTAACAAAACCCTTTTGATTATTTTCTTAAATGTTTTGTTTCCTTTTTAAATAAACTACTTATTCACACTCAATAGTCTAAATGAATAACTGCAAAAGTTTTTCTATATTGCCATCAAAACGGGTTACTGTTATTTAAATCAATAAACTACATTATATTTTGAAATACAAACAAACAATTCAAAGAAAGATCTTTGAATGCCTAATTTGCATAACTATTTTTTAAATAGTTCATAATAAATTAATGTTTGATTTTATTAATTTGTAATTTTATTGTCCTATTTTCCTACATATCTGCAATAGTTTCGTCAATATTAACAGTAATTAAAGTGATTTGATAAAAAAAAAAAAGATAAATTATGAAAGCCTTTGTTAAAATACTGCCTGTTAATTATCAAGGGAGATAATTTAAATGAACCTAATATATTTTAGCAGGCTAGACAGATATACCAATGAAGCATAATAGTTCATAAACAAAGGGTGAAGGTGACTGCTCTCTCTTTCCCTCCCTCTCTCTCTCACACTGTGTGGAGGAAGGGGCCTCTTTTAAAAGCAATAAAAAAAGAAAATTTGGCTCTGCTCTCACCCCCCCCCCTCTTTCTCTATGGATGCCAAATTATCTTTTTTGTTGTTTTTAAAATGAATGCAAAAGTTTTTGTCTTTTTGTCTTCTGTTTACAAGAAACTTATGGAATGTTTATTATTTAAAATTTTGATTTCAAGTAGCGAACTTTGCCAAGCGATAGCAAGCTAGTAAGGCCAGCTAGTAAATTGATAAATATAAAAACTGCCCAAATTTATAATTTGGATTATTTAAACTATTATTCACATCTTTATTCTCCATATGGCCTAATGGTTAAAAGTGTTAATAACTAAGAATAACATAAAATCAACACTTCTACTTGGTCATGACAGACTGAATGAGAACGATCTACTCCTGTGAAATATATAGTGTTCAGATTAAAATTCCGTAAAAGTTCCCGAGTTCAACTAAAAGGTTCCCAAGTTTGAAAAATACACTTGAAGAAGGTCGGCGGTTACATGGGGTTGAAACGTAAATATGACAATGAAGATGAAAATAGTCTGAATAATCCAAATAATCAAGCTTCAACTAAAAACTTCTGAAAGCTAATATTTAAAATCAGTTAATGTTCTACCAGTATTTTGTTTAATTTTCGAGTTTTGAGCGATTGCCAAGGGTCCTCGTGCAGGGCTTATGGGCTGCCATTTATTTTTCATTCTAACTTAAGGGTTACACTGGGTTACTTTTAGACTAAAAACGCTTTAAAATAAGTTAAAACACAAATAAATTTATCCAGGTAGGTTGAAGAATAACTTCTATTGCCTTTGGTAACATTTATTTGTTGGATTTTTTTTTATCCCTTTTTGTTCTATTAGTTACAGTAAAAAAAATAGCCCAATTTTTTTGTTTCCCCATTTATCATTGTTCACTTAGATAATCATGATAAGAACTTATAATGTGTGAACTTGTGTTTGTGCACATTTACTGCACAGGCCATGATCGTCTGCTCGTTGTCTTCATTAGAATTCTGTGCTTGATTTTGATACTGAGTGTAGTGTCAATCATGTGGTCTCGTTCACTTCTATAACAAAAGTATTTTTCTTCCAAATAAAATCAAGTTTAAAACCAGTAACAATGTTTTATTTTGAGGGTTACACAGATACTTGATTTCTCTACTGAACGACAGACTTGCTAATAAGGATAAACATATCTTCCAACCAACACAAACCATCCATCAGCTTATGCCCCATCTGTCCCTGAGACCTACAGAAACTCAACTTAGCCCCTCTGTCCATTTTGTTGGAATATAAATATAAATATTGGTTTCATTTGGGTAGAGCACACAGCCAGTCTACTTAAAAATGATGAGCTGTTTTATCACTGGATAGAGGGCCCACAATCTGGAATGAACATAACATTTGTAAAGTCTCAAGTGGTTCGCAATCACAGCAAGGAACCTCGTTTCCAAGAAGACATTATTATTTCTAAGTTGCTAGCCAATTTCTTATGTCATGATTTTTAAATTTTAGTTACATATTTTCCCAAGGGTCGATCCTTGGGCGTTTATTATTCCTGATTTTCATAAATGACCTTCGTGATGCAATAGCGTCTGAGATGGGTATATTTGCTGATGACACCACGCTCTATTCCTGACATGCGGGCAAATCAAATGCACACATAACCAAGGCAATGGCTGAATCCTTAGAGAATGATCTCTCGTCTGTAGTGGAATGGAACCAAAAATGGATTGTTACACTTAATGCTACTCAGACAAAGCTCGTTTCCTGTAACAATTCTAAGAAACCTTTTCAACCACCGATAGCGATGGTTAATAGCACTCTACCTGAGAGTTCATCATTTAAACTCCTCAGCCTAACATCCACAGATAATATGAATTGGAACAAGATGCTGTCATCTCTGCTGCAAAGAAGGTGGGTTCCCTCTACTGGGTTAGAAAACTTCTCACACCTGCCAGTATCCTATATCTCTACAAAGCCACCATTTTCCTATGCATGGAGTATTGTTACCACATCTGGGCTAGTGCATCAACCACTAGTCTTCCCCGATTAGAGTAAAAAAAAAAAAAAAGCTTGAACCTAATATGTCCCACACTGTCTACCAAGCTACAGCTTTCTCTCATTGCCGCAATGTTGCATCCCTGTGCTTGTTTTACAATTACTTCCACAGAATGTGCTCTGATAAACTTGCTGCCCGACCAACTTGACAAGCAACAAAATCCAACCCCTTCACTGTAGAGATCCCCAAATGCCCGAAAGCTTTTGACTCTAATAGCTTCTTTCCTAAAACCACTTGCCTTTAGGATTCCCTGCCTGCTCCCTGTTTTCCCGACTGTACCAACATGCAGAGATCTAAATGTGATGTGAACAAGCATCTTGCTGCACAACTGCCTACTCAGGATACTCCTATAAATCTGGCCCCTAATTCACAGTAGCATCTTACATCCCAGTTGTAATGTGCCATGTTTGGGATGAATACAAAACATAAAATAAAAATAAAAGTTTAGATATCTTTTTCATTGACTTATCTCTATATGATATTCTCTCTAATTTCAGCATTATTACGAGCATGGCTTCCCAAAAAGTGAACTATTCTCATTTATTGAAGAATGTACAGATCCCCCAAATTCAGCTATTTATCGTCAAGAACTCCCAGGCTGGGACTGTAGTACTGTTTTTTGTTTCTGTTGTCAACGGTAAGTATCCTAAATAAGTATTTTTATTTTTTTATTTATTTTTTTTTTTTGTAAATTTATATTTGGACTTATATCCTTTCTTCTCTTCATCAGTCTTACTTGAAATGGAAAAAAATCACATTTAAAAATAAACATTTGTCATCATCATCATCAGTTTAACATCTGTTTTAAATGCTTTTAGAAATTGACTTCCAAACTAATCTGTCTCTGACCCCGGTCTTTCTCTCAAATCCATCTTTATCAGTTACCCCCCCTGTTTATTGACTTTTCTCTGTCAACTGACCCTGCTGCCTTAATGAAGTCTACTGTTCTGCCCACATCTCCCTATACTGTCCACATTTAATCTTCCTCTGATGTCATCAGGTCTAAGTCTGTCTTTAAGACTCACATTACACGTCCATTGTATCATTCTCATATCCTTTCTTTACATGCAACACATATCCTCAACCCGTATTTGCTAGGTTTCACTTCCATACATCATCACAGTGCACACATGCCTCATTGACAGCAGTAACAGTCTGCTGGTTCTCTGAACTTACTCCATCCACTCCTACCTCTTGCTATCACACCAGCACCTCTCTGTGCTCCAATATACTTTCTCCATATCTGACTTCTCGTTGTCTTATACTTCTTGCATACAAACTGGTTATCATCTTTCAACCTACTTGTAATTCCACGGCACTTCTTGCTGCGCATCCACCCGATCATGGCACGGTCATTATGCCGAAGCCATTGCAGATCAGAAACATTTTGGGCCGATGTCTCACAACTACGAGCATTTGCATACATGCCCTGGACAATATGGACAACCCATTCCTCCACATCATGACTACTCATTGCTCACCAGAGCACTTTCCTAGGCATGCAGTCAAATGCCTTCTCGAGATAAACGGCTGCAAAGTAGAGAGGTCTCCTGGAAGCAATGTATTTTTCTTGCAGTTGGCATGCATGCATGAAAATGGATATTTTTGTCAGAAAAATTCTGGTTCAAATTAATAATTCTTAATTAAGTCTTTCTTTAGAAAATAATCACATTATTTGTGATAAAGAAAAACAAGTTAATATTTAGTTTACGGAAGCCACATTAAAAATGGAGACGATGTGATTTGAAAGATTTTTTCAACTAATTCTTATACTAGTTTCTACATTAATAAAATTGTGTGTGTATGTTTATTATTTCTGTGAATGATATTATTTTTTATTTATTAATCAGATATTTATGGAGATCAAAAATGCAATAGCTTTAAATAAAACGAAATTTAAAAATTCTTATTAAAAAAATAATTTATTTACAAAATTAAATTCACCAGAATGCATTTGTTTTTTCGTAAATATATAAGCTATTTTAATCCTTTTGTTAAGCATTGAAAAATTAATGAATTGCGTGTGACTTTTTGAAATTTGAAAGGAATTTGCAAGCATTTAAACTGTCGAATAGAAGTTACTTTCTGGCTTCAAAATTCTTAAATCTTCATGTATTAAAAGAGTAAGTTTTGGAAGCTATTTACATCCATTAATATTATAGAGATTAAAACATTACCTTAAGAAAATTAGTTATAGTTTTATATCGATTTGGTTCAAGTAATGACTAAACGATACTGTAATAATTAAATTGAACTTTCCAAAACTTATTTTAAGCAAAACAAAAATGAAAGTAGAAAAATTCCTGGGCAATGCCGGATAAGTATAGCTAGTTATAAATTGTTAGTATTATGTTGCAGTTCTCTCTCTCCCCAAATATTTATTTTATATTTTAACAGGATTATCTCCCTTAGACTATCATCTTTTTTTTTTTTTTTTTAAGCACCAAAAGGGAAATAACTCTATCTAAATTGAAAAAAAATGTCATTTGCTTATTTATGAATGCATTCAATTTCAATTAATTTATTAGAAGCTTTTAAACAAATTAATTATGTAAATTTGAAAGACTCGTGATGTTTGGGGAAGCTTTGGAATGGGTATATGTAGGAACTGATAAGATATATTTATGAATGCATTCAGTTTCAAATCTAATATAACATTTTCTAATAACTGACATCTTTAGATGCATCTCTATAAGAGACTCTGTTGGTCTGTCACACTTACGTTTGAAATGGCATTTTCATTGGTCTGTCACACTTACGTTTGAAATGGCATTTTCATTGGTCTGTCACACTTACGTTTGAAATGGCATTTTCATTGGTCTGTCACACTTACGTTTGAAATGGCATTTTCATTGGTCTGTCACACTTACGTTTGAAATGGCATTTTCATTGGTCTGTCACACTTACGTTTGAAATGGCATTTTCATTGGTCTGTCACACTTACGTTTGAAATGGCATTTTCATTGGTCTGTCACACTTACGTTTGAAATGGCATTTTCATTGGTCTGTCACGCTTACGTTTGGAATGGCATTTTCATTGGTCTGTCACACTTACGTTTGAAATGGCATTTTCATTGGTCTGTCACACTTACGTTTGAAATGGCATTTTCATTGGTCTGTCACACTTACGTTTGAAATGGCATTTTCATTGGTCTGTCACACTTACGTTTGAAATAACATTTTCATTGGTCTGTCACGCTTACGTTTGAAATGGCATTTTTCATTGGTCTGTCACGCTTATGTTTGAAATGGCATTTTCATTGGTCTGTCACGCTTACGTTTGAAATGGCATTTTCATTGCTAAATAATAAATGCATAGATTGAATGAACACATCTTAAGAATATCCGTTCTCATATTCTTACAAAGTAATATCAAATTATAACAAAGTTAATAGGTTTTAGTAATAAAGAATTTGTACAATTCTGAACTCAAACCTTGCCGAATCTGCCGTCCCTTTTGTAATTTGACCCTGGTGCCAAAAGATGGCTGCAGTAGTCTTTAAGGTTGTCTATTGAGTTTAGCAACTCCTGCTCTGACACTAATGATGCCAAACCATTTTAGCTCTTTTCCTTGCTTTGAAAAACATCAGCAACATAAAGGTGGATGACGTATTGCACCACTGTCAGTTCTCCATAAAAGTCGACCTTGGCCTGAAAGGGCACAATTTTATAGTATTTTATTTACATTTTATCCAGCAAGTTAGACACAAGGTCAGATGTGGTTTTGAAAAGCCAGCACGCTAGGATTAGTGTGCTCAGGCCTACAAAAATGCCTGAGCAGCCCCGTCTGCATCTTCCAGAAGAGGTGCCTAAGGCAATTAGTAGTAAACTAACTCTTTCTCAGAGAAGGTAAATTCTGCGAGGGTGGGCCTTCTGAGACTGAACAGAACCATACCTCAGTCTGACAGAGCAGGGCCAGAAGATGCCACAGCAGCCCACCCTCTGTTGAACTGATTGTTGAGGACATATCTGTGACTTGGTATGAACACACCTACACAAGCTGTGCAATTTTATAGCATGGTTAGATTGACAGATGCCATAATATTTATATATAAAAAACAAACTTTCTTTTTTTTTTTTTTTTTTTTTTAATGGAAATCGCTCCAGACAAGGCATGAAGCCACTTGATGCAAGGAGCTAACAAGAACGAAAGATGATTATCTTACTCTGTCCTCGGGAGAAGCAAGTAAATAGGGAGTCACACTAGATTATTGGAAATAAATAGGTTCTAAATCTTTCAAACTTTTAATACATGAGTATTTGCTAAGAATTTTAAAGCCAGAAATTACTCTCTAGTTGACAGTTTAAATGTTTCCAAATTCCTTTAAAATTTCGAAAGATCATGAAGTCATCAATTTTTTTTTTTTTTTTTTTTTTTTTTTTTAACTATCTAAAGATTTAAATTGTGGACTTGTTTAAAAATGCTTTCTGGTGGATTCAATTTTGTAATTGTGTACACTGTGTGATAATGTATGGAAGTGAAACCTGACCAGTGAGAGTTGAGGACATGCGTTGCATGGAGAGAAATGATATGAGAATATGATGGAGGTGTAATGTTAGTCTTAAAGACAGGCTTAGTTCTGATGAGCTCAGAGGAAGATGAAATGTGAACAGTATAGTGAAATGTGTGCAGAACAGAAGACTTTGTTGAAAGAATGGATGAGAGTTCTTGGGTTAGATGTAGAATAGTTGAGGTAACAGGGAATGGCCGTGGAAAACCTGGGAGGAAGTGATAAAAATATACTTGAGGGATAAATAAAGATCAGGCCAGAGATAAGTTACTTTGGAAATCAATTTCTTAAAGCCGTTTAATGCTACCAGATCAGGCTGTCTGAAAATACTGGCTCCCTGGCCTAAAATGCACCAAACATTGATGTTATTGTTTTTTCCTTTCCCTTTGCAAAACTCAATTATGTTCTGCAAAGCCCAAAACAACAATTTTTCCTCTACAAAACAATTAAAGCAAACACCATGAATCAATATTTGAAGATATAAAGAACTTGAAGCATAAAAACTTTTACCAAAATGACCGGATTCGGTATTAAATAACACGAAAAGGGTTGATATGCCATAAAACAAAACGGCGAACCAAACCAAACCAAACCTTGAAGTCGTTCAACACATGCCAGCATGTAAAATGGGCGTTAACGGAATATGATGATGATGATGATGATGATGAATTAAATTATTTTTATTTAGGATTTTCATTTTATTTTATGCTATTGCATTTTTGATTTCAACAAATATTTGATTGATAATAAATACAAAATTGAAAAAAAAATCAATGTCTTATTATCAAAGTTACACTGACACGAGAAATGCAAATTTAATATAAAATCGTCCCCTAACTTGATTTTTCAACTTGTTTTTATTGGTCCCCAGATTTATAAAATCGGGAGACCTATGTTTTGAGGCATTTCCGTCCGTCTGTCCGTTCGGATTTTTCTCCGCAACCATCCATTGAATTTCTCTGAAATTTTGCATGAAGTTGTAACTTTTGTCAGGTTAGAAAGTGACATTCTCCGATTTTTGAAAAAAAATCTGGTTAGCCCCCCAGGGGGTCAAAAGGCCCCAAAATGGCAAAAAATGACATTTTTTGCCCCATAACTTTACATCCATCCATTCAATTTCTCTGAAACTTGGCCAAAATATGGAGGCAATTGTTCCTAATAGAAAATAAGTATCGCTGACCTTGGAAAAAATCTGGTTCGCGCCCCCAGGGGGTCAAAATCCCCCAAAATGGCAAAAAATGACCCTTTTCTCCCATAACGTTTGATCCATCCATTCAATTTTTTTAAAACTTGGCCAAAATGTAGAGGCAATTGTTCTGGATATAGAATGAGCATCCTTGACCTCAGAAAAATTCTGGTTTGCACCCCCAGGGGGCCAAAGAGGGGTCAAAAATGCCCCAAATTGCCCAAATTTATTGCATTTTACACTCGCCACATCGAGTCACATACAGAGGGGGGCCACGCATGCACGGCTTGTTTATTATGCATGTACTGTTGTGCATCTTTTGTTTTCATCAATGATCTCATATCAGCTTAAAAAAGAAAAAAAATATCTCATCAAATATGTAATACTTGAAAAAGAAAATGCGACCTGTTGGGTCACCTATTAAATTAAGTTTGGGTTAAATTGTTTGAATCAGGAAAAAGTGAGTTTGCAAAGCCAGGTAAATATAAAAATAAAAAGACAAAATACAAGATTAGTCACTTTCTGCTCAGTCTCTATCTACATCTACAGGTTAAATAATATTACTACCTCATGTTATATTCTCTTTTTTTATAATGGACTATTCCAATCTTTTTTTTTTCTTTATTACCTTTGACTTTAAATAGAGAGAGAGAATGGCAGATAGAGAGTAATAGATACAATATATAATAAGAGGTGATGTCAAACAACATAAGGTAAGAGAGATGGATATACTCAAGAGTCACTTGGTGAGTTAATTGCAATTTACAGCTCGTTAGAACAATTAAAATGGATTTTTTTTTTCAAACATAACTTAATCCCAAAGCTGAGGAATATTTTAGCATGTATTTTGTGATTAAAATATAGGGAAAAAGCCTTATGGAAAAAAAACGTTGATTAACTCAGCCTTCATATGATAATAGATGAATATACAGATCAAATTCTAGAAAAAAAAATTAAAAACATATATATATATATATATAGGGTTTTTAAAATTTTTACTTTCTTGCACTAATGATAGCAATAAGCTTGAAACGCTAGCATCTGTAGGTATTAATAATTTGATATTTATATATATATATATATATATATATATGGTTGTTTTACTCTAAGCACTAATAAGGTCATATTGTTTACCGTTTAACATTCTGCACCTATTTTTTTTCAAATATCGAAACTCATAAGTGTAAAAAAAAATGTTTTTGTTTCAGTGTAGAAAATCCTATCGATGGTACTGTATTTTTTATTAAATCATTTGAGGAAACTAATCAGTTTAATATGGTTTTCAAATATACAATTAACACAATAAAAATCATACTAATTAGTTCAATAATATTTAAACTGCCAATTTTTTTTTTACATTTTTTTTTCTATTATAAGAAATTTTTTCTCATCAACTTTACTTTTTGTTTTTTTATGATTATATTGTAATTAAAAAAAATCTTGAATATTAGAATTATTCGACATTTTAGCACAGCTCACGATAGAAGGAATTCAAAATCTTATTTTAAGCCTTAATATGCCATTTTTAAGCAGAACAGATATCGATATTGTATTATTCCTCTGATAATATTAAAGAAAATGATGTATTCTATATAAAATCATAGTAAAACTCTGAAAACATTTAATTTTTTTTTGTTTGACATTTAAATTTTAGATTTTGAGTATCATTTTCTTTCAAGAGTTCCTCTTGCAAAACATTTTTTTTTTTAAATTTCATTCTCACCTTCAGACTTATCTCTTGGTAACAGGTGGTCACTTAGTATAATAATGGCTATAAAAGAAAGTATTACAAGTGGGAGGGGAATAAAGTTAAGTGACCGAATAAAAAAAATAAAAAAATTTATATCTAATTTTTTTCTTTTAATACATACTATATTTTAGCATTCATTTATCTAAATGAATAGATGTGAAAGTCCTTTCCATTTATCCAAACTATATTTATTTAAAAAACATTAGGCTTAGTTAAATTCAACGATACAACAATATATTTTCAAATAGTCTATATTGATCAGAACACTTCCAAAATACAACCAATGCTATACTTCTATTTCTATTTCTTATACAGGGTGGACCAAAATAAGGGTCCTATCTTTAAATTTGAATAACTTGAATTTGAATAACTTCCACAAAATAAAAGTTAAACTCACCAAACTTTATGTGTGTGTAGACTGACCCTTCCGAGATTTTTTGAAATAAACAAAACAAATTTTAGCCGAAAAAACTTCTTAAAACTTACAAAAACTAAAGTATTGTTTTTTACACTGTTTTGAGTTTTTTAAGCAAAAATAATGTTTTCTAAATGAGGGTACGTTCCTTAGGGCTAATACGGCTCATGCTTGCTTCGGAAGGGGTCCTTTACTTATTCTAAAAAAAAAAATTTTTTAAAAATCAATAAATAAAAAAGTTATGAATTTTTAAAAATAGGACCCTTATTTTTGCCCACCCTGTATATACGCAATAGTTTTCTTGATAGTAATAATATTAATATCAGTAGTAATATTAATTAAATTTAATGAAAAAGGTTCAAATACAAAATGATAACTTCAGTTTAATTATTTAAAAATTCAAATAACTTTTGGTTAAGTTTACGCACAGGTACATTTATACATACCAAAAACTTACATTACTTTTGAATAATTTCTTTAAAAACTAAACTCTGCATTGAACGCAATGACTAACAAAGTTTTTCTTTTCATAATTAAATGGATACGTTTATTTAAAAAAATAAAAAATTTGTTCTTGGTGATGGTGCTGATAATACCAACCATTACATTTTTCAAAAAGAAAAAAAAGACCCCCATCTTTCCAAATTAAATATATATATATATATATTCATTTTTTTTAAACATCTGCATTACATTTAAAAAAAATTTCTGTCTTTAATAATAAAGGCGAAAAACACAGTACTTTAGCTACTTTAAATTACTCAGTAATATATAATTGTTTTATTTGATCAATCGACGTTTCGCTTTTTCGTTTATTCATTTCATTATATAACCAGTTTTTAATGAGGAATTTATTTTTTAGCTTATACAAAATCAAAAAAAACGGTATTTTCACTTTCCTTGCTGCTTCCTAGATTTAACAATACCATTGACCCAATCTATATTTGGCACATTAAAATTACTGACCATCATAATGTTTTCTTTTGTATCTGATGCAAATTGTAACTTATTTAATTGTTCTAACATTTTATAGTTGTTTTTTACTCAAATTTGAAGAACTGCATAAACATTATATTAAGAATTTCATTTAGACATTTTATTTTCAAAGCTGAAGATTCCAAGCCATCATCATATTTGGTTTAACACACATTTACATGCATTGGAAATTGACTTCCAAACTAACCTATCTCTGTCAGGTCTTTATTTTTATCCCTCTTTCTCTTAAGTCTATTTTTATCACTTCCTCCTATGTTTTTCTTGGCCTTCCCCTGCATATAAACCTGCTACCTTAACTGTTCTACTTCTACTGACCCAAGAATTTTCATCCATTCTTTCAACATAGCCATACCATCAAAATCTCCTGTTCTGCACACATCTGAGGTCATCATGTGGAAGGAGGCGGAGGAGCAGAAGATTGTTGGTCGCCGACGCCTGGATAAATACGGCTATCTGCGATAATATAACTAGACAGTACGCCGCATTCCTTTACTAAGTTTTTACCGGTCGCCATATCCTGGGACCACAGGTAGATCATCTTTAAAATTGTTGATATGGCGAGTTTTGACCGCGAAAAAAAAACGTCCCCGATCGCAACGAAATCCAAGCCCGGCATTCCTGGGTGGGGCATCTCCAGGCATATTTTTCCGTCACAGTGTTTCGCGGTACTAGCCGGCAAAGTCGGCCACCGCCGCATCGCATAACTTTTGCCAGCAGAGCTTTCTGCTGGCAAAAGTTCATGCACTGCTCCGGAGAGGCAATTGTACGACACAACACTTCAAAATTCATTTTCTACAAGTGCCAAGCGTCTCTCCTTCAAATCAATATCGTCTGCCAGCCTCGTTTTCGATTTCGGCAGGTCTCGGACGCTTCCGTTAGCTGTCAGCTTGCTGCTGCCGGGCAGTCACGGAAATTAGGGTCAATATCGAAAACAGTACCACAACTAGTATACTTTCATGGAGTACAGTTTTGAGTGTTTGCTAGTTTCAGATTTAAGAACATGAAGCAGTGATCGAGATTTTTGTTTCCTTTGCATGATTGACCTTCAGCCACCACCTTCTCGCATTTAAAAAGGGGTGGGGGATGTCTAATCAAAGAAAGATCAAGTTTAATAGCACAATCAGGATTAGCCACTCGGTCAGATCGGTCCTGTGAGTGAAACCTGGCCAATGAGGGTTGAGGACATGTTACATGGAGATAAATGATATGAGAATGATACAATGGATGGTGTAATGAGTCTTAAAAACAGACTTAGTTCTGATGACCTGAGATGAAGATTAAATGTGGACAGTATAGGGAGATGTGCAGGACAGGAGACTTAATTGGTTTGGTCACGTTGAAAGAATCGATGAGATTTTTTGGCAGGGAAGAAGTGATGAGGATAAACCAGCATATAAAACGGACGTTAAACTGAATATGATTTGTTTTTGCCATTTGTTTTTCATGCATGTTATTTTATATGTTCATATTTTTTTTTAAAGTGCTCCCCTTGATGTACTTTCAACAATTTCATTCACCACTTTTTTCTGTCCAGTTATCTACTGCGTTTATCTGTTTCTTTTTATAATTTTCGAATGTTATCTAATTTTTCAATTATCTTTGTGATAAATTCAATTTTTTTTTTTTTTTTAATACTAATGAGTCATCACTGACCAACGCCAAAAGCCACTTGAAGATAAGGGTTTAATTAGATTTTCAGTTGAATAATAAACAATACTATAAGAGGATTCAAATTTGATTCCTTTTTTTCACTTCATCCCTTCTATTTCCACTTTCTTCACTTTTAGTTTCTCCAACGTTCCATTTTTCTTTCATTTTGAAACTAAATTCAAAACAAAATGAACATCGGAATTTCGAGCAGTGGGATCATTTTAGGAGAAACTTACATATAAAAGTTTTAATCTGAGAATTTAATATTTAATCAACATAATAATCTGAATTAAATAAACATTGTAGAGTCGTGAAGAAACCCTTGAGAAATGGAATCTCCAGAGGGACCATTTTCAGTTAAACTTACATAGTAAACTATCCCTTCACTTAACATCATTTTTCCCCTGTTCAGGCGTCAGACATTTTATGATATTACACAAGCTCAATCTCCAGTTCACATGGTTTAGTGGGTCAACTGTCTCCAAATTCCACTCGGTGTGGTCGTGTCTAATGACTTGCTTCCAAGTTTTCCTTGGTTGGCAAACCTTCCTGCGATTTAAGACATCCATACTTCTGCAATGGTTTATCCATACTCCACATGACCATACCAGTGTAACCGATTAATGTTTAGGATAACCTCTATGCTGAGCAAATGTGGTGCTTTCAGAAAATGCTAGCTTCAAAATTGAATAAGTTGATTAAAAAAAAAAGAAAATTACTAAGATTTGCTGCCTAATCAATAGTAATAAAGATTTATTTTAAAACATGAAAATAAAAAAAGATTACAAAATATTTTGCGTTCCAACTAAAGTTATTCTAAAACTAGTGTTCACCCTCTGTAAAAAATGACAGAAAAAAAAAAAATTATGCTTTGCCAGTGTTCATATAAAATCATATAATTACATCAGTAATTTAATTTTTCACATAAATTATCATTTCTGATGACCTAAACAACAAAAAAAAAACATTGACCGTTGACTTATTAGAGAGTGGAGGTTTTCTTTCCAAATTCATTTCAGGCAGCAGGGTTGTCTGATTTGCTTACTCTCTTCCACTAATCACTTAAAATGATTTCGTCAAGAAATTAGAAAAACGCGCATTATTTTACTTGCTGATTTTTGTATGACTGGACAGATTAAAATTAATTTATATACAAATACACGTTTGTGTTTATTATAGAGTGGAGGATATTTTAAAATTTATAATTATTTATCATTTTCTGTTTTTCTTTTCAGGAATAACCCCGACATTCCAGATGAGACAACCCGTTTAATAGGTTGAATAGTTTAACTGAAAAGTTGTTCATGGTTCGAATACAAATCCAGTTTCTATTTTGTTCATCTGTTCAAAGATGAAAAAAGAAAATGGAGAAAAGAATGCTTTACATGAGGATGAGTAGTCCATGATTCCAGTCAGTATTGTAATCTCATCAAGAAGTCGACTTATTTTCTTGTAAAGTTTCAACAAAATAAAAATAAAAAAGTAAAAAAAAAAAAAACTATAAAAAGCCAAACAACCAACACGAGCTGAACACGTACGAAGGAACACTTTCTCACCTGATTTCTAATATTTCTCAATTTCTTGTATTATATTTTTTGACAGTGAAACATCATTTTTTGTTTTTTATATTAAAAAAAAAAAAAACAATTTTTCATGATAAATTTGGCTTATCACGTTTCATTTAAAGGTATAGTAACAATTTTGAAACCTCCCTTCCCCACTTATTACATATCACATATCGTTAAACTATAAGACTCCTCCTCTCCATTCTAGAGTTAGTTTCCTTTTTAAATGTTGCATCTTGCAGTTTGAAAAATATACTAAATTATATATAATCCTGGCACGTTTTTTTTTTTTTTTTTTTTTTTTTTTCTTCATCAGAGTTAATCCCGTGAAACTTTACTGTGCTGATGTAATAGTGCTCAATAACAAGCAGAGCTAATATTAGTATAAATTTTTTTCTTTATACGAATATTTCGGCTACATATATGCAGACATATTTCAGCTACAGCCTTATTTTGACTATGCCGATTCAAGACGGATTATCAGGAAAGCAAGAACGATTTTAGACTGGACGTTTTTAGAAAGCATTGGAGGTGGTTGTTGACCATGTGTTAGATAAAATTTCAAGCCAATTAGTGAAAAAAAAAAATTTTTAATTTTAAAAATGAAAAAGAAATATAATCTGACATGATCTTATGTGCTTAAATTAAAAAAATAACTCTAGTCATATGGTCAACCGCTTCCTATTCTCCCAGTCCAAATCATTAAATTTTTCTTCGATCCTGACGATCTGGCTTGAGGAGGCTTAGCAAAAATAAGGCTGGAGCCAAAACATGTCTGCACATATGGAGTCAACATTACCTGGATCTCCTTTGTTTGCCTTCAGTTTTTCTCTAGAAACATGTGTAAAAAATATTTTTTGGTTCTGAAACTGTTATTAAATTAAAAAGTGATATAATTTTGAATTTACTATTTCATTTATTATAAGCTCTATTTAGTATCCTAAATATTGAGCTTTACTTTTGCATTTGGTAACTGATTCCTATTCGAATCGATCTCAACAGTATAAAATTTGCTTTTTATATATTCAATCTATATAAGAGCAGATATACCCGGATTTAGCCAAGTGTTAAATATTATCCAAAAATGTATACAGATTTAAAAATGATATTCTGTAGAGAATACAAAATCAATTAAAATTCTCTACAATTTAAAAATTCTTTGAAAATATTGACTTTTTTCCCACTTTAATAATCTTTGAAGAATTTTAGGCAGTCAACATTATTCATTTCACTTATTGTGTTTAAATTATACATTGAAGCCTATCATGTTTAAACATAAAATTACTTTCAGGCCCCTTCATAAAAAATAGTATTTCTTATATTTCTCAGATAAAAATATTGTTTGAACTTTTGAACCTTCTGTATAAAATTATCTAACATATAAAGTTATCTTGTTGGATTTAAAAAAAAAAAAAAAAAAAAAAAAAACGGGCCCAAGTAGCATTAATGCGCTTTCTAATTTATGGTGAAACTAAAACATCCATAAAAAAATAATTTTGCTTTTATATATGTTAAGATACATGGTCCGCTATAAGTACCTATATAATTTTATTTGAACATAATAAATGTAACGTGGAAGAAATATGCAACTGCCGTATAAAAACTAACAAAGGGTACACTAAAGTTTTTTGCAACATGAAATATGATGTTTATTTAAAACATTTATTAAAGCTTTGTGAGTGTTTCTTAACATAACACTCCCCGGTAAATATGTTAAATTAAATTATGATTTTAGGAAATACATACTTGTTATGGTGATAAAAAAACTGGTAACCAAATTTTACGGAAAACAATTCAGTAGTTTTTTATTTTTATTTTTATTATTTAAGATATTCAAATTGTTTCATTGATTCAGTATTTGAGTTGAGAGACGCTATTTTGTTAATTATCATGGGGTAGTAATCGCAAAGTATTAGTTTTTGCCTCTAGGGGTTAGTGATTAACCCTTTTGGTTCTTCTTGAGATTTCAAATTTAGCAATTTATGAAAAGATTAAAGATTTTAAATAATAAAATTTGGTTACCGGTTTTTTATCACCATAACCAGTATGTATTTCCTAAAATTAAAATTATGTACCAGGGCATGTTATGTCAAGAAGCACCACTCCATGTGCTCTGCATATGCAGCTCAATGCACTTTTCTAATATTTCAGGGACTGAACGGCATACTTTAGCGCACCGCTCACACAACACCTGAGCAATAGCAGTTCAGATTAAGTTCAATGATGCTGTAAAAATATGATTACCACTTTCGAATGACACCTGAAATAGAAAAGTAGCAACAAAGTTACAAACAAAAGATAATATATAGTTACTTATGGTGAAGCCTGTAGATACATATATATCTATATGTATATATTTTATATATGTATATATTTTATATATATAAAATATATATATATATATATATATAACAAAGAGTTTGCAATGACAACTTCCGATTTTGCTTTTTACAGCTGTTGCTGTCATCTGCATAGAATTTTAAAACTTTCTTTGAATATTAATACTTTTTACCTTTTTATTAAGAGTGTAAGATTAAGTGCATGATGTTTTTCCTTAAGAATTCTTAAAAAAACGTTTAAAATTATTAATTTTGAGGGAAAATAAAACGGTTTGATCATTTCAAATAGTGTCTTATGATGAACAACACTGAATTAAAAGCATAAAAAAAAGTATTGTAATTAAAACGATTTAAGAGGGTGATGCAGTTTGTTTCAAGCATTGGGTATAATATATACAGATAATTTATAGAAGGCTAATAACAATACAGAAATATACCAGGATTGTAAGAGAGAATACTGAATGACTTGGCGATTTTTATTTTTTTTATATATTTACACATTGTTATAGCCTTCCATAAATTATATATATATATATATATAACTATTTAAGTTTAGATTTTTATCAATTTGATATTTTCTACAATTGGGGTTGGTTCAAAATGTTACAAAAAAAAAAGTATTCAAGGATGTTCCTTCATATGAATAAACCTTCATTTAAAATATATTTTCTCCTTTAAGTGAAGGTTTGATTGAAGAAGACACCCAAAATGATTATGAAAATTTTAGATTTTTTCATTCGACAAATTTCAATAATTCGTTTATCTTCTAAGTTTATCTCTTGCCTCAATAGGATAAAAGATTTTCTCTAATATTTTTTATAAAATTCTTTGTATGTATATAAAGTATGGATTACTGCTTATGATTAAAATAAAAAAATTAAAACCAAAGAAAAACCCTATAACTGCAACGTTTACCCACCAAATTTATCTATTTTAACTACATGCAATAGTACAAAAATATGAATTGGTGTTGAACAAAATGGTTAAAAATAAAAAATATGAAAAAAAGCTCAAGTTATTCAATTTGTTTCAGAATTTTTTAGATAAGGATTGATAAATTGTATTTGGACTACTATATTCATTTTGGATGTTATTTTCATGTTTTGGCCGATGTAACCTCTGACCTTCTTCAGGTGCATCTTTTCGCATTCTGGGAATCTATACGGAAGTTCAAACTGAACTCTTTATTTAATCCACAGAGAGTAGATTGTTCTCATTGAAGGTTTAATCCTTGTTACAAACGATACTAAGAATAAAATTTAAATTACTTAACACGTCTACCTAATTCTTGTTCCATTCCCTGTGAATTAAATAAAGGGTTTAGTTCGAAATTCTGTACAGATTCCAGAGTTCAAAAAACCTGGAGAAGGTCGGATGTTACATCGGCTGAAACATTGTGAGAATAACATCTAAAATGAGAATGAGTGAATAACCAAGTTATTATTCTTGTTAACACTTGAACACTAAATGTTGCTCAGTCTAAACAACTTGATGGATCATACACCAAAATGCTATGCACCGTCTACAATATACCATGGTGAGACCATGTAACAAACAAAACGCTGTATGGTTGCTTTCCAAGCATATCTGCAGTTGTTCAACGGCAACTGTTGGCGCTGACTGGGCAAGTATCTCGACACAATGAACCCAGAGGTCAAGCCATCGGCTAAGAGGCCGCATATTACAATCAAGACCTTTCTCGAGAAGGACACTGGCCTCTCGGGATTGGAGTTTCTGGCCGCAATGAGTGAGCGAGCATCATGGCTCACAAACTTTGAATGATTCAATTGATGGCTGACCCAAGAAGATTTTGCTAAACATGTTTCCATAGAAATAGAAAGCCTCATCAGTGATAAAAACTGAATAAAAGCAAAATATGAAAACTTATTTTTTGGTTTTTGTCAGTTTTTATACTTTTGTTTTACTCCATTTGATCCTTCTAAAGAAGTCACTTAATTTTGGTGAAACATGTTAGCAAGATATATTGTTTATAACAACGTAAGCTTTTTCCGCAATCTGTTTTAACAAATTCTGTTTGTGTATGCGAACTGGAGAAAATGTGTAGATGGCAAAGTCATTAGAGTTGTTCAAAATGTTTTTGTTTTTTTTACCTTGGTGATACCATTGCGGAAACGGGTGGATCAAGTACTAGCGTGATAGGAGTAAGTTCAGGGAACTTTTGCCATTACTAACCAGCAGAGAATTACCACTGTCGACCAAGGAAAGAGTCTATCGAGCATGTGTATGGGAGTGAAACCTGGCCGGTGAGGGTTGAGGACTTGCGTTGCATGAAGAGAAATGATATGAGAATAATACGATGGATGTGTAACACAACTTTTAAAGACCGGCTCAGTGGAAGATTAAATCTGAACAGTATAGGGAGATGTGTGCAGAACAGGAGACTTCGATGGTTTGGTCACATTGAAAGAATGGATGAAGGTGTTTGGGTTAGTAGATTTAGATTAATTGAGGTGGCAAAGTCAGTTCACAGGAAAACATGGGAGGAAATGATAAAGATGGACTTGAGAGAAAGAGGGATGAATAAAGACCTGGTCAGAGATAGGTTGTGTTTGGAAGTCAATTTCTAAAAGCCGTCCAACACATGCCAGTATGTAAAACAGACGTTAAACCGAACATGATGATAATGTATAATTCTGAATAGGGCTAAAAAGGTTTGTAGAGGTGTAAGACCTTTCTGAGATGGATTATTCGTGGCACTTTACTGTATGCATGACATACTCACACATCGAGTAAAAGGAGATTGAGTTTTAATTAATCTGTTAACTTTTGTAAATAAAAATAAACCTACAAATAAAACATTATTGCCCTCATCACTAATGAAACGGCGACAAACCCTGGACATGTAGCAGTGTTGAAGGAGTGCTGCAAGCGATCAAAATATGGTGGTCTTTCATTTAGTATTCTAGCTGATCACCGTGGAGCGATTAGTCCGACATGGCGGGACTTCCTTAAACGTCTTAGTCTTTTACTGATGTGTCGCATTATTTTTTTTGATTTTTAACAGCTAACTTTTTCAGGTTGTTTACATGCAATTAATTAAAACCAGTAGAATCTCATTTTTATTTTTAGGAGAATTAGCAAAGAGTGAAGAGCTCCATTAATACCAGTTTTTCTTCCAACATAAACTTATGATTATTATAATTCTGTGAAATCCAATACTTTTATAAGGGAACTAATTATACATTTATTTGTTTGTAATATTGGCAGTATTACAATGTTCTAGAAAAGGAAAGAAACTAAAGATCTGAAATGTTTTTTTCTTGTGATTCAATTTTGATGAATTCATTACAAAGAGGCTAGCTTAGGATAAAGAAATTATATTAAATAGAAATATGTTTTGTTTTTCTTTGTCAAAATTTATGTTTTCATTTAAATATCGCAACCATTTATGTTATATGTTTTATTTTTGATACTGCTGCTGCTTTTTGTTTGTTTGTTAAGCGAGTCGGACTTCTGCATCGAAGTCGCGAAGATTGTGCATCAGGATTGTCTGGTCTGCATAAAGTCCTCCTTGTTAATTGCAGTTATTCATTAACTTGCAAGCTTGCAGGTTTTTACCCTCAATACCAAAGGCAGCAAGGCCCAGCGGAGGCATATGAAGTCAGGAAAGGTTTGGCCCAGAACTCTAGTACTACCAGATCAGGCTGTCTGAAGATCCCGACTTCCTGACTTTAAAATGCACCAAACATTGATGTTATTATTTTTTTCCTTTTCCATTTGCAAAACTCAATCATGTTCTGCAAAGTTAAAAACAAAAACATTTTTCCTCTACAAAACAACTAAACCAAACACCATGAATAAATATTTGAAGATATAAAGAACTTGATGCATAAAAACTTTTACCAAAATGACCGATTTCGGCATTAAATAACCCGAAAAGGGTTGATATGCCATAAAACAAAAGCACTAAACAAAACTAAACTTGGCCCAGAACACACAAAGGAATGTTGCAGAAGCAACATCACCGCTCTCGCTCCATTGATTTGCAGTCCCGCACCTGACACATCTTTACTTGCCACACACAGAGACAGACAACCAGAGGACAACGGATTGTGATGCCAACTCCTCCCGGATTTTCACCAGATCCCTGTGAGCCAAGTTGTGGTCCTAATACCGCTGCGCTTGGTGTAAGACCTGTCCGTCATAAGTGATGGGTGGCCCTGCCAGGAACCAAAGTTCTAGACGACAGCTTTTAAACTTTAGATATTAACCAAGGTGTTGTGTTAGAAGCACATAAAAAGAAAGCTCAAAAGACAGTTGTGTACTGCGTGTATCCAATCTGTTCTTCAATATGCATCTGAGACATGGACTATGGATTCCAATTCCATAGTCAGTGTGAAACAGACTGGCAGATCTATGATTGCAAGAACAATTTCATCGATGGAAGAGTGCAGGGGAGGAGGGTATTGATGTGGAGAAAGTTATCTGAAGTAGAAGATTAAATTGGTTTGCTCATGTATAAAGGATGTTTTTAGAAGACCCAAAGAAATTAATTTTAATGGAAATAAGCAGTCCACAAAGAGTGGGTAGGAATTGGAAACAGTTGATGGCTGACAACATGGGCCAGTTGGGATTGCTGAATCAAGATGTGAGTGATAGAAAATTGTGGAAATTGACTTAAAAAACGAGAAGGACGAACTTCATCATCAATCCCTTAGAATTTTGAACGACTTTTTTTTATGGAAATCGCTCCAGACAAGGCATGAAGCCACTTGATGTATGGAGCTAACAAGAACGAAAGATGATTATCGCAAAGACAGGAGATGCCTATTGACCTTAGTCTTAAAAAGACCAAGGCTATAGGTAGGAGGAAAACAGTCAGCAGGAAGAGAGTTCCAAAAGCCTGCATTTCTTGGAAAGAAGCTACCGAAATAGGAAACTGTATTAAAATGAGGTATCAAAACAGCAAATTTATGGAGACCAGTAGACCAACAAGTCAAATGAGCTGGAAGAATGGAAGTGGGGAATAGATCACACAATTCTGAAAACACATGCCATAACAGTATTTATAGAAAAAACTAAGACTAGCAACATCACATCTGTGAAGAAAGAATGTAGAGAAGACAAAATGGTGGGGGTCAATCAAATTACAAATACGTTTCTGCACCTTATCAAGAACCCTCAAATGGGACAGAGATTCACCAACCCAAATATGACAACAGTACTCCAGACATGATCTGATTTGAAGAGATGGAGAATAGCCTCAGCTGTGAGAAAGTGTTTGGAGTGATAGAGAGAACCGACTTGACGAGAAGCAGAAAGAGCAATGGATCTAATATATGAACTCACAATTCTAATGCTAAGCAGGGTAATTATGGACTAACTCGCTATAAATAGGTGGAGGGCGGGTTAATTATTCCCTGAAGGGAAGTAATCATGTCATGAGTTATTTCCCTTGAATTTCAAAATAAATATCTAAACCATGCTATATTTTTAAACATTAAAAGAAAGTTTCCACATTGATTTCATATTATTATTTTGTTTCGAAATTTTTTGAGATGAGGATTGATAATTTGGATTATTCGGACCAACATTCTCATCTTGGTTCTTGCGTTTACGTTTCGATCAAGGTAATCTCTGTCCTTGTTTCTCCGAGTTCAAAAAGATGCACATCTTTTTGAACTCGGAGAAACATTATGTCACACTCAGGAACCAGTACAGAATTTTGAGGTGAACCCTTTATTTAATCCACGAGGGTAGATCGTTCTCATTCCCTCAGCCATGAGCGAGCGGTTAGAAAAAGTATTTATTTTATGTTATTTTCAGTTCTTATCGTCTGTAATCCAGAAGACTGTCAGTTAATAATCTAAACACCAATCCCATGTTCAGGGCTCAGTTCAAAATTCCGTACACATTCCAGAGTCCAACTAGAAGATTCCAGAGTCTTAAAAGATGGACTTGAAACTTTATGAATATAACAAACAAGATGAGAATAGTAGTTTGAATAATAAGAATACCATAAATTATCAATCCTCATCTAAAAAATTCAAAAATATGATTTTCTAATTTGAAATTCAACTTTTTAAAATTTTTTATTTAAGGATAAAAATGTGTTTAGATTTAACTCTCTTAGTGAGGCTGTTTCAAAATTGTGACAAATCTACCACCTCTAATAGCAGACGATACTACATGCAAAACTGGTTTTATCTGCAATATAAGACACAACAGCACAAATATACACAATAATTTTTATTTTTATTTTACTTTAGTTGAAGTTCTCAGAAATCAAGTAATGAAGTAAAGAACGTTAATTTTTCTTCTCCCAAATTGACCAGTTAACTATGTTATAGTATATCTTTCTCTTGGTCTTGCCGGATTTCAGAAGAATCCATCTAGTTTGGTGGAGTATCCAGCTTAGTACTGTTACTAGAGACAACATCACTTGGAGAAGGTGCACCATTCTTTGTATAAGCCAATGTGTAGCCATACCGAGGGGATCTTATTTGGGCTTCAAATATTATGCTATTTTGAATATTTGGTCAGGGTTTACTTGTAGGGGAAAGTATCCTCATGCCAGGTTGTCCTGACAAACCCCTGTACAGAGAGACCTTAGACATTCAAGGAATAGTGTCTAGTAGGCATTCAAGTTCAGCAATTGACTATGTGCATGAGAAAATGACAACTTTCCATGAACAGATGGTCAACTTCCTTTCCATGAACAGATGGTTCAAGATGGCCACCATGAGAATATGCAAATTAGTCAAATTTTACAATTTACTTTGATCGTCCTATTTATATGCTACAAATGTCATATATATTGTTTGGGCATACAATGAACGGTTAAGCTTACAGTCATTTTAAAAATAGGTGTAAAAAATTATTTTTCTACACAAAAAAAAAATTCAGTGCTCAGAGCGTTAACTTGAATTGGAAAGTGAGAATTAATAATAATCCACAAGACGAATGAGACACGGCAGAAGACCAGTGACAAGAATAGAAAATGCCTCTGGGCAAAAAAAAAAAAACTTTGCACAATTATTTTAGCTTATTTGCTTATGTTTTTAAATGTTTTATTGTCATTTACAGTTTTTTTTTGTAGATGAACGGAGTGTTTATGTCATTTTCTGGAATGTCTGCAGTGCTTGGCAAAGTCCAAAGCGTCTTTTGGGGTTGTTTCATTTATAGACAGGTAGAAATCATTTATGTCAAACTGTATAAAAATGCACATTATTTTTATTGTTAATGTTGTTGAACCCATTCTATTGCGGCTTTCGTGTTTTTCCGCTGACTCAGCATTAGTAATTTTGTGGTTGAGAGATTTAAAAAAAAAAAAAAATTAAATAACAACGATTTTAGAATGTGCCAAGAAGTCTGAGGATCAACACTAGGAGAATCATTTTGTCAAATTTATATCGCAAAATGAACTTTAACCTAAAAATTGAACAAGTCGATTAAAAAAAAATGTTAAACTGCTATTGGGTATTCGTATTTATCGTGTACATGAAGCCACTTGATGTTTGATGTAAGGAGCTAAAAAAAATACTACAAGGTCAAAAACTAGCCAATGATAAGTGTTATATGGATAAATTCCGACCCAGAAAACGGCAATTCTTCCCTCTTTGTCAGAAACATCGCTCATAGAATGTGAGGACAAAATACGGCTGTACAGTGTTTTTAACAAAACAAAATTGTACAGAAACTGAAGCCACGACCATTTTAAGATGAATTTCATTTTGCGTTGAAGTTTTTATTTATTCATGTATTTTTACTTTTCTTCACTCGCCCCGCCCCCCCCCCCCCAAAGCCACTAAAGCATAAAGAGCTACTGTGATAGAGGTCAGATTTATAGGGGAAATCTGGATGGGGAGTTGAGCAGCAATATATTTACTCACATTACATTTAAATTTATGCATATTGGAACAGACTGGAGGTCATTTCCAAGGATTCAGCCATTGTCTTGCATGTGTGGGCATTCGATTTGCCCTACTGCCGGAAATAGAGCATGGTGTTATCAGCAAATGCACCCATCTCAGACGTGATTGCATTGGGGAGGTCGTTTATGAAGATCAGAAATAATATAAGTCCGAGTATCAAAGGAATAGTCAGACAACTTCTAAACAGAGTCCATTACATTTTGAGGAATATTAAAATACTGAAATCATTACATTCTGTATTTTTAGCATTCCCATTAGTGTTGAGAGAGATATCTCTTTATCTTTAACTAGCTGTTAGCTGTTAGGTGATGCCCGGTAGTGTATTCATTAACAATTTTCTTTTCTTTTCTGTTTCTAAACTAAGCCGTTTTCTCTGGGTTTTTTTTTTTTCCAAAATATTATTTTTTTTGTTTTAATCAAAGGGAAGTAACTCTGCATGGACGAATACATAGTTCTGTCGCTTTTTTAAGATGGTTGCCATTTGAAATTAATTCTGACTCAGGCAAAGCATTTTCGGAAAGGGATTAAATCAAATTGCATCTTATTCTTCTTAACAGATCAGACCCAGAACATTAGGCCAGACAATCTACTTGAGAAATTGTCCATCTCAAAACTTGATGTCCTAATAAGGGCAAACCGTCGTCACTGGTTCGGGCATGTTGAAAGAAGCAAGGGATATATCAGTACTTGCAGTGATCTTAGACTGGACAGCAAAAAAAAAAAAAGCTGGGATGCTCTAAGAAGACATGGAATAAAACCCATCAGGCAAGACAGTAAACAGTGGCAAATGGACACAGTCAATCCATACAATCGTGATCACTGGAGACTTAGCACAAGGACAGCCAGACAGCATTGAACCTCTGTCGAAAGGAACATAGACGATAAACCTGGATAGTGAGTGAGTTAAAAATATGCTGTAGCGATCCATAAGAAAAAAACTATGAACCAAAATCAAATATTGATGACAAATACACATTGTGTTTGTTTCAATATTTATATGTAGAAATATCTATTTCTTTGTGTGTAACATTAAAGGAGGTAATTCAGTATATATTTAAGCAAATGGCAGCATCAGCAGCAGATGAATAACGTATTAGTATTGTTTTTAATGTAAACAATATGACAACTGTTCTTTCCAAGTGAATTTAATTATTAAAGCTGTAGGTAAGTTGGTAAGTAATGAGCAAAAGGCTAATTTCTAACTCGATGGTCAATTGTTATTTACAGTGAAATGAGTTTTGACATTACCCATGTTGGGACGACAAAGTTATCTCCCTTTGTTGGAATACGGTTTTGGGGTTAAACTTGTACCCTTGGGAGAAATGAGGGGTCAGGGAGACCACAAAATCTCGTAATTTATACGTAACCTCGTCTCCGCTCTCACGAGGTCTGAAGGTTAGACTTTCTTCTTTCCTCTTTTCACCGAACGCAACTATCAGGTATATACTGTAAATAAATTAGAAAATTATCAAAAAAAGTATGGCATCATTTTTGACGGCACAAGAACACTAGTATTAACATAATATATTGGTTGTTACTTACATACTCAGAAAGTTGGTATTTATTTGGTTTGATTAGGATTCAGAATTAATGAAATTTGTAGAAATTACTTTATCTACAAATGGTTTATTGCAGATAGTTTTAAGGAACTCATACCCAAGTGTAGTTAAAAGTTTATCATAAGCTACTTCTATTATACATATAAAGTATAGCCAGTCTGTTTATGTCATAGATAGCTTTCTTCCACAAAATCAACATTTGATTCAGTTTTGTCAGTTTTTCATATATCTCATTGCAGCATGTACAAAAAAATAAAATGTAATATGATTTAATTACTTCCAGAAAATACTTTGTCTGGGTTGGAATTAATTTCAAATAACAGCAATCTTTAAAAATGGGACATAGCTATTTACTTGTCCATACAGAATTACTTCCCTTTGATTAAAATAAAATAAATAATGCACATTGCAAGTAAAAAGACTCCCGGGTAATGCCGGGTAGGTACAGTTGATAAATTATATATTTTTTGTTTGTAAAATTTAATTGTAAACTTTCATTCATATTTTCTTATTTTAAATATAAAAAAAAAGATTAAAAACAAAAATACTGAAATGTAAAATTTTGAACAAAGAAATGACACTTTTCTTTCAACAATGAATGTGTTTGATGCTAATACTACTGTACCTAGCTGTTGGAGGTAGATAAATACCACTAATTCAGTCAGCCAGGTGTTGACCAAGATGAAAGTGTAGTATCTGCTCCGATGGATACTACACTCCGTAGATCGGTACAGTCTTGGCTTTCGGGCTTTGATTTTGCCGGTCTGCGGTATTGTCCTGTGCAATTCTAGGAGGTGCACCCTCCCAGGCTTTGACTTCTCACTCTTTGAGAAGGGGTTAGTTTATTGCTAATCGCCTGAGGTGCCCCTACCAGGGAATGCTGGCAGGGCTGCCCAGGCATATTTTATAGGCCAGAGTGCTCTTCTGCTCGGGCGCTGGCTTTTCAATCCTACTTTTCCGACCTTGTGTCACATCTTACCGCTGTGGGAGGTAGATAAATATAGCTAACTCAGCCGGGAGGTCAGAAGGCCCCCACCTCCGACTGTGTAGACCAGTCATCGAGCCAGGAAGCAGAAGAAGACACCAGCAGCATTCAAACGACCCTTTTTAGGGCCACACTCAAACTACTAATAACGCAATTCACACTTTGCTGTCTGCTCCATCCACCTGACTCTAGCCTGCCTCTCCAGCTCACTTCTGCTCTGACCCCAGCACCTGCTCTAGCTCTCTCCAGTGGCTCCTGCTACAGCTCCCTCCAGCACTTCTTGCTCCAGCTTCCTGCAGCGCCTGCTTAAGTTCCTTCCAGCGGCTCTTGCTCCAGCTCCTTCCAGCATGCCTGCTCCAGCTCTCTCCAGCAGCTTCTGCTCCAGCTCTCTAGCGACGCCTGCTCCAGTTCTCTAGCAACGCCTGCTCCGGCTCCTTCCAGCGTCTCTTGCTCCAGCTTCTTGCAGCGCCTGCTCCAGCGACTCCGGCTCCTTTCCTGCAACCATTGCCCCAGTTCCTGTCCCTTGTTCCAGCAGCACCATATCCCTATTGATCCAACCCTTCCTGCTGTCCAGCTTCCTCATTCCAGCCTTTCCTGCTCCCAGTGACGTTATTCCTATCATTTCATCTTTCCTTCTCACATTGTTACCGTTATGGCGAATAAACGATTCTTGTACATTGTTGATCTGCGTTTGTCCTCTTTTCTTTGCCATTGCCGTAATTTGCTCGTGTCTACTTTCTTAGTTGTAAGACCGATCACCCCAGAGTAGTGACGCTGACCAAGCATCCCACTCGATGCTGCCCAAGCATTTGGACACAAAAACTCCCTAGGTGACCGGACCCTACCCTGCAAAAAAATGCTTCCAAATTCTTTTCAAATTTCGATGGGTCACGAATTAAAATAATTCTTTTTTTTTTCATCAAAATATTAAATATTATTGTACAAACTGTACAATAACAAAAGATTAAAATGGTTGACTTGTTTACGAAGAAATTGAAATGCATTCCGGTGGATTTAATTTCGTAATTATTACTTTTTAAATATGATCTTAAAATTTCCTGTTATTTTACGCTATTTTTATTTCAATAAATATTAAATTAATAGTCAATAAAGATAAATTAATTCTCGTAGTCGCGAGAAAAAAAAACAGACACACGTGAAGTTTTATAATTTTATTAATATATATATATATATATATATATATATATATATATAGATATTAAAAAGAGAATTTTAATTATTTTTTAAACTTAAAATGTTGTTTTTTGTTCATCTGCATTAACTTAAAAAAAATTATTTTATTTTTTAATTTTCTTTCTTCGATTTGAATTTAAACATTTCTTGTTAAAAGTTTTCTTTTTCTTTTTTTAATAATTAATAAATAAAAATAAAGGCGCTTTCTCAAATATACTCGTTAGATGCTGGCTTGGAGCCAGTTTTCATTGACGTAAACGAAAGCCAAGAAAACCGACAAATGCCGAAGTCGTGGCGGAAAATCCCGAACATTATTGCCGGGGACACCTGACCTTATTGTCTCAAAATGGCGCTTGCTGTTAGAAGTTCTGAGCTATGGAAAGGAGTTATTGTCCGCTAACACACCCATCAGGGTGATGTTTCGACGACCGCAATGCAAACGGAGACTTCAAGAGATAAGCAATCGAAGAAAAAAAAAGGTAGATCTTGGTCGGAAGCATCCAAAATTGTAAGTGTAAGTTAAAAAAACAAAATGATATACATACATTACCTTAAAAGAGAGAGCCTGTTCGTTTTTTTTTTTTGCCCTTCCTCCGCCTCTCTCTATGACGCAGTCAATTTTTCTCCCCCCTCTCTCTATATCATGAGGGGAGAAAGGGAGAGAGATAGATAGAGGGGTCTAACGAGTCGTACACAAACACGCACTTTCGTACTACTACTATCCTATTTTTGATGTAATATTAAAAAAAAGTTTCATAATCACTTTAACTTATATCGTGTTTAAAATGTCTTATTTTTCTTTAGTTAAGGTTAGCTAAACATATCATGGGTATTGTTGCTTATTAATTATTTACGTTGTATGTGCAAAGTTAGCGCGCTATATTTGGCTTCAAATAGGCGCCTCGGACCCTTGCTAGTTTTTGAATCTGCAAAAATCAGAGACGAATTTCTAAGTAAAAGAGAGTCTACCACGTTCCTGAAGAACTCAGAAAATAATTTACGTTCATCCCTGATCTATTTTCAATAAAGTAAAAACTTAAAATAAATCTAACCATTTTCTTAATGCAATTAAGAGTCTCCCCATCTGTTGTAAATTGCATCTTCTTGCCAAGCAGTGTAAATCTACATGGCGAATTGAATCAACAACAATGATTATTTTATTATTTCAATTATTATATATATATATATATTATAGTTTTTATTTTCAAATTTCATTTACAATATCTTTACTTCTGCTTTCTCTGCGACGATTTATCTTAAAATTAAAACCGCCCATTTTTTTTTTTTTAAACTAAAAAAAAATACGAACTCTAGAGCAAGCCTACCTGGCCTTCGATGGTCTTAAAGTCGGGGCCCGCTTTTCTAGATTTCGTCCATTTCTCACATCTATAAGAGATCAATCGATATGGATGTCCTCGAATATTACGATATCTGGTCACCCATCTGGTAACTCTATAGCTTCTACCGACTATATCTAGCATAGTTTTGTTTATAGCGCGTATACTGAAGAAAAAGAAAAGAAAAAAAAACAATAAACTGATCCCCCATTTTATGACCATTCATTTCTGTGTCTAGCTTCATAACCCCAACACTCTTTTATTATTATTATTCTTTATTATTTCAACATTTTTCATTCCCCCTTGTTTTACGATATCCTTGTTTACATGGAAAACATTTTCTCACGCAGTTGTAATTAAGGTTTTTAAAACACCGATTTTAATATCAACTTTTAAGTCTTTAAACTGAATTTAAAACCTAAAACCGAGGATGTTTTTTTTTTATCTTATGAATGGATTTTTTTCCACCACATCTTCCATAAAAATGTTTACTTTCTTTCTCGAAATACACTTTACTGGGTCTTCACCATTTATAAGCTGACGATAAATTAATATATATGTAATAAACAGCAACATATCAATACCATTATATATCAGATGGTACGTAAACACATTAAAAATTAAAATTTTTAATATTCTTAATTTTTTTGTTACCTATTTTTATATATTTTAATATTAAAAAGCTTAAACAGTTGCAATCATAAAAATATTTGAGAAGCTGAAAAATGTTTTCTTTATTCTTAATATTTAAAAACAATGTTGCTGGGTCACATTCCATATTGCATAAAAAAATCCACTAGCTTCATTTTTTTAATTACCTGCTTTAAAACGTCACATTTATGAAGCTCGTTTTATAATGAGATCTTATTAATAAAATTCTGCCACCGTTTCTCGCCTCTCTGTGACTTTCAAATTATTTTTAGTATTTCTGAATCGATTATTGAAATCAAAAATAAAATAAGCATAAAGTAAACTATTTTTTAAAATCCTATTTAAAAAAAAAAATTAATTACGAAATTAAATCCACCACAATGCATTTCAGTTTCTTCGCCAACAAGTCAGTCATTTTAATATGTTGTTTATAGTTGAAAAGGATAATATTGAATTACTTCATGACCCTTCGAAATTTGAAAGGAATTTGGAAGCATTGAAACTGGCGAATAAAACTAAAAGTAATTTCTGGCTTGAAAATACGATTTTCAAGCCAGAAATTTACACCCAATAAGTTTATAAATGGAGATTAAAACTATTATAACAATTTAGTTAAATTGATTATATAAGGATCAAACGCTACCGTAATAATTAAATTTAACTTTCAAAATCCTATTTAAAAAAAAATAATAATTTTATAATAAAAACAAAAAAAGAAACTGCATATTAAAACAAAAAATCAAAACAAAAATGAAAGTAAAAGTATTCCCGGGTAACGTCGAGGTATGTATATCTAGTAATTTGAGAGATCGTCTTATTTTCATTATTCCTGCAAGCTTAATCACCCCATAAAAGTCTACTTTTATAAGTTTTTAGTTTCTTTCTAATGCGAGTGATGTAATTGATGAGGATTTGTTTTTCTAAAATTTAGTTTTGCAGGTAAAAATACGAAAAAAATTGTTTTTTAATTTATTTTAGTTTTATACCTAAACGTAAGCTTATTATTTTAAAAATAAAGTTTCTTTAATAAAATATATTTAAAAAGTAGATTTGAATCTGTCCAATCCGTCCATATTTCTTAAAAGCGAACTTTTTTTTGCCAAAATATTACTTTGACTTCAGGCAATTATTTCTTTGTATATGTTTTGCTTGAGTTTAGTAAAACACAATTTATAACTTATTTATTTTTAATTAAGTAGAAAACTATTTTTTAAAAAACTATTTTGTTAATTTCCTACGATATTGACGATGGAAATACAAAAAGAAAATGTTTATAATTGAACTTTAGTTTATTTAATACTAGTTCCATTTACTTGGCGTTGTCCGGGTGCAGGGCGGTGAGAGAAATATTCAAAATATAACCCTGTGTAGCTATAATAACGTATACAGTGTATACGATTTTTTTTTTTTTAATAGGATTTTTTAAAAATTCCTTTTTATTTTTGCCGTATTTTGTTTTTTCAATAACTATTCGATTAATAATAAAAATAATTATTAATTAACATGTATTTATTAAAGTCACGTCTAGGCGAGAAACACACACACACGAGATCTTGTCTGATAGTTTTATTAATACAGAGATTATTATTCGAAATTTTAACGTAATTGTTTCCCTTGATTTGATAAAATCTTTCCGAAAAAGGATATTTTTGAATTAATTACGTTGGTTTTCTGTGTGTGTTAACATTTTTAAAAAGTCCCTTTTACACTTATTTTGTAGTAAACAGTAGCGTACACACATTCTCTTGGACTCTTCTTTTTTGTTTAATCATAAATATTGCTTATGAAGATGTGTTAAAGAAAATAGACTGTACTTTTATCTAAAATTATTAAAATGAATCACTTAGTATTACCGTTTTAGTATTTCCCTCATAAATATCGTTTTTATTAACATTTGAAACTGCTTAATTAATTCATTGTACTCGAATTGGCCTTTTGGCTAAGATCAAAGTGTAGTATCTGTTCCGATGGATACTGCACCCAATAGACTGGTATTGTCTTGGCCTTCGGGTCTTGATTTACGCCGATCAATGGGTCTGTCCTGTGCAGTTCTGGGAGGTCCACCTTCCCAGGCTTTGCCTCCCCTCTTTGGGGAGGAGTAAGTTTATTGCTTACTGCCTGAGGCGCCCCTACCGGGGAATGCCGACGAGGCTGCCCAGGCAATTTTTAAACCACACTTTCCCGACCCGACCTTGGGTCACATCTTACTTGTGGGAGTAAGATAAAAACTGGCCTTGTGCCTAACTCCTGGAGAGGAGTAAATCAATACTCGAATTTAAAGGCAAACAAGTCCATTAAACGGAGCGATCAGTAATTATTTAGATTTCTAAACCAAAAATGTGTTTACTTTACTACTAACTAGTTGCACCTATCAGACGTTTTTTTTTTTTTTATCATGCTTTTTTTAAAATAGGGTTTTTGGTCATTAAATTATTAATTGAACTAAATTTTTATAAAACTATAACACATTTTGTTAACGTAATGTTCTTTTAATACCTCTTTTTATTAAAATGATTGTATTCCAAAGATTTCAGTCTTTTAATACATGAGGATTTGCTAAGAATGCTAAAACCAGAAATTGCTTTCTATTCGACAGTTTAAATGGTTTCAAATTTCAAAGGGTCATTCTTTTTCTTTTTTCAATTATCAAGAAGATTAAAATGGCTGACTTGTTTTGGTGGATTTAATTTAGTAATTAAAAATTTTTTAATAGGATTTTTTCGTTTTTATTTTACGCAATTGCATGTTTGATTTCCATAAATATTCGACGATTAATAATAAATAAATTAAATACAAATAAGTCACGTAGAGGCGATAAACACGAAATGGTAATACGATTTTATTAACGTAGACATGTGGTTCATAGTTCAACTTTTTATTTAAAATCCAGTTACAATTCTCTTTTTAGTTGTACCTTTTTTTGCGTGTGAACCTCTACAGACGCGGGCTGAGAGTGATTATTAACCAACTGCTCTCTGTTATAGTAGCCATTCTCATTCTCTCTCTCTCTCTCTCTCTCTCTCTCTCTTCCTACAAATAACAGATAAATGCACTGTTATTATTGTTCTTTATGGACTTTCCATATATATCGGCCCATGTGTGTTTTATGTAGCACTTTCCTCCATTCTTGGTGGAATTTAGATAGTCCGATATTATCGAAAATAAACAATCTTCCATTTTGCGAAAAGAACAACATAGATGAAAGCGAAAGTAACGAAATTATTTATTTGCACCGAATTCTTTCTATTTTTTTTTTTTTGATTAATTAATTTTACTGTGATAATCAGTAATTATTATGAAAATAAAACCCCGAGAAATATTTTTTAACCTTTATTTATTTTCTTAAATTTATGGCTACAAATCCATGTGTCGTCATCTCCACGCAATTATCATGATTCACTTTTGCAGAGAATAATAATGGCTACATTAGAAAAAGTCTTATCCAGATGGAATATACATTATATATATATATATTTAAATTTCTACGTGGTCTTTATATAGAAATAAATAATTACTTTAAAAAAATTTGTTTTTCATAATTAAATATTTCTGGGGGAAAAGGGAAACTGATATAGATCATTTTAATTTAATCAATTTCAATTTAAAATTGAAAATAAAAATGTACAGTGTACATACATAGATGCATTTGTATATACGTCGAAACATTGTATGTAAAATGTTAATCCCAAATGCGAATGAGTCATAAGAGAAATTCAAAATATTTGCATTTTTAAAAAATTATTCCGTCGCCTTTTTATTTATTTAATTTATTTTTTAATCGACATGAATTGTTTATTTATTCTTTTCGCGTTTTTAGTCGTCTCAAGAAATAATTATAATTAACAAAATAATTTCTTTTTTACTTCTCTTATTTTTTTCACGTGTTAGAAATCTAACCATAACACTATGACGAATTATTCAATTCATTTTTTTTTTATTTATCATCCGAATTTTCTGCTTTTAAAAACTTTCGTTTTAATAATTTTAATTGTTTAAAAGTAATAATTATGCCGCCTCCATTATTTTCCCCCCATGTTTTTAAAGTAATTAGTAAATTAATTCTCACTTGTGTTAGCTGAAATGTTATGTGATAAGGAATTGGTGTTTCGTAATTTATTTATTTTTTTATAATTCTCTTTTCGGGAATCTACATGAAGTTATTCCTCCCTATCTGTTGTTCCTGCCTGTCTGTTTGTTGGTTCTTGGACTTCTAGAGATTTCGAGATAGACCCCCATAACTATATCTATTACTAATGGAGATTTGGTATCTGTCTGTCTGAAGTCGAACTTATACTATTACTGCTATTAATATTGTACAATTGTACTATCTTTCAGTTCTCAATTCAGGAGGTAGTGTAGTATCTGTTTTGTTTTCATGAGACCATCGTCTAAGGCAGGGGCGGGCAACCTCCGGTCACATCCGGCCCGCGAAGGCTTAGCGTCCGGCCCACCACCTTGCTAGGCTTTATTATTGCAATCCGGCCCGCAGACCTCCCAGTAAAACTTATATCATTTTGAAAATGAAGTGCACGAAGTCTAACCTTCGCTCCCAACTCTCGGACCGCCACCTCAATGACATTCTTCTGTTGTCTACCTCAACCATCGAGCCAGACATGGAAATACTTCTTCATGGTAAACAGCACCAGCAGTCTCATTGATTTGAGTTCAATGCAATTTTTGTACAATTTATTCATGTAAACAAAATATAGTAATTCTGAGATTTCGTTTTTCACTCCGGCCCGCGATCTCCTTCCAAAAGTCTCATCTGCCCCTTACTCTGAAAAGGTTGCCCGTCCCTGCTCTAAGGCATTACCTCCTCCTTTCGAGGGGGGGGGGGGTAGCATGCATCAAGAAAAATTGTCACAATCAGCTGTTTACTAACAAAAATATGCGACTGGATAGAGCATATTATTGCTAGTATTCTTAAAGTACATTACACAGGGGAAAATTATCGCCCCATAAGTTTCCTCACGCATTTCACCAAAATCTATGAATTATTAACTTCTTTCTGACCAATAGTATGGATTTAGGCAAGCCTGTTCTATATAAATCTACGGATATCCTCGATTACCATATTTGAACGCATATACCATACACTGGATAAGGCAAGTGAAATTAGGGTGGTAGTGCTTGATATATCTAAAGTCTTTGACAAGGTCTAGCATGAAAGTCTTTTCATGAAAATTAATTCATATGGTATTACTGGACGAATATTTAATATAATCAGATCCTTCTTAGCAAAAAGAAAGATTCAGGTTGTCCTCGATGGCTGTATATCTAAACAACATCGCATTAATGTTTGTGTACCCCACGGGTTCGATCCTTTGATCTTTATTATTCCTGATTTTTATAAACTACCTCCCTGCTGCAATCGCATCAGAGATGGGGCACCATTGCTGATGATACCACACTCTATTCTTGACATGTGGGCAAATCGAACACACACATATCCAAGGCAATGATCTCCAGTCTGTGGTGGCATGGGACCATAAATGTATACGTACATTTAATGCTACTAAGACAAAGCTCCTTTTCTTTAACAATTATAATAAACCTTTCCAACCACCGATTGCAATGGCTGATGGCACTCTTCCCAAGAGTCCAACGTTCAAAATTCACAGGTAACATGAATTGGAAAAAATACATAGATAATGCTGCCAAGTGTGCAAAAATAAGTTGGGCTCTCTGTACCAGGCTAGAAAACTTCTGGCACCTGCTAGTATCCTATATCTCTATAGAAAGCCACCATGGTATTGTTGCCATATCTGGGCTGGTGCACCAACCACTGGTCTCCCTCTTAGGGTCCAAAAAAAGCCTGTAATCTAATAGGTCCCACACTGTCTACCAAGTTCCCCACAATGTTGCATCCCTGTGCTTTTTTTTTTTTTTTACAATACTTCACCGGAATGTGCTCTGACAAACTTGCTGTATCCAACCTTAATATGTGATTTTGCTGCTTGTCGGGTTGATCGGGGTAGATCAACCCGAAAAGCAGCAAAATCACATACTTTCACTGTGGAGGTCCCCAGATTCTGGAAAACTTTCTACACTAATAGCTTATTTCCTCATACTACTTGCCTTGTAAATTTCCTCTCTGCTCCATTTCCCCGACTGTACCAACATGCAGAAATTTAAATGTAATATGAATGGACTAATTGCTGCACAACTTCCAACTTAGGATACCCCGATGAATCTGATCATTAATTCACAGTATCCCCTAACGTCTCAGTGGCAATGTACTTTGTTAAAAAAAAATTAAAAAAGAACTACGTTATTGTCTGTGTTCATGCTTGATATCCATAAAAAGGAAATACGTTTTACTTTATATTACATAACATGAACATCATAAAAAAAAAAAAAACAAGTTAGAGTAGAAATGTTAATAATGGATTCAGAGCTTGGAGCAGGGGTCCACCCCATAGTGTCTTATTGATTCATGAGAAACTCTGGGTGTACTTGGGGAGGAGAGGGTTTAAAGACTGAATTTACCAAAATTTATTTCAATTAAGAGTTGTTTATTTACCCCCTCCCCCCCCCAATCTAATTTTGGAATGCAGCTGTAGGCATAAGTGATTCAAATGTGAGCTATATTTAGTTTTATGCAAAGGAGGTAAAAGGGGGCTGGAAGCCCTTTGTTAAAATTCAAATACCTCTGATTTTTGTGAAATTTTAACAATAAGTATTAGACATCAATTGCTAAATATTCCCCAAATTTCAATTTCTTTGGAGTATTTTTAAGGGCATAATATACCACTTCCCTCTTATTTGAAAATTCAAATATTTTAAATTTGCATTGAATTTTGTCCATAGTCCTTAATCATGAATTAAGCAAGATTCTCTGAATTTCAATTTCTTAAGACCCCTTAAGCTTTAAATTTGAGGCATTTTCTGAATCAAAATGTAATGGATTTTGATCAAAATTTGATAAGGATTCTAGACATAAGATTAAATATTATTATATCTTGATTTTAATCTTTGTAAGGGGATATAAAAATGTTGCAAAGTTGTTTTGTTTGGGGAATTAATTTTACCTGTCTTATGATGAATGTTCTTCTGGTTAAAAATAAAAGTTGCCATCAAAAATAAATGAACATCTTTTAAAAAGATTGCTCCATTTGGTTACTTTGTAAATATTTAAAATTAAAACACGATTCTGATCATAATGTCTACAGTTTAAAGACAAAAAATGTCACTATTTATTTAGAAAACATGTCATTCTCATCTCCAAGACAATTTTCATTTCTTTTATCTTCATAATTTGTTAGGTGATAATTTTGATGATGAAAACAAAATGATAAGTAAAGACTATAATAAAATATCAGTTTTTAAAAATACTTAGTGGTTTACTAAACCACACCGTTCTGAGTCTGACACAACTGCATCCAATGGTAAGGTCCCAATTTGGAAGCTTTGGGGAATGTGGGGTCACCTCATAATTGCCCTTACTCTCAGGTCCACTGTTACCCGGAGGCGTCGTAGTACCTGTAAAGGTCCCATCTACAGGTGAAATAGAAACTACCGTTTTTTACAGACTGTTCATTTATAAAATATATGCCTAAAAGTACGGAAGCTAGTTACCTGCTCCATGTCTGCCTTCGCCGTTGCAATCCACTTCAGTTGACCGCCTCTGCACTTCTAGCCAGCAGGTGTGTTTGCAGCCACCAATTACTGAATGAAAATCCTTCCCAGGCTGTCGGAAAATGTGTCCAGACAAGTGAAGTCCCTACGATGCCGGTGGTGTTGCATCTTGCACGAATGGTGTGCTTTGGGATTCGCTCACAAAGGTGGATATGTCATAGGCAGTACATGTTCAAGACTTTAAGTGTGTGAAGGTCTTTGTGCAGCGGCCAAGTTTCACAGCTGAACAGCATATGGTAATTCATCTCGATTCAGAAACATTTTTGCTATAAATATTAAAAATAAATGTGTATAATAAGCATGTTTAAAAACAGTATTAGCAAGTGAGTTTTTATAGTTAAGAGATACAGAGATATGTAGTATTTATTATTTGACTCCTTTATCCATTGGTTTACCAGCACAATCAGTGGAGATGGTATCATCTACAAAGGATTTCGGTGTGATGGTCGAAACTTCCTTTCAACCATCTCTCGAATGTATTGCCATTTTAAATAAAGCTCGAAGGGTTCTCTTCCTCATCTGCAGGTGCTTCATTAATCTGTCAATCGATCTCCACTGGAGTATGCAGTTCATACATGAAGGAAGGATATTCTTCACCGTGAACACGTAGAACACTTTGCCACGTGAAGAGCATGGAAAGCTCACTTAAGGGGAGCAAAATAACGATCCTGGAGGTAAACACTTTATCTGGGCTAACGTTATCCGCCTGATAGTCTAAAGACCCGAACCTTGAAGTAACTCCAAAGGAGGCTTTCCTATCGACAGGTGCAAAATACAGAGCTACTGCATTGCCATTTGGTGAATAGTCTGGACCATGCAGTAGTTTCCGGTGAGGGGCCTCTCAATGCTATGTTGGTGGGAACGGTTACAGCTTTTCTTTCTTCAATGGTTTACAAAGATAATCTGCTTACTCATTCTTTCTGTGTTTTGTCTCCCAACTGATCTACTGATCTCTTCCACAAATTTTTCCAATCCCAACATTAAAAGTTCTAAAACAAAAGATAAGCTTAAATCCAGTTCCCTAATTTCTAATATGGAAACCTACTACCAGGGCTTCTTTTCCAACATTAGGGGTCTGTTCCAACCTTCCAGAGGTTGAAATCCATTTACAGGAGACCAAACCAGACCTATTCTTTCTGTGTGAAACTGGCATTAGCTCGTTAGCTTCTACCAATAATTTCATGATTAAAGGGTACTCTAACATGACTTCAAAACTCGACCCTCAAGATTGCCATTGACATGGAATTTGTGCCTAGATTAGGGACAGTTTTCCATGTGGTAGGGACATCTCTAAAGAAGGCTCTAAATTGCCTTATGTGTTTCCGTGTAGCACTTACAGCACCGCATTTACCTTTGCCCTTTATCGTCCCCATAATGACAGAGTTAATATTTTTGAGAGTATCTCTGAGAAAATTGACCATTTCCTGTCTGTTTACCTGAATGGTTAATCTACTCGAACAAGATTAATGATGAACGGAAGTTTTGCCACGTTTTTTCCTTATGATCTGACACAGATGCTGGCGGACATTTTGCAAGTCTTCTTGATCTTTTTTTGACAACTTGTCCTGAACAATGCTCATCCACTGTTGTCTTCGCTGGGATCTTCCGATCACTCGGATATCTCAATTAAGATCAAAACGAAGTGCAATAAGACCGTTGAGATCTTTTTCCATCACAGAGTGTATCGATACTCGATGACTGACTGGAACAGCTTCAGATCTTTCCTATCATATTTCTCTGCATTCCATTTTTTAAAGAATGTGTCCTGTATCGTATCAGATATACCTGATTGGTTAATCATTGGTTTTGAGAGCTTCATACCCTCAAAGAAATTCCGACAGAAACCAAACAGCTAGCCGTGGTACACCCCTGAATGTGCTGCTGCCATTTCTCAGAGAAATTACTATTTCAATTGCTTTCAACAAAATAGATTTTCTGAAACCAAAACTACCTTTAGGACTGTCTGCAACCACTGCAAAGGGTTCTATGGCTAATTACATGTAGAGTGGCTGAGCAGGGACTTAGTTCCCACGAGTTTTGGCAAATAACAAACAGATTCCTGAAGAGATGTAAGCCCACTATTCCAACCATCATCAATGAACCAGAGGTTATTTCCTCAGCATCTGATAAAGCCAAACTTTGCATCAAATTCCACTCTTTACGATCAGGGCAGCTAATCTCCTGAATTTTCCCCTATGACTGTAAACACTCTAAGCAACCTCTATATATCTGTCTGAGATGTTGCCAAACATATCTAGAATCTTTATGTCAGCAAGACCACTGGTCCTGACAACATCCTATTGTAGTGCTTAAAAAGCTGCAACCGGAGCTAACTCCTATTCGTACAAAGCTGTTCAATCGTTGCTTAAAGGAGAAAAGCTTTCCATCACCTTGAAGAAAAACTTTGTTAGTCTGTCCAGTATTTTAAAATACTGGAGATTGGTCTTCTGCATCTCGGTCTTCTGCATCTCGGTACAGACTAATGCTTGAATCTGTGATAAATCAAGAAGTTGTCAACCACCTCAGCAAAGACAATCTACTCGGTAACAAGCAATATGGATTTCGTTTTGCAAGGTCACTATCGCTTTGACATGTTGACTTTAATATCACACAGGATCAGTGAATCTATTGACGGGGACTTTGTTTCTAGAGCAATAGCTCTTGTCATATCAAAGGGTTTGACACAATTTGGTGGGGGGGGGGGCAAGATTTTCAGTCATCAGATATCTGTTTAGCTGCTAACACTTCACTCTCGTTGCCCTGAGAAAATTCTGAAACAGAATTCTAACCCATCAAATTTATTTCAGCTGAAGTTCTATATTATATCATAATTACATTTGGATTATAAGTTTGAGTATACTGCAAACAGTCAAAATTGAATTTTAATGAAAGCAAAAAAAAATAGTACCTAGCTTTAATTTCTTAAGCCTAATTTGTTAGTTTTATATAATCTGTAAAAGTTTCATGTCATAATCTTTTTTAAGGTTTTCTTTTCATATTGACAGACTTGTTTATTCATGAAATACTTTTTTTTTTAACTTAAAAAAAATGTTTTAAATCTTGACAATTTCTTGAAAATAAATTATTTTGTCTGAAATAAATTTGATAAGTTAGAATTCTGTTTCAGAATTTTCTCTGAGCAATTAATGAAATGTAAGCAGCTACAAAAGATATGTTGAGTGACTGGAAATCTTGCCTTTGGTAAAACCTACCAAATTTTAGATCTCTCGACCTATTAAAGGTGGAAAGCTTTGGAAATAATCCAATCAGAAGTAAAACATGGGTCTACATGTTATTATAAATAGGTTTGGTTTTTATTGAACAAATTTTATAAGAATTCTCTGAAGTAGGACTGTTTGACTAATATTTTTTCCTATCTTTTCCATCTTATTGAAGTATCTAATGAAATGTATATTGAGATTTGTCTAATTCTCTTTTTTCTGTTCTTTAAATTCTTAGATTTATCCGTTAAAATGTTTTATATGAATGACATCAGCTCTCAGTGGCTGTCTGCATATGGAAAAATACTGAAAAATATATTAGAAATGTCATTTGAAAATGCCATCACAATAATTTTTTTTTTCCACAAAAGATCAATTTTTTATTTTTTACTTACAGCAAGTTTTGTGACTTGTATAAAAATCTGATTATTTCACTAAAAAATAATGTTATTGCCATTATAACTAGCATTGATTCAAATCTCACCCTTTTACATGGAGTAGAAACATTTTAGACGATCTAAATGAATAAATGCGAAAGTTGGGCTCATTCTTTCAGTAATGGTGAGGTCAAAACACAACAGCAGAACCCTATCTGTTTTATATACTGCTTATGTATATATGATTTCAGTAGTAAAGTTAACTAATTTGCATATTGGTGTGCAAAAAAAATACTTTATTAATTAACTATACTTTTTAATTGTTTTTTTTATTTAACGATTGTGTTCATTTTACAATAACAAATAGTTCTGTTTAGGAATATTGTTTTCATTTTACAATAACAAATAGTTCTGTTTAGGAATATTGTTTTCATTTTACAATAACAAATAGTTCTGTTTAGAAATATTGTTTTCATTTTGCAATAACAAATAGTTCTGTTTAGGAATATTGTTTTCATTTTGCAATAACAAATAGTTCTGTTTAGGAATATTGTTTTCATTTTACAATAACAAATAGTTCTGTTTAGGAATATTGTTTTCATTTTACAATAACAAATAGTTCTGTTTAGGAATATTGTTTTCATTTTACAATAACAAATAGTTCTGTTTAGGAATATTGTTTTCATTTTACAATAACACATAGTTCTGTTTAGGAATATTGTTTTCATTTTACAATAACAAATAGTTCTGTTTAGGAATATTGTTTTCATTTTACAATAACAAATAGTTCTGTTTAGGAATATTGTTTTCATTTTACAATAACAAATAGTTCTGTTTAGGAATATTGTTTTCATTTTACAATAACAAATAGTTCTGTTTAGGAATATTGTTTTCATTTTACAATAACAGATAGTTCTGTTTAGGAATATTGTTTTCATTTTACAATAACAAATAGTTCTGTTTAGGAATATTGTTTTCATTTTACAATAACAAATAGTTCTGTTTAGGAATATTGTTTTCATTTTACAATAACAAATAGTTCTGTTTAGGAATATTGTTTTCATTTTACAATAACAAATAGTTTTGTTTAGGAATATTGTTTTCATTTTACAATAACAAATAGTTTTGTTTAGGAATATTGTTTTCATTTTACAATAACAAATAGTTCTGTTTAGGAATATTGTTTTCATTTTACAATAACAAATAGTTCTGTTTAGGAATATTGTTTTCATTTTACAATAACACATAGTTCTGTTTAGGAATATTGTTTTGTTTTATTTCCTGGACAAATGTTATATTTAGCAAGTCAATAGAATTCAGAAATGCCAATGGTGGTCGGTTCTCCTTGGTTATGAGGCAGGAGTTAAAAACAAAGCCCCACATATATATGTACCATCATCACCCATGCAAATTAATTTCTTTTTTCTTTATTTTCATATTTAAAAGATAAATTTGTATAAAAATTACAGAAATGTTAATGTTTATCTATATGAATAAGTGTTTGTTTCATGTTTACAGCAATTAAATGTTTATTAAAAGTTTTGTTTCAAGTAAGTAGGTAATTTGCCAAAGCGATAGTGATCTGGCAAAGCAAGCTAATAAATATATACGTGTCGGAAGTAACTTTCAATTTGTTTGATTTCAATGCACCAGACATGTCCTATAACGTTTTAGAAATATGATTACCATATGAGTTTCATTGTTTTAGGTAAAAAGTAACTTTTACATTTGGCCAATGTAACCCCCGGCCTTTAGGTGCATCTTTTCATAGACGTATAGCCTAATGGTTAGAAGTGATTGTTAACCAATGCTTTTAAATGACAGGTTCAATTTTTCCTACAGGCGATAATAACAAAGAATACATAAAGTAGCACTACTATGGTTGATGGAATGAGAACAATGTACACCCGTAGATGAAATGATGGGGTCAGTTAGAAATTCTGTACCGATTCCCAAGTTCAACATAAAGATTCCTGGATTCTCAACTATTAGGTTCCCAAGTTCAAAAAGATGCACTTTAAGAAGGTCAGAGGTTACATTGTCCGAAACATTATAAATATAACAATCAAGATGGGAATAGTATGCTTTATAAGTTATCAATCCTCATCTTCATAATTCTGAAACAAAAAGTAGTTAACCAGGTGGTTGATTTCTTTTTGTAGATCATTTAACTTTTAGTAGACTATAAAAATAAAATAGTGTCTAATGAGCGATTCCATGCCATAATAAAATGACAAAGGGAAGTTTTACAATAATGCACAGGTCATTATTATAATATATTTACATGCTTCCCCATTACATAAAATCGGTTTTAATGTGGCTTGTCTCAGTGCCTTGCAACGGTCAGGGCCAGTTACAAAAATGACCTCAATTTCTTACAATTTTCTCTATTGCTGATGAATTGACCCTTTTTGTTGTATTAGAACTAGTAAGACTGGCTTCCTGGGTCTGGTTCTAATATTCAATGTCATGAATTGAAGAAAAAATATATATGGTATTTACTCACTTCCCCACAATGGCAAATTCAACACAAGATTGTTTTTAATATAGGGTTAGCAGCATCTTACGATAATGATCATGACCAATTACAAAAATAACCTATTTAAATATAAGTAATTTTATCCATGGGTAGCGTGTAAAATATCCTTGATGTCGATATTTATTTCTACTCTGTATGTGATGTGTCCCTATTTACTTACCTTCCTACGAAGGCAGTGTTAGACACATGGTTAATTTTTAATGTGGGGAGAATCCAGTTCCCCAAAAAGGGGGGGGGGATTCTGGATTGGGGCAAAAATAAAAATGTTCTCAATCTAAAAGGGTTTCTCCTCCACTGACCGAGGACAGAAAAGTTGAACTATCAGAACAGATACTACACTTTGCTCCTAGCCAACAGGCCAAGGAAAATCCTATTTTAGTTTTCACTCCGCCATTTTGGGATCATGAAAATCCAAAATAATTGAATTAGCAAGATTGCTGTAAATTGTTTCTTTCAATTTTGCAGGTTTTTTTTTCTTGCTAACAATCAAATTCTACAACTGGATATTATTTGTAAAAATATTTCTGTAGAAAAAAAATCAGCTTAGCATACAATTCAATAAACATGAGATGTATGAAATTTGTAAAGCTATGACTATCATTCCGTATATAGAATATATCTTGCTTTAGACTTTTCCTTTTTTTGTTCTTGATTTTTTAATTTAAAGTTGCAGTTTCTGCTTGTTGATTTGTTCACAAAATCCTCGGTTTTGTAGATAGACCCCCATAAACCATATATATTCTTAATCTACCTTACCAAAGGTATTTGAATAAAAATATTTAATTTTGATCAAAATGAGCACAACATTGTGCAATAATTTTCATGTTATATTTCCTTTTAATGGATTTCAAACACGAACAGGTGTTTGGCATCTATTAAAAGGAAATATAACATTTTATTTATAACATGAAAATTATCAAAGATAAGAATAGAAAGGTTAACAAGGGGTTCAGGGATTGGAGCAGGAGTATACAAATTTCCTCATTGATATTCGGGAAATGCTGAGTGTGCCTCTTAGGAGTTAAGACTTTAATTTACCTAAATTTATTTTAATTAATTTCACTTTACTTACACTCCCTCCCACCCAGAGTTCCATCCCCAAAATTTAATATTATAAAATGTAAAAAAAAAAAAAAAAAATATAAAAGGTAATATGGTGGTATAGGCTGGGCACAAAAGGACATAAGGTTTTTACGTAAATCTCAGGCAATGCCGGATTTTCCTGCTAGTTGAAATATCAATATGTTGTGTCTTGCTAATCTTATTTTTGTTCTGGGGACTTCTATTTTTCTCAAGAAACTCATAGTTTCAGACTTATGAAAACTTTATAGAGAAAACATAACCTGGTTCTTGCAGTTATTTAGGTATGGCCATAGGGAAGGTTTCTCAGGTAATGCGGGTCTTCCTACTAGTATATCTATATACTACTAAAACTCTGCGAGTCTCCATGCAATTTAATGACTTTATGTAGAAGAACATATACATTTAGAATTAAGACAGCATGTTAAAATATTCAAATCTCTCTTATATATATATATATATAAAATAAAATAAAGTAACACGGAATCACATAATCACTGGTGTGATTATTTATTTCGACCCTCCGGCCTTTTCAAGCACCCAAACGAGATTACATGTTTGAAAAATTTTTCAAACATGTAATCTCGTTTGGGTGCTTGAAAAGGCCGGAGGGTCGAAATAAATAATCACACCGGTGATTATGTGATTCCGTGTTACTTTACTTTATTTTATATATATATATATATGAGAGATTTGAATATTTTAAAATGCTGTCTTTTAATTCTAAAAGTATATCTTCCTATATAGCATGTTCTGACAATGTTTGTTGAACACTCTCTCAATAGTCCGCTGTCTGTGCCTGCTTGGCATGAATAGAATTTAACTCCCTTTATGTGGTAATTTCTTGTGCCTATTTGGTTAGAGCGCTTGCTTGCAGGGTCTAGAGTTATTCTTTAACTGGGTTCTAATCTTGTGAATGTTTGAAATCATCATCTACACTGATGATAGCGGAAGCTTGAAACGCCAGCGTATGTAGGTAAAAAATAATTTAATATTGACTTAAATGAATATTGTTATATATATATATATATATTACTAAACTCTTGTGGATCTTGTTATTTTGTTTGTTCCTATGCATAATGGATGAAGTCATAAAGGATGACATCATCCATTAAAAGCGCAGTGGATGACGTCACGAAATGATGATGTCATCGATCAAATCAGAGAAAGTAATCCTTTATTAGGTTTTATTTAAATCCCTGGGGTTTTAGTGTAGGTATGTGTGTGTAGATAAGTTTTCACATTGTATATAACTGTATGAGTATATAAAAGAAACACAATGTAGGTAAATAAAATTATTATTGATACTTATATTATTATATAGTTCATATAATAGTTGTTAATATTAAGTTAATCAAGAATTTATAACCTGCAAAATAGATTTATTCCCTATATAATATTTCTTATTAGATTTGTTAAAATATTTTCTTTTTTTTTTTAATCTTTTTAATTAATTTCTCAAACAAAAGTAACTTTGAATCATTACTAAAGAATTCTGAGATGTCCTCGTTTCATAAAAAGGAATTAATCTATTTCCGTATTGTCCCAAAGTAATTACAATACTTTATTGATGCGTATATTTGTCTCGTTTCCACCAGAAGGGGAGGGGGGGGGGTCTGTCTGTGATGCAGTTTGTCTCCTCCACTTTATCTATATGCAATATACAGTATTCTGTCTGCATGTGACTTTAGATTTGTTTGAATTCCGTTTAAGATTCTGTTGAATTGCCGCCGTTCATATCAATGTCTGCATTTGGCTTGGCATTAAATAGACTGATGAAGAGATTGGATTACATTCTCTCTATTCTAGCAACTCTTATACCAATTCACAATGAAGAATTAAACTAGGCAGTTTTCCAAACTTTTATCTACTGTTTTGTCATTTGGTAGTTAAACCTCTTAGTAAGATTTAAAAAAAAAAAAAAAAAAAAAAAATTACTAACGGGACCCAATGGAAACTTCACAATGCTTTCTACATCAATCTGCGTAATTTACTGTTAATAATCATATTCCTTTTGAAATAATAAATGTCTGTCAAAGTCAATACTATTAAAAAAAAAAAATGACTTTCTTCTTCCGTAAAAATAATCATCATTGTCAGCTAAATATTCTTTAAATAAACAAATATGTCTCTTTATTCATTTATTTAAAATTGTAGCAATTTAATTCTTTTTAAAACGATAAACATTCTGTTACTGTAGAAATTGTCAGTTAAATATTCTTCAAATCACTAAAAGAATGTCACTTTTTGAAATGTATTTATTTAAAAATTCTCCTATTTTAGTCGGTCGGACAACATGATTTGATCCTGGAACAATTCATTTTAAAATTGGTAAAGTTGGAATTGTTTACCTTAGCGACATCAGATTAATCACAAATCGCTATCTTGGCTAATTGGATTGCCATTTTTTTTTTTTTTTTAGACATGTGTGAAAGATGATAATGTACGTACGAACATGAAATGTCTTATTATATTAAATTTCTTTATCCTTATAAAATTGTGGCATTTCCCACTCTTAACAGTGAGATTAAAATGCTGATTTCATCTTCACACGATAGAACCAAGTTTCTAATATACTGCTCATGTGTATGCGATTGAAGTCATAAGTTTAACTAATTTGCTTAGTGCTTTGCAAGACGACATCTTATTAATTCCAATGATTGTTTTAGTCTAATAATATAAAAGAAAGTAGTATGTCTGTCAGTTTTTGTTTTCATTTTACTTCAGTGTAAGTTCTCAAAAATCAAGGGGCCCCTTCCTGTGGCTAACACTTCATTTCTATATGAGATGCATAGATATCCGAGTGTTCAATCAAGATTCTCGTCTACCTCTCAAATGTTGATTTAGTAAAGAAGTGAAGAATATTAATTTTCCTCTCCCCAATTGACCAGTTAACTATGTTATAGTATATCTTTCTTGTGGTCTCCTGGTCTTACCGGATTCCAGGACAAGAATTCATCTAGTCTGGTGGACTATCCAGCTTAGTGCTGTTACTAGAGACAACATCACTTGGAGAAGGTGCACCATTCCCAGTGTGAAGTAGCCATACTGAGGGGATCTTATTTGAGCTTTGAATATTTAGTCAGCGTTTACTTGTAGGGGTAAGTATCCTCATGCCAGATTGTCCTGACCACTCCCTGTACAGAGTGACCGTAGACACTCAAGAGTGGTGTCTAGTAAACATTTAAATTCTTTTCCTCTGTGTTTCCAGCTAAAAGTAAAACTACACAATGTAATTTAAAAAAAAATTTAATTCCTTGGGTGTCACATGGAGCAGAAAAATCGTCAGGTATGGGGTCGACATTTAGCACCCCCTTTTTAATATTATCATGTAGTAATTTAGAAAGAAATTGCTGAGTGATTCCTAAATCAATTTGAGAAACGCTAATTCCCTGGATGTTTAACATTTCGCAAGGTTCTCTTCAGACTATTGTCCTCATCAATATTATTTCTCTTCAGCTTATTGTGCGAGGGGAAGAATAACTTCAATGTGTTTTGTTATAATGCTGTATACGGGAGCAATAATAGTAATAATACAGTATTACATTTGGTAAATGGTATGTTAATCTAAGAATACGCAATACCCTAGATGCAGGTGTGTTTAAACATAGCGTTGCTTGGGAGCAATAACTTGAATATGTTTTGTTATAGTGTTGTAAACCAGACAAGAAACTCTGCATTGTCCGGGAGCAATAATAGTAATAATAGAGTAAGTGGTATATGTTAATCCTAAAGTGCTCAATACCTGAGATAGATACATTAAAGCCCTTAAGTCTGAAGAAAAAAATTATAACCGAAAAGTAAATATATCAACAAATAATTTAATTCTCCAAAATCGATAAGTAAAAGCAAAACTCAGAAACCAAGGCTTAAATATTAAAAAAAAAGAAAATTTCAATACAACTTTCGGTTGTAAATGTTGTATGGAATCTGAGTATGTACAGAAAAAGATATTTGCCAACTGATGATTGATAAATCTACTGAAATCGCTTCATTCTCGTTTATACAATCGGTCAGCATCAAATAGTGATGGGTAATATCCACCCCAACTTGACTTCATGTTTCATGCATATCCAATTTTCCTCTAACAGCTGCTTTGGACAACGCCAAATTGATCTGTCTTACAAAGTACCAGTTTTGTTTCGTGCCATGATGTTCACTTTGACAGTGTACAGACCTTAGCTGATCTTGATCAAATTCTTTCTGAGATGTTGCACAGGTTCAATCTCTTTCCTTATTGTGTTGAGCACTTTCATTAGCCTATATACTTATTTCTGTTCTAATTAAACCAATTTTATGTCGAACAGCAAGTAGTAATCAGTGACCATCTTTTCCAGTGTACTGAGTCTCCTCCAAATTAGTATCTTGTAGTCTTTGTATGTATCCTGACCCTTTTGAGAGTACTGGAGATCCATCTGTAAGCAAGGATGGGCCCTGTGAATAAATGCAGTGCATTGAAGTGCAGCACATTTGCTGAAGGTCGTTTTGTGGACGTAACCAACATGCATCTTCCACAGTAATCCAATGATAGCTGTTGCAAAGAAGCGTACATCAATCCATATTTCAAGCTCATGTCTGTAAACACAACACTTGCTGATGGTAAGAATTTCCACTGGATGTGATCGCAGTTGCCTGGCATTTAAGTAAGGCAGTCACAACATGGACTCAACCATGTACAAGAATGTCTTTTACATGTTTATTTTTCACAACATGTAAACATGTGTAACGATTTAGTGCCTGGACCTCTCTCCCAGTACATGATGTCACCTCCACTTCAAACCAGTGTTGTGGAGTCAGTTGGACTGGTAAGAATGCTTTGAGTTGTAGTTGGATTTTTGTATCAACGAAGAATCCAGACAGTTTGAATATTGGAAGACTTTAAAATAAGGAGTCTGAGTTGAAATGTTTGGAATCCTAGGATTCGGAATCAAACCTATACCTTCCGACTCTGCAACCCTGACAGATGAGCATTTGTTTACCAACCTCTCCATGTTTTTACAATCCAAAAATAAGTGAGCACTATGCTTTTGTTGGTGAAAATGTCATCAGTGTAAGCCAAAGTTGTCTGTCAAATGAGCATCTTTCATTAGCGTAGCATCAACAATAGCTTTCATTAAATATGGTGCCACATTAAATCCAAATCCCATCAGCGTCTGTTCAAAAACTCAACTCTGTAATTATGCAACGCACACTTACAATATTAGCTTTGAATAAATTTAGTTTAGAAAAATAAACTGTATTATCACAATCCAATGTCTTTTTATCATCAAAGCTTTGATTGGTTCTAAATAATGAGGAATGCTAAAAATTAACACATTTTGAAGTCTACTAAAATTGTCTAGTTCTTGTTTACATTTTTCTGTTCCGACACACATCACCCTTTTCCTTCCACAATACTAGTCAATACTTTTCTTTGAGTCTGATAGAAGACAGAAAAACACTATTTTTGTTGATTGTATTTAGAATTTTCAATGAACTATTATTCATTGCTGAATAAGGTTGATAGGTTTTATCACAATGTCCTCTTCTTATAAGTAGTTTTGTTTCTTTTGCCACAAGAGTAGAGTTAGACACAAGGTTGGCTTTAATGTGGGGGAATCCAGCTGCCCAAAAAAGGGGGTACCTGAATTGGGAGAAAAATAAAAATTGTCTCACTCACAGATGAAGTGTAGTATCTGAACAAATACTACACTTTGAATTATTTATTTGCAGAAAATATAAAATCATTACATTAAAAAAAAATTAGGCACAAGGCTATCAAAAGTGTGGAAAATGGGTGTTGTTGGTCATCCTTGGTCTAAAGTTATAAAAATGTTTATCCTACTGTTAACTAGAATCATCTCGGTCACCACAATACCACATTTACACTAGGGGCCGTTCTTACTTAAGATAAGCAAAAATTTGAACATTTTTATTTTTTCATTAATATATTTATATACAAAGATTTAATTAGTATAAAACAGGGAGTGAGGGACAGAACAAGAAGCCAAAAATTTGGTTTCTAAATAATAGACTGCACACTGTTTTCCGGTTTGTTCAGAACTGAAAACAAGCAGGTCGATCTTTAAATGGGAGAGAAAGGAAAAAAAACGGGGAATGGAGTTGGAGAATGGGTGGTGTTATACCAAGATAAATATAATTTGAGGGAGGCCGGGGATACTATGCTTTGATCTCAGCCAAAAGGTGAAGGAGTCGGAACTTTAATTCAACAAATTACTTTTTCACCAAATCTAATATTTTCAGAAAATTTAAATAAATTATTTTGCGCAAATGAATATTGATTTAATTTTCATTATTAGTTGTATCTACCCAGCGTTTCCCAGGTGTCTTTTAACTTTCATTTTTGTTCGGTTTTTTTTTTTTTAAATAAACTAGTTTTATTAAATGTTTAAATTTTTATTTATAAAATTATTGGATGTAAATAGCTTCCAAAACTTAAAATCTTTTAGATACACAAGGTTTTTAAATGCAACAAAATTACTTTTTAATAACTTAGCTTTGGTACATTATGCTGTTGCATTTTTTTCATTTTGATTTTGATAAATGATCGATTAATAGTAAAAAAAAAAAAAAAAAAAAAAAAAAAAAAAAATTATTTGTAAGTCCCGTAGAGGCGAGAAAAACATACAAGAGAAGTGGTCACACAATTTTATTAATATCAAGATAATATGAGTGTCATTCTTGCTGTTGGTATCTACTCCATAAATCTTTTACTTTTTGTGTTCTCTCGATTCTATTTCTAAGTTAATTATCCATTGGATACTGTAATGTCATGTTGTCCATGTATTTCTGTGTCTCTCTGATTCAAACAGCTGGTGGTTAAAAGCCAATTCTCCAGCCCTTTTGCTTTGTATTTGGTTGAAAGCAACAATCTGCTTAACTTGGCTTCTCAAAATGAGATAAATGCTATTTTATTGAAAGAAGAAAAAAAGAATCGGGACAGGTCACATTGACCTTTTCAGCCATTAAAGAAATGTAGAGAAAATGTAAACTTTGTGTAAACCCTTTTAATCTTTTAAGATATGAATTGGAAATAGACTCATAATTGCTCTAATTTTAGAGATTAAAACATACTCTAGTGCAGGGATTTCTAACCAGGGTCCACATGGATCCCAGGGGGTCTACAAAAGCTGTAAGGGGACACACAAAAAAAAAAGTTTCTATTTATTTTTGTTCGGTTTACTAGAAGTTCAAGTGTTTAAAATTTTCAAGTTTTGTATTCGGATTTTATGTTATTAATAAAATGAAATTGATTCATTGTTAGTTTTTTTTTTTTTTTTTTTTTTTACTAACCACCACCTCCATTTTATCATGTTATCTGACATTTTCTGAAAGCCTGCAATCTTAGTCTCCAATCTTGGAGGTCTTGAAGATTGATTCTGTTCAAATTTCATTGTCTAATTATTTGATTAAAAAACATTATATATGCTCATAAAGTGGTTCACAGATAATAGTTTTCAGGGCTTCACAAGCAAAATAAGATTGGAAACCCCTTCTAGTACAAGGTTTCTCAAGGGGGGGGGGTATAAGATATTTTCAGGCGACACAAGACCAAATTTGAAAAATGGAGAACCACAAGGGACCACAGGAAATTTAATACTAACAAAAAATATATATATGTGGACTATTTTGAAATTATTATTTAAAATTAAAATATTAAATTAATCTAATATTAATTTAACATTTTTTTTATTGTAATTTTTTTCGGCTTCTTCAAAAATAGCTGATTTTGGTTTTGAATTTCTAAAAATTTAACAATCCAAAGTTATTCTTTAAAGATGCTAAATTTTTTTTTTTTTTTTGTAGTTGTTAATTTCTTGTCATGATCATATTTAATTGTAATGTTTTCTAGTACATTTTTCATTGAGTATATTCCCTGATTTTCTTAAGCTTGCTACCAAACAATTAAGAGAAAAGAAGACACTCCTGGGGTGAAGCAAAATAAAAGTAAATACTACCGGGCAATGCCAGGTCGCTACGGATTCATTTTCTATACTGACTTAAATAAAATGATTTAACTTTTCGTATAACATTTAAAAGTATATAAAATAAAGTCAAGTAGAATATCAAAATGCTGTTCGCTGATATTCTGTTTAAAATGAATTCCTTATAAAAGTCAGTACATGTAAAAAGATTAATGTTATTATTTTTTAAATGGTTTCTCATAAAATGTATAAACAAAGTTGTATATATTAACTAAAATAAAGCAATAGAAATTAGTATTTGGTAGTTATTAAAACCTGCTTTTTTTAGATATGTCATTTCTTTCTATTTATAATTTATCGTTTTTTAAGTGATTTCTATCTGGCAGGACAAACACCACTTTATTATAGACTAAAAGGGCTACCGGGAGTTGCCTGGGAGAGGTATAAGTATTTTAATTTAATTCTAACAATAGCAATTGAGTCAAATCTTTTCCTGTAAAAAAAACTTTCTTCATGTTTTGCCTTGTCTTGCTCCCTCTCCCTTTCTCCTCTCTGGAAATATTAATTTTGCCATACTTCAAACGATTCATGACGAGGGTGTAGAAGACTTGTTTATTCAATGAATAACTTCCTGTCTCCTTTAAAACATATCACTCCATACTTTCAGTATAAAAAAAAGGTATTGTAGCTACCCCTCCACTCCTCCATAAAAAAAATTAGATTCTACTTTTTTAAGGCGATTATAAGTGAACACCTTGAAAAACTTGGCGGAAAGAAGAAAAAAACGATTTCTATTTATTTATACTTTTTTAGGAGATTATGTCTAGTTTTACGAGTTTTTTTTTTGGGGGGGGGCTGCCCCTCCGACTTAGGGTTAAGTAAGGGTTATTTTAGGGGCTCAGACCTAGGGTTAGTGGTAAGGTAAGTAATTTTTTTTTATTAACTTTTAAGCAGTCATGGTGTAAATAACATGAAAAATTTGATTAAGTAGCCATTATGGTTTAGAATAACTGTTAGAATTAAGGAATGAAGAAATCATCATAAAAGAAATTGGTAAACTGAATGAAATGAAAGGTTTATTACTTATGCAGCAAACAGATTTTAGACGTCATTTGCAACTTTCATAATTATAACAAAAGCAGCAATTTATTGACTAATGAACAGCCAATAAAAGAATAAGTGTATATCAGGAAGTGTATCTTATTAAAGGAAATATCTGGTCGGATATAGTATGTAATTACTAAAAATCAATTAGAATTAAAAAAAGTTTTAAGAACATACCCATAATTGCCATGAATGACTGGCTCATCAAAATCAAATCTGAATCTTGTAGTGCAAGTTAATGACAACTTTCGAGAAATAGACCAGCTTCACTTTATTATATAGAAGGTAAAGAATGAAAGCAATCACAAGATAAATTGTTTTGCACAAATCATCATATTTTGTTCGTTGTTCTATAATCAAGTTCAGTATCATCCACAAAGATGGTAAATAATCAAGCATTTCATTAATCATTTACATGCTATTAATTTTTATGATGTCTTGTTATCCTGGAGATGATAGAATGTTACTTTGATATTGTTTTTCTCTGAACGATACCAGGATGATAGAATGTCTTTTAAAGTCTCATCATTTTATCTAAAACTAGCTGTACCCTGCTAGAGATGTGCGTTTTGTGTCTAACCATGAACTTGTGGCGAGGCAAGCGAATAGGAACACATTTTAATAGCTTGTTACTGTTTCTTTCATAATTGACCCAATTATTAATAATCATATTTATTTACAGTTGACAATTTATTCAAGTTTTATGATAAAACATTCATCTAAGTCATGAAATAAAAACAACTATACATCAAGTATTTTTTTTTTTTTTTTTTTTTTTTTTTTTCTGTTTCTTTGGGATGACTCAATCAAGGATTAATCCCCAGCCTCCCAGCTCCTTACGAACACTCGAACCAGCCAACTTGGCATAATGGTTAAATTGTAAATCTGCTTAAAATTCTCACTGAACTATGCTACAAATTGGTAATAATTCAAAACAGTTACAAATGTGTTGCATATGAATATTTTCTCTCTAAGAATTTTATTTTCATTCAATGTCTTATTAAAAATAGAATGTCAGGTTTTTGTCTATAACGTATCGACAAGTGTTCTGATCGGCATTTAGTGTTTAATGTTTGAAAGCTTAAAAAGCATAAATTTGCATGAATTGGCATAAATGTAAGAATCTTCTTGACCGACTTGATTCTGTTGTTGGCATTGGTTTCCTCTAATTCTTTCCAGAATCAGTTACTTACGTGAAGGTTGCCAACATTCATAAGTGAAATTGGTGCTGTGGAATTGACTGGATTCGAACTTGGCATGCCCAGGTCGTCAGTCCATATCAATATCCACTTCACATCCATAGTGAAAGTGGTGCAATGAAACCAACAGGATTCGAACTTGGCACTCCAGGTCTTCAGTCTATGTCAGTATCCACTTCACCACTGCCACCTCCCTTTAAAAACTTGAAAATCTATTTTAATTAAGTTAAAAGTTAATTATTATTTAAACTATGAAAAATTATGAACAGCTCTCTCTATTTATTGCACCCGTCTTTATTTAAATTGTAGCTTTCGATTTAAATACTTTACAGCCAATCAGTTTTTACAAATTTAACAGATCCATGAAGAAATAAATTGTTTACTTAAAAGAAATATGGGGAAATGTAGCCATGAATATATTTTTTAAATTTTATTATTTATTTATTTTTTATGTTTATATCATATTTTTGTTCAATCCTTCCTCTTACCAATGTGGACTTCAAAAAAAAATATCCATTGTTATTTGAATAAAATCATATGAATATATTCTGTTATTTTTTTTTTTTAACTCTTTAAAGAATGTCTCTAAACTTATTTCAATAAATTGCATTATTGGTAATAAAATATTTTTGAAGTCTCGATAAACGTTTTTGGTAATACTAAAGTCGATCAGTATTTTGGTGATACCATCCATCTCTACCCGTGGCATGAATATTTCCAGCCCTGGTGGAAAAAGTGACTGCTAGGCATGAAGATCATGTTAATGGTGTTTCTATTATGTTACTAATAACTATAGATGACCAAAAAGAACAAAAAAAAAAGGCATTTTGATTTAATAATTTTGCTTTTTGCATATGTTCTTGAACAATGGTGGTAAAAGGTATTCTGCAAACTTGTTTTTTACTGTATATCAGTGAGACATATATGTTGCAATTAATATACCAACTGATCTTACATAAGATTTTAGAAATATCAGTTTTAATTTATGTTTTCACAACGTGAAACTGTATCATGCCTAATCCTCTGACACACACACTTTTCTCCCGTCACATGCATAAAAAAAAATGTGTTGGATGAAACCATTTCAAGTGTTCAGAGGAAGGGAGAAATTGAATAATCAGTTGGACAACCCCGCCATTTGAAATGAATTGGGAAAGAAATCCCTCTATTTCCACAATGAGACGATTTCTTCTCTTTTTACTGTTTTCTTTCTATACCAATTGATACTTTTTTCTTTTCTTTTTTTTAAAAAGCTTTTCAATTTGTAACGTTTTATTTCTATTCTTAACTTCCCCGATTAAGACGTTATTTTATATGAATATTAGTGCGAACACTGGCGAAGCATAGTTTTTATTTTTTTATGGAATGTGTACACTCATTATTCATAATTATTGATTATTATTGTAATTAATATACTTAATATTCTTTTAAAAACCTTGAAGACAACCAGAATTTTTATTTATTTTATTTTTTAATTTTTTATTTTCAAGCATCAGGTCAATATATACTAATTTTTGGGGATGGAATCTCTCTCTCTCTCTATCAGATCGGGCTGGTTTCCCGGACTATATTGACCCAACTCCTCCATACTTCCCTGTTGGTCATGGCTCTATGAAGATCTTTGAGTTGAGAACGAGTTTCTTTGGTCAACTGTTTTGTGTACGTCTTATAGGGTCGACCAACTTTAATTGTTCCGTGTGTTGGCATCCATAAAATCCGATCACTGATAACCTCTTCTTTGCTTCTATAACAATGTCCAGCGAATCTCATTCTACTTTCTTTTATTACTGACTAGCAGGGGTACCCGGCGTTGCCCGGGGCTCTCCCTCCTCCTCCTCTCCTCTCCGCAAGCAAAATAGGATATTGAGCACTTTTCTCCCGGACAACGCCGAAGCCTCTGGGTCCTAAATTGACGAAGCCCCCCCCCCCCCCCACCCCGGTGCTGGGTCCTATACTGTAGAAGCACCCTCGGTGCTGGGTCCTATACTGTAGAAGCGCCCCGGTGGCTATACTGTAGAAGCACCCCTGGTCCCTATACTGTAGAAGTACCCCTGGTCCCTATACTGCATAAGAACCCATGGTCCCTATTCTGCAGAAGCTCCCGGGTCCTATATTGTAGAAGCACCCCCGGTGCTGGGTCCTATACTGTAGACGCACCCCTGGTCCCTATACTGTAGAAGCAGCCCTGGTCCCTATACCGCATAAGCACCCATCGTCCCTATTCTGCAAAAGCATCTGGGTCTTATATTGTAGAAGCACCCCTGGTTCCTATACTGCAGAAGCCCTTGGGTCCTATACTGTAGAAGCGCCCCCCCCCCCCCCTGGTACCTATACTGCAGAAGAACCCCCCGCCCAGGAGGATGAAGATGTTGATAATTTCCATCACATCACCACCCGCCCCCCCCCCCCAAATTCCCCCCCACCCACCCGCGTCCCAAACATTCTCCCCCCCCCCTCCCCCCAAAGATATAAGTTTAGGTTGCTAGGTGCGGATGTGATTGAGCAACCCTTGTTTCACTGTTATTGATACATCCGGACAGAAGTTATGGGATGACTTGATACAACCGGACAGTGCATTTTTATCAAGTTGTTACATGAATACATTGGCTGATTTCAAAATCACCAGTAAATAACATTGAAAAAGTTTTAAAAAACCAGACCCGCCCCCGAAAACTGGCCCCGTTGACCCCCGGGGACATTTTTTTTTTTCGTAATTTTGAGATATTATGCTCCCAGGTGTTGTCCGGTCCTAAAGATATCGACTTGTCGACAGTTTGCCGAGTAGTTTTTGAGGAGTAGCTGGACATACAGACAAACAGACATACAGACAACTGCCCTTTATATAAGAGAAGAAGAAGAAGAAGAAGAAGAAGAAGAAGAAGATGATATTTTAGACAATTTTCAATACAGCCGTTTATTAGATGGGTGCATTTTCCAGTGCATGTTTAATACAGCACGGAGAATCCGCGTGTAAGTTCCATCTAGTTTCCTTTCCAGTTTTTTTTGTTAGAGTCCAAGCTGGTGATCCATAACGAAGTATGGGTTCCACTACGGCTCTGAAAATTTTTTTTTTTTATTTCTTCAGACAGTGCTGATTTCAGCCGGAATGGAATATTGTATATAAAGTGTATTATCCGATTTATCTGGACAACTATTCTCATCTTGGTTGTTATATTCACGTTTCGGCCAATATAGCATCAGCCTTCTTCAGGTTCTTCTTTTCGAACTTGGGAATCTTCTTGTTGAACTCTAGAACCCGTACAGAAAGCGGTGTAAAGTTCCCAAAATTCATACTAGTATTGTCCACAGAAACTCATAGCTTAATGATTAAAAGTGTTGGTTGATAATCAATTCTAAGTGGCCGTCTTCTGGAGGTTGACGGTTCAATCCTTACTAGGCATTAATAAGAATAAGATAAATTAACACTTCTACCCAGTTATGACTGACGGAATGAGAACAATCTACCCCCGTGGATTAAATAAAGGGTTTAGTTCGAAATGTGATCCATGTTCCCAAGTTTGACAAGATGCATCTCGAAGATTAGAGCTTACATCAGCGGAAATGTTGTGAAAATAACGATGAAGATGAGAATAGTAATCCAAATAATCAATCTTCACTTCATTCTAGTATTTTTTTTTTTTTTTTTTTTTTTTGCAAAATTTTGGTAGAAATTTGATATTTGAAAAAAAAAAAATGGCTTTGTAACAAATATGAATTAGATATAAACTTTTTTGTCCGTGTTTTACTACTTGCATACTTTCGACTATATCCTCAGCATTATTACTAAAGCAATATCTAATATGTATCATGGATTTTAACACTTTAAATTCAGGGAATCTTGCTTAATTGGTGTCTAATGACTATGGATCAAATTCAATGCAAATCTGATATATTTGAATTTTAAAATGAGAGGTTGTGCTTATATTATGCCCCTAAAAACCCTCTAAAATACTCCAAAGAAACTGAAATTTTGGAAATATTTCACCCTCCCAGGCATTGCTTCCTCTTTCGGGTGGAGGGGGGATTATTGCTGGGGAATTCATCTGTTATTTTTGTACTCTTCCAGAGTGCCCTCCTCATGGGTAAACGGTCCATCTCCATCCCAAATTGACTTCGTGTCAAACCTTGCTGCAGTGAAAAGTGGATAAATAGTGGTTTTCCAAGATTCTGAAGATTTGTGGAGGAGTGGATGCCCATTGACATACCAATTCAGTTTTGCCACATTTTCGGTTGTTTTTGATGGTGTATGATTGGGATTCCTACAAACGTAAACAGCAAACCTCTCTCTGTTGTTAAATTAAACTAAGAATCACAATCATACAAACTACATCTCACACCATCAAAAACATCAACAACACAAACTGCACAAAAGATGTACTCACACCTAACACTAGTATTTATTGAATTTGGTGAAAAAAAGCTTAGATAAAAGAATATACAAGCAAGCACAAAAAAGTCTTTAAAACAAATAATCATTAAACCACCCTTTTCTCCCACATGTTAAATTTCAATCTCACATTCAATTTCATTAAAGTAGCACTAATAAAACATGTTCATAATAGTCTTTGTCGGCTCACTAAATCCACCATCATTTCCCAACATAAACACATTATAAAACCACGAATAGCTTTCTACCACATTACACCTACTTTAACTAAAATTTATAATTCGAGAAAATAACAAAGTCGTTCAAATTTCTCTACCTACACATCTACTTTTCTGGAATACAATTTTGTTTTTCAATGCCTCCAGACTAATATCTTCGCTTTTTTTCCCTTTTACCCACAGATCTATGTCTCTCTTAAGCTCGTATCACAATGTTTTAGTATTTCCTGTTATCTTCTCAACAGATAGTGGTCAACATTTTTCCTTCCTCACTATCTGCCATGTATGTTAAAACGCATTAAATTTTTTCCATTTTTTTTTTATTGCTTTGTCTTTTCTCACCTTTTTTAGTTTATTTTTCTTATCCATATCAAACTTTTCAGAAGAAATTTGACATTCCTCCCTCGTCTTCCTTTTCCCCTTTCTCTTTGTTTTTTTATCTTTCTATCCCTTTTCTCTTTCATGTCTTGCAAATTTAAAAAGTCAAAAAGCATTTTCACTCGTTTCTGATAATAAAGACAAAACATTAAAAATCTCACCATATTAGTTACTTTGATGTTATTGTTTTGCTCTATCTGCTTTTTTTCATTCATGTTAACATTTTGAAGAATTTTATGAACTTTTTCTTCATATACATTGGTAGTTAGATTCAATTATTCATTTAAATTGTTTACTTATTAAAAAATAATTTTGTTATACAAGCTACCTCACAAGCAAGTTTTTAAGTCTACATAGATTGAGGCTTAAAAGCCTCAATCTATGTAGACTTAAAAACTTTCAAAAAAGCTTTCATATAAATAATGAAAGTATAATCAATAATTTTTTGATAGCTCGCTGCAAAATATCTAGTCTGCAATTTTCAGATTACTGAACCAAAATAATTGCAGCAGAAATGTATGCCAGTGTCTAATAATATCTTCTCTGTTTACGTAAAAAGCGATAGGATGTATGTTTTTTTTACCCTAGTGACGTGACCGTATATAAAGTTGGGTTTTTAATTATTTTGTTGGCTTTAGATCTAATTGCATTTTATGTCTTTACTTTACGATACATCAAAATATAAATATTTCATATTGTCAAGATAACTCTTGACCAAGAGACAACAAAAGAACAGACTTTGCTAACTTTAATTTTTTTTGTCAACAAAATAATGGTGTTTTATATCCCATATTACCGTCTATATTTATCTAAGATAATTTTATATTTATCCTTATAAGCTATTAGATTTTTTGCTTTAATTTTTTTTTCTATACTTATGCAGGTGATTCTTTTACCTAATTTTCTTAAGGTAATGTTGTTTTGATCTCTTGTTTATAAAATTATCAGATGCAAATAACTTCCCAAACTTTTAATCTTTTAATAATTTGCTAAAAAATTTTAAAGCCAGAAATTACTTTCTATTTAACACTTGAAATACTTCCAAATTCCTTTCAAATTTTGAAAGGTCATAAAATAATTTTCAACTATTAACGAAAGAATGTTGACTTATTTGCAAATAAACCAAAATGCATTCGGGTGGATTTAATTTTGTAACAAAATTATTTTAAGAAACATGTTTTAAAAAAAATTCTGTCCTATTTTATGCTAGTGTATTTTTTACTTTAATAAATATTTGATTAGTAGTAAATAAATTAAAAAAAAATAATTCACTGTAATTATCACAGGTACATAGATGTGAGAAATACATACTCACACATGAAGTTGTCTCATAAATTAATTAATATAGAGATTTAAAATATTCATCAGCATCATGAGTACAAAAATAATATTGCTTGATGACCTCTACATTATCGTTTAGTCTTCCCAGGTTACTTATTTTTGGAAAAATGTTTTGTTTTTTTGTTAAATTAAAGTGAAATAAAACAGTGGAAACCGACAGGTGAACAAAAAAAAAAAAAGCAATAAAATTCTTTTTGTGCATTCATGTTAAATTGATGCAGCAAAGCTAGGAAAATCATGAGATATCACATTACCAGTCCATTTTGTAACAAGTATTTTCTAATGTATAATCTCACTCCCCTCTCTCTGATAATAATCAAAATCTGAGATATCTCTGGAAAACGAGCTAACAACTTATTATTATAAAAATATATTTATGGCAAGTAATCTACACAGGAAAGTTTGCCCCACCCCCACCCATATCGGTAATGAAACAAACGTTTCTGTAGCTTACTTGCCCTAAATATATTTTTACTACTAAGTTCTATACTGTTGAAGTAAATACTGTTGAAGTAAATACTGAAAATATATACATTTATTTAAAAATACATACATGAAATTGTAATAAATTATATATATTAGAAGAAAATGTGACCTATTGTGTCACCCATTCAGCTAGGGTTATGTTGTTTGAATCCGGGAAAAGTGAGTTTGCAAAGCCAGTTAAATATAAAAAAATAAAAACCAAATCTAAAATTAGTCTCTTTCTGCTTGCTATATCCTCCCTCTCTCTATTTACCTATACAGCTATGGGTTAAATAGTATTGGTATCCATGGTGATATCCCTTTTTGTTTATAATGGATTATTCCAATCTTTTCATTCATTCTTTCTTTTCTTTATTACCTTCAATTTTTAATAAACAGAAAATGATGAAAGTGATAGAAACTGTATAAAATAAGTGTTTGGGAGGGGGGGCGTAGAGAGAGAGAGAGAGACTCTATGTAAGAGATGTGCCACATGGTGAGTTAATTGCAAATTACAGCTAATTAGAACAATTAAAGTGAAAGTTTTTTCAAACATAACGCAATCCCAAAACTGAGGAATATTTTAGTGTGTATTTTGTGGGATTAATATATATAGCAAAAAAGCCTGAGAGGAAACAAAGTTTAATTAACTCGGCTTTAGTATAATAATAGATAACAGAAATACCTGGTGTCATTTAGCAATGAATGAAGAATTTTGTGTCCTGCTGCACTGAACCTTAAGCTATTGTTTTTATCAAAATGTATCCCACACTTGACTAAAATCCAATTATGTGTGGACAGAGGGGGGAGGGGATTACATCTAATGAAATGCATTATTTTTGCTCATCTTTTCTTTAAATAGGACTTTTTTAATTGTGTTTTCTTTCACACTTGTGCATTTTTGATTTTAATTAATATTAAATTAACAAATAATTCAATGTAATTATAAAATACTTATACATAAAAAACACATGTGTGAAATTGTCTGATGACTTTATTAATATAGGTTATATTATTATTATATACTAAAGAATCCGTGTCCCAGCATTGCACAGAAAATTTAAGGAAAGCAAGAAACTCCTCTCCCAGTTATTTATTGTTTGGGGGGGGGGGGTGTTACTCACTGGCTTCTTTGCTTGGGTGCGGTGTGTATTGCGGAGGGAGGGGGGGTCTGTTTTTAATTTATGATTTATAACTGGATCGTAATTTACTGAAAATAAAAGTCTCCCCAGAAATTAATTCACCTTTATTTTCAGCAAAAATGTCCAACCTTTATTCACGATATAAAACATTCATAAATAGTTCGGATCTGTTTTTTGTGTTAAGTTTTAATATCTGTTTTGATTCTTTTTGTTTCTTTTTGTTTGCGTGGACAGGAATTGGTTATCTATTAGTATGTATTTTATCTAATGTATATTAACTCAAACAAAATATACATTCGATTGATGCTAGTCAGAGACAGTTTTGATGATCAATGATACTGTTATATAGTGTCAATAAGTACATATTATCATTTATTTATATATATATGTATATGGAAAGGAATTAGAGAAGCAAAAGCCAAATCAAAATTCAATTCAATTGCTCAGAGCAAGGTATATTCCGCAAAAAGGCAATTTATTCAAGTTAAATTTTCCTTAAGCCAGGCTTTTCAAAGATCAAAATCTTATCATCAGAGGAAGTCGCTGGGATAGATAAGTTGGCAAAGGCCAAGATTTAAAATTTGAAAAAATAAAATCAAAGTTGTAGGGAAAGAAACACAGGGCGAAACTCTGCCCGAATGCAAGCAAATGTCCGATTGCTAAAAAGTCTGGTGTCGAAAAGTCCAGCGGAGAGAATGAGATGTAGATAGGTAGGTCGTTAAAGGCACGAGATGTTGTGAGAGAGGATTCAAAGTTAAATTCCAAGAAGCCACAACTTCAGGTGCGGCGAAAATAGAAAATCCAAAGGGTAAAAAGTCCAATAAGAGGTACGCTCGTGGATGCAGGCAGGCTCAGTAAAGAGTGAGGTGGAAAATATTCGCCATTAAAAATACTTCCTGGGCTGAGATATCAAGGAAAGTGTTTAAAATGGGAAAAAAGGCAGCGAAAATATTTTAAAGCTAGCTCTTCACAATAGGTTTTACCTTTCCTAAAAGTTCGCTTTTAGTACACCACTTTATATATATATATATATATATATATATATTATATATAAATACTCCAGGTCAAGTTTAAATACACAGGGTAAAAAAAATCCAGAGAATTCTTACTGCGTTTATATAAAAGTGTTCAATAATAAATATAGTTGTTTATTAGGTATGTTTTTATTTATACAAACATTTGGCTACACATTTGCAGACATGTTTCGGTCAAAGCCATTGATAGCCAGATCTTTTCGGTTCAACACCTTTTCTGTACAGCTGCATTTAGTAGAATGAGACAAAATTACTTTCTGAAACTGAATACATGATCAGCTTATAAATATAAACAATTAAAATCGCCTAAAGATATTATTATATATTAAAATTTTATTTATTTATTCTTTTTTTAACTTTTTTTTATTTCTTTTTATTTTATTTTAAAGTAAAATCTGCTAGGCACTTGACCAAAAGTTTACTGAGTCAAGATTAACATAACATACATAGAAGTGCGAATCCCAATATTCAATAAGTTGTAATACATGACGTCTATAGAAATGTCTGGTTTAAGTGTATGCGCACCTTAACTTACAGGTCAAGTTAACACACGCATACACTTAAACCAGACGTTTCCTACAACCACCCACACATGCACGCACACAAGCTAGCCAAAATAGGCAAAATATAAAGAATAAAAGAATATAAATAAAATGAAATAGAATAAATTTTGTAAAAATCGTTTGAGGTAATATATCTCAATTACTTTTTGGGCTTCACGAATGCACACAAATAAATGTATATCATCACTCAGATGATTTGCATGGAAAAGATATGACGTGGTCTGAGCTTTTAGTTACGTTTTTTTTCTCCACTTTCTTGCAAAAAGTGTAATTTTTAGAAATTTGTCAAATTAGTCATACAATATATGAATTTTAATCAGTTTTATGAGGAATGCAGTGAAAATATTTTCAAAGAAAAAAAGGTTATTAGAGTGGTCAAAAACTGAGTTTTAGAGACGGGGGGTCTCTAAAACTCAGTTTTTGACCACTCTAATTTTGACCACTCTAATAACCCCACACTATAAATTACATAATCAGAATTAGTTGACTGACGAACTTTGATAAGACTTAATGTTTCACTCATCTAACCTTTCCAAATGCATTAAAAATGACCAAGATGAATTTGATTTGAAGTGAAACATAAAACAGTATGAAAGACTAATTAACCACATTTATGGTACTTTTTTCCAATAAATCCTTTTTAAAATAAGGTTGAAATGCTTCAAGTCAAACAACGCGACATAAATTACATACAAAGCTCAATATAAGCCTAAGTATTAATAAAGAACAAATATCAAACAACTTGAAAGAAGTCTGTTCACTTTTTCTATCACTGTTGGTGCATCACTTTATTGATAGATATAATTCTTTTCTTTTTAGCTACTTCTAAAGAATAATGTAGTAACTCATACAGGTTCATAGTTAATGCAGAGTTTGCAGCTAAAGATCAGACGGAAATGTTTTTCAAAAAGAAACTAAGTCAGGTCAAATTTACTAAGCTTAGCTTAGTTTCTTTTGTTTTAGTTTTAACTAATTAGCCAGATGGATCTGATGGATAGGAACTGTTGATGTCTTTAATAATCAGCTGGTAAATTCCAGGATTTCAGTATTGTTGATTAATAGGATTTTCAACCAGCTTTCCAAACCAATATTTTGTTTGGGAATTTCCATCAGTGAGGTAACGGAATACTCTTTGCTGAAGAAGGTTTCTTTAATATCTCAACTGATGTACAGTCATTCTTCCAAGCTCAATCAAATCTGTTTCCTGTGGGAACTGGAACTGAGTTGGAAAAAATTAGAACACGTGACAAAACTCTTTAAGTTGTCAATTTGAGATGTAAGAAGCATGCTATCAAGTGTCTTTCGAAGGCTATAAATTCTCGACTTCTTCAAACCATCTTCTTCAGCAAATTGGTCAATTGGCTCTTCAAGGTCATCATTATCATTGTTCTGAGCAATACCATCATCACTGTTGTCGTCAACGTCACCTGTATCATTTTCATCTAAATTAAGAGTCTTTTGCCAATGAGCACATAGAGCTGTTGCTTCTGATCCGAGAGAGTTTCTCTATTTTTCTCCATACAGAATTAACTGTTAAAACTCTTAGCTTCAATTTATTAGGAGTCATTGCTTTCTCATTAAGACATGGTCGACCTTGTTTGGATTGATGGTGGTGTAGATGGTGTTGTAGGTGTTATATCACTGGTTGATGAAGCACCACTTGTTGTGTCGGGGTTCATACCCCTGTGGATTCTGACAGTTACAGTGTGCTATGACCATTTCTCGTCCTCATCAAAGTTGCTGTATTCAGTGGTGAATGAGCCTTTTTAGGTGACTGTTACGTTTTTTCTTCTTCTTAGAAGATATTTTTTATTGCCCTGAAAAAGATGATAGTAAATGTAGTTATTGACAGTTATTCAATGAATTTGTTAATATCTCTGCAATGCTTCAATGCATTAGCGTCTGACGCCATCAAATTGAAAAGTTAGAATTATAAGATTTCTAATTGTCAAAATGGATTAAAATATGTCAAAATTAGCCTTTACTGCTAATTCATGACAATATGCTAGTCTTCCACTGTAGAAAGATGGAAACCTAACAAAGTATGCATATAACCTTACACTGAATAGACAAGAGAATAGGTATAATTTCGTGGAAATGTACCAATAATGTCAAAATGTCCAAAATTGGCTCAAATTAGGCTGTATTATCAATTAAGTCTGCCTCAATATACTTACTTGGCACTGATTAACCTCATTTGTGATATTGATATCTGTTGAGATTGAATAGGACTGTCAATTCCATCCAATGGTGGTTATTTCGGTTGTATACAGCTTCAACTAGATTTTGTCCTTTCATTGATTTAAAAAAAAAAAAAAAATGGCCCTTAATCTTTTCAAATGAATAGATTGTGTTCTTACACCTAAAAGGAAAAAGCTATTGATTTAGTAGTCAAACAAGCTTTTTTTCATACCTTTTAATCTTTTAAAACTATGTTGGATTATTTTACATAGCAGAAAATTGGAGTGTCAGATAACAGATTTTTCGCCAGAAATACTTATTGAAGCCTCTTGAGACTGGTTTAAAAAACTAGAAACGTTATTTTAGTCAGTCTAATGAGTGAAATAGTTAAATTGCCGTTACCTATTCCACAGACTGAGAAATAGGCTTATTTTCTTCAAATTTTAGCCAAAATAAACAAAAACTTGGCAAAAAAAATTGTCATTTTCTGCAAAACCCAGCAATATCTGTGCTATGTTTTACGACTTTTTTTGTGCATATTTTGCCTGTACTGTCTCATGGGCTGTTTCTGGTAGTATTATACCTCTTACCTTGAAGAAAATAGGCCTAGGAGTTGTACTTCAAAGAAAAATTGTCACAAAATATAGACATTTTTTTTTTTTTTTTGTAACAGTAGAAAATAAAACCATACATATTCTGAAAATAGAACTGATACGTGATTTGTTGGAACAAAAATCAAACTAAGGGGCAAAATCCCTTTGAACAGAATTTTTCTTTTTACAAAATTAGAAAAAAAAGTAACCAAGAGCTCAGACAGTATCATATCAATAATTTAAAGTGTGCCAGAATTACAAACAATAGTTTATCTCCGAGTTGGGCCATAGTCGTAGTTGTATCCTGACCACAAATCTGAAAGATGAGTTTTGTTTCAATTACTTGATGACATCTTTTTCTTTGTCCAGATCTTGTAATTTATCCATTTTGACCAGATATTTATCTACTGTAAAAGTCACTCCATAGTTTGTTGACTACTTAATCTCCGATCTTGTTAATAAAAATTGAACAGATATGAAATATCTGCAGGCATGGACAATGGTATGGAAACAATCTAGCCCTATCAATTAAATGAGAGATTTGGTTTGAAATGTAAAGAATTTATTGAATACGATGTATACATGGCCATCCCTACTACAGGCCAGGCAATCGTGCAACTGGGGTCTTTTACTGGGGGCCATGTGAATTTTCTTAAATATTCGATATAGAAGTTGCAAACAAAGGTAAAATTCCTCTGTGAGATTAGTTTGATGTTTTTATGTGTTTTACATACCAAATAAGAACCACAATGAGCTAATTGATACATTTGACAATTATTGACAAATTCCTATAAATGAAGAGACAGGTAATTTTGAATAAACAAAGGCAAATGCATATTTCAATGAAGAATTTTTATTTCAATGTTAGATTTTTTTTAGAGATTTTGTACTTATGTCAAAAGATCATTACTTGTATATTGTGGTTAAAAAGAAAAAAGGATCCGCACCAGTTGATGATATAGTTTGCAACTTCTATATCGAATATTTAAGAAAATTCACATGGCCCCCAGTAAAAGACCCCAGTTGCACGATTGCCTGGCCTGTAGTAGGGATGGCCATGGATGTATACCATAAGATGTCTTCAGCTTGTAGCGGCTGAGACATTGTAGCAATGTGCCAACCCAAGAGAGTCCACAAGTTTGATCATAAATCATGTGACACAAGCAATTCCATTTTTGTTTTTTGTTCATCGGCATGGTTGTCTGATTTTTACGTTAGTTCTTTTCTGACTTTCCAAGAACAATTGCATGCCTCTTATTTAAAGAGATAAACAATCCTTTCTAATTCTATACTAGATGTTCTTTTATATTTCACGAGCAGAGCTCCTCTGGCTGAGAAAATAGAAGAGTGTAACATTTTCTTTTAAAACTTTTCTTGCTGCATCTTCTTAGTCGTGTTACTTTTTTAAGACATCTCTGCTCTCCTGACTACCCCTTTTCCCATTTCTCTCTCTCTGGCAACTGATTTAATATAATAGAAAGAAAAAAGAAAGTCATCAACAGCTGACTGTTTGACCAAGTTTCAGTGTTGTTTTTAGAATAACTACTAGTAAGAGTGTATGAAAACACTTTTTCTGAACCCATACACTAATTTGGTCCATGCTGACTCCAAAGGAATGAATATTACAGTATTTTTTTTTCTTTTTTTTTTTAACCATAACCAGCTCGGCGTTATACAGAATTAGAAGTAAGGTGTGTATTTGTATCTTTGGTAGCTTCGTAATTCTAGCCAGACACGCACACACACAGATGGAAATACTACTTTTCTTTTATATAATAGATATTCTTTTCCATGTTTGAATTGTATATATGTACAATTCTTTTTTTTTTTATTATCCTCTTCTGTTTGCATGACATCTTTTGAAGAAGTGGTTTTATAAACTACTTCAGTTAAACCTTCAGTGTAGCACAAGTATGTGAATACAACCTTGTACTTTGGCTTTCTCAGTATGCAGTAGATAGGCAGTCGTAGATGTGAAGCAATATTGAACTGCAAACAAATGAAAGTGCTTCTGTTCATTAGATTTAAGGACAAATGTGCAAGTCAGATCAGTCGGAACTTGAATGCAATATTAGTTTCAATGTTTAACAAAGAAATTATTGAAGAAGAGCAATGCCAGGATTGCTTGCGTTGCTGTAAATGAAATCTTTTGTAACCATTTTTATTGTTTGTAAACCAGACGAATAAAAAAAATAATGCACTCTTACCTTTCAGTTATACAATAGTATAACTGAAAGACTTTATAAAGAACTTATGTCTACCCAACTAATTTCTTGGCCTTTTGGCTAAGATCAAAGTGTAGTATCTGTTCCGATGAATACTGCACCCCATACTGGTGTTGTCTTGGCCTTCGGGTCTTGATTTACGCTGGTCAATGGGTCTGTCCTGTGCAGTTCTTGGAGGTCCACCTTCCCAGGCTTTGCCTCTCCTCTTTGGGGAGGAGTAAGTTTATTGCTTACTGTCGGGGAATGCCGACGAGGCTGCCCAGGCAATTTTTAAACCCCACTTTCCCGACCCGACCTTGGGTCACATCTTACTTGTGGAAGTAAGATAAAAACTGGCCTTGTGCCTAACTCCTGGAGAGGAGTAAATCAATACCCAACATTGCATGGGAGTCTTAACTTTCATTTTTGTTTCACCCCCCCCCCCCTCCCGTTTTCTTTTCCATGACAGATTTTTTTTAGGGAGGGGGGGGGGTACCAAATTATTCATTTTTAAAAATAGGATTTTAAAACTTAAATTTAATTAGAACGGTACTGTTTGATCATTAAATTATTAATTGGACTAAATCGTTATAAAACTAACTAATTTTGTTATGGTAATATTTTAATCTTTATTTATAAAATTATTGGATGTAAAAAGCTTTACAAACTTTCAATCTGTTAACACATGAGAATTGCTAAGAATTCTAGAGCCAGAAATAACTTTCTATCCAACAGTTTAAATACTTCCAAATTACTTTCAAATTTCAAAGAATCAAAATAATTTCATTCGTTTGTTTTCTTTACTATTAACAAAAGATTTAAAAGGCTGATTTTTTTTAATGTAAAAACTGATATGTATTGTGGTGGATTTAATTTTGTAATTAAATTAATTTTTTTTAATTGGATTTTAAAAGGTTTTGAATACTTTTCGCTATTGCATTTTGATTTCAATATATAATCGATTTAATAATAAATCAAAATAATAATGTGTAAGTCATCTCGGTGAGAAACCCACAAACACATCAAAAGTGGTCATACAATTTTTAAATATAGATTTGGTCGCACCTTCTGTTTTAAGAGACAACGGATAGCCTCTTATGTGTGTCTGCATGAGGAGTTTATACTGAAGCAAAGGCTGGGGGGGATTCTCAAACTATCTTTGAAAACTGGTCCTGACCGATGTTTTTAGGCCCCCCCCCCCACACTCTGCAACCTTGTCACATTTTGTTCTTTAGCAGAAGCAGGTAAATACTATCTCATCATATTACCACATTTTGTTAGTGTCAGAGAAAGGCCCTGCCAAATTAACAAAGAAGCAGATTCCACCTATTGATATATTCTTCCTTTCTTCTGAAGTCACTATCTAACAATTTTCCTGATAACTTTTATCAATGTAATGCTATCGGCAAGTCCAAACTGTTGTTGTTGTTTTAGCAGATTCATATTCTGGTAAAATGGATTGATGGTGGTGGGAGAGGAGGAGGTGAATTTTCCATTTAAAAAAAATAAAAAATAAAAAAAATAGCTTTAAAAAAATATAAATTTTTTTAGAACTTATTTTAAGACAATGTTTTAGTTCTAATATATTTGATCTGATTTATTTAATAAAAATGTGTTTTGGTAATGCATTAATTCATGGTTTCAATATAAATTCAATTGATGGACAATCTGAGGTAACATATTTTATATTTTATTCAATGATTTTGATTTCAACTTGAAATTCAATTTTAATATTTAGAATCATGTCCGGATATATCTCTAATCTGGTTATGTTACATAATTTTATTTTACATAATTTCCTATCAACTCTTAATGTTTTAGTCTTTTCATAGTAAAAAGAATATATATTTTTGATTGAAAAAGTATTGTAATTTGTTGCATCTTTTTTCTTTTTACTTTTTTAATATTGAAAGTGTTTTTTATTTATATATTTCATCTTGAAAGCTAATTAATTAGTTAATGTATTTTAGTTTAGAATAATCTATTTAACTTCATTATTTTTTTAATCTAAGAATATTTTGTTATGACTTATGTGAATGTGTAAGAAACGAAAATATTATTTGAGCAGGTTTAACTAAACATTGTATTAAAATTTTTATTACTAATGATCTGTGTCAATAGATATCTGCACTCACCTGATTCAAATCACTCATGGTGCCTTAGTAGCTGAGCCACCACTTTCATGAAGTTCAAAGTGCGTGATCGGAGTTGTGCTTTTTGTATGTGAAAATGACGACTCTCTTTAAAAGGTGATCTACGGTAATGGAGAGATGAGAAAAAAAACCGGAAGTCGAAATGGCAAGAAATTTGTGCAAGGACAACAGAGGAATGAAAAGACTAAGAAGGAACGAGTAAGAAAGAGTGAGGTCGCTATCTGATGGTAAAGAAGAAAAAAAAGATGTACCTTCTGATAAATCTGGCATGTTTTATTTTTACACTCTTATAAGCTATTTCCGTCAAGATGGATGGCCTTGCAAGTTCTTTCAAGGGTATCCTGGCCCTGTAAAGAACCTCCTACAGTTTTCCTCCAGAGTGGATCATCTGTCTCTCGAGGAACTGTTAGCCCAAGCTGAGGCACTTATGAAGGACAAAGCTGCAGTAAAGGAACCAATTGTTTCTGTGGTGCAGCCTATCCGTTCTCAGAAATGGGTCAATTTGTTAAGTGCAATGACCCCAATCATGTTGCATGAAACTCCATGCGGAGGGTGCAGACGACTCGTGTGTACTGTTATCGATGCAACAAAATAGGTCACCTGATCAAAGATTGTTGGGGATGAGATCTAAGTGCCAGTCTATTTCTCAGGTAATGTCTGAACTCAGTGCTATCTATCCTTTTCTTGGCTCTCCTTGACTTTGTGTTCTAAAGTTCGATTTTGTCAGTCTTGGTTGAAACAGGACATGACAGTAAGCACATTAACTAGAGTTATGCAGACCTGGATTTCAACTTATTGCTTGGCATTAACACCATTAAGATGCTCGGCAGTGTTTGCATCATAAAGTCTGCAAGCATGAAGTTTGAAGAGCACAACTTGCCTGTGCAACACTTCACATCAATGAAGCCAATTTTTGTGCAGCGTGGAAGTGATGAGCGGGCTGTGCAGCAAAGAAGCTTGAGAACAGGATTTCCAAATATCTGATTAGCGAGTTGAAAGAAGAGTCGCAGACCAATGGTTGGTTGCTGCTGTATACTGATGAGGAGTTTGGCCTGCTGAAGGAACTGATAAATCTGATGGCTAAAAACCAACTAACATTCAGGACAAAATCCCTATGTTGCCACATTCATGGCTGCTGCTGATGTTTCTGCAGAGAAACTAAGAATTGAGAGCGTTATGAGAATTTAGCCTCTCTGTATTTCAGGAAAGCATACCTGCAGGTTCACGTTGACCATACTAGATAATTATATTCAAAGGAAAGTCTGGCCTTAATGTGGGATGCAGTCTGAGCTTGAGAAGAACGAAACGATAAAAAGTGACGTTGTATATACCGATAATATATATCAATGAGAACGTGGCGTCGGAGGAATATGTGAGGAAACATCTCAAACTGTACAGACTGACTAGAAAGTATCTGGAAGTTTCAGAGTGCTGAGACTAGTAGTCTGGAGAGGGGGGGGGGGGTTAGCACATGCTCAACTGTGATAAGAGAAGTGTTGTGAATTTTCCTATTAGAATGATGCAGGAAGGCGTCTTCGCCATGTGTGGCAAACTGGTGGGACACTTTCCTGTGTGTGGATGGCTTACAAGTAAATCTAGCTTGAACACCAAAGCCATAAGTGAGATGCTCATAAGGCGTGGACATAACACGCAGACCTCACTTGTGAGGGAGTATGATTCTTGACTGATTTAGCACTGGTAAAGTCCAACCAGAACCTGGTGGACTTACTGGCTAGAATTCCTTAGGGATAGCTCAACAATGTGCAAAAGGATATTGAATTCATACAGCTAGTGTGTGCTTTTTCCACAAGAGATCGAGCCCTGTACAGTTGACTGAGCTTCATTGACACAGCGGACATCTTTGATTTAAGCGGATGTTATATTTTGTGCATAATTATCGACCCATCCTAGTTGAAAGATGTAATAAGGTTGGTTATTGTAAGGAAGGGCTCGACATGTACATTATGTACTACAGCATTTGTCACTTTTTAATACAGAATGATTGCACTTCCACACAGTTTTTGATCTGGTGGCAGTTTCTATGACAAGACACTATGTACGTGATCGGTCAGTAGGGTCAATACTTTTTAATGTGGCCTTTATTGAGCACCCTCATTCTGTGAAATCTGACCCTATCATCTCTGACAACTTGATCATTTGCATGCGAGCACAACCAACCACTTTAAAAGGTATACAACGATAGTGAGAAAGAAAAAAACGAAAGTGGAAACAAGCAGACATGGCAAAAAATATGTTCAAAGACTGCTATTCGCTAACAGAGGAATGAGAAGAGGAAGGAAGAAAAAGGGAAGTAGCAAGAAAAAGTGAAGAGGGAAAAAGTGTACCCTTTGATAAATCTACCCTGTTTTATTTTTACATTCTTATTGATCATACTCATTAATACCCCCTCCCTCACTACAGACAAGCAAATGATCTTGTTAATCTGTTATTCTCTAAGAAATGCAATTCTGGTTGTTGAATAGTTCAATAATTCTTTCTCTTCAATCTTTTTTTTGTTTTTATTCTTTTGGTAACATGTCTACTTGATAACATTTTTCACTAAAATTCATTTATAATTAGATTCGGTTCTCTACAGCCCCTTCCTTACAGAAGAGACCTTGCTAGTTTTCCTCTCCTTTATCATTATTTCTAATCTCTGGTTTCTCCTTGTAAAACATTCACAGCAAGAACCGCGTCTTTTTTACCACAATTACAAGTAATATTTCTTTCTTCCTCTCTATGCCTAACATCAAACAGAATTTCTATGACCAGAGTTCCTTTCCAAGAATTTCCTATATGTGGAACACTATCGATGGCACTGTTTCCCTGCATACTACAACAGATCAAGTAAAACTATTTCAAAATATTTCATTTAATGTTATTTGTTCAGCGTTAAAATAGCAATACACATGAAAAAATGGAAATTGCTTAAAATATCTTAATAATGGCATATATAGAAAGAGCTTGGTGATCTAAAAAAGAATCTTTTTTAATTTTTTAAATCTGACTAAAAATAAGAAAGTTATGACCATATATATGCGTTTTGTCACATTTTTTACACTAATTTGTCAGTAAAAATGTTATATCTTTGTTAAAACACAAGATTAAGCAATAAAGTTTCTCATATAAGTGTATTTTTGTACAAGGAATCAGAATATGCCACTGAAAATCTCTATTAAATTAATGGTTTCCAAGTAATCTGCAGTAAATGCACATAAATATGCTGCAATACCTTAAAAAAATACCATGTATCCATTAAAGAAAAGAAGTTAGAGAACAAAGTTGAATTGTAATACATTTTATGTACAAGAAACTGAAATCTAATACTAGGACTGTTTAAAAATAAATATATTGCAAGATTTCTTTGGTATTATTGTAGATTAACACCTTCCGCTAAATCGCCCCCTTGTCTCCCCAAAATGAGATTCTACCTTTTTTTTTTTTTTAAGGCAATTTATGTGAACCCCCTGAAAAAGTTGGCAGAAAGATAAAAAAACAAAAACAATTATTTTAGAATTTAGAGTTTTCCATTTAAATTTAATGCAAAATAATCCCCCATTTCAGGTCCATTCTAGCGATTTAGGACAGTTAACCATTGTTTTTTTATGGGAGATAAATCCTGTACGTTTTTCTTGTTTTTTTTTTTTTCTTTTAGAGGATTATGTGTAGTTTTAAGAGGGTCTTTGTGGGAGGGGAAGGGGTTGCCACTTGAATATCAGGTGAGGGGCTATTACATGTGAACACCCTGAAAGCGTGACGAAAAAAAACAAACAATTATTTTAGAATTTGGAGTGGATGGATTGGTTTCGCGTGAATTTAATGTGGAATTGCTCATCATTTTCGGGCCATTCTAGCGTTTAAGGGCAGTTAATAATTTTTTTTATTATTGGAAATAAATCCTGTGTGTTTTTTCTTTATGGGGGTCTGCTTTTTCTTGATTATTTTTATTTTTAGACAATCATGTGTGGTTTTAATGGGCTTTTTGTAGGATGGGGACTTGACACTCGGACTTAGGGTTAGTGATAAGGTTAAGGAAGAGGTTTTGTTTTGAATGGAGGTTGCCATTCGGACTTAGGGTTAAGGCATGGCTTTCGTAGTAGTAAACTAATTTACTATATTACGTAGGCCACAGTTAAGGGAGTTTTTTTAGAGGGTTATTTGTCAATCAGATTTAAAGTTAATGGTACGACACGTTCAAGAGAACACATTTTTAGGAGGTGGACTTGTTACTCGAACCTAGAGTTAGTGGTAGAGTAATTATTTATTTTATATCATGTTTTCAGCTTGAAAAAATATTTTAAAAATTGCACAAAAGGGCAACAATGGCAGAGAAGTGAGGGATCGCTTTGCATTGAATTTATGTGCGAAACTGATCACCTCCCATTCTAAATTCTTTTTTTTTTTTGTCTTCTTTTTTTCCGCCAAGACTTTTAGGGTGTTCACACGTAATCGGCTAAAAACAGTAGAATCTTATTTATTTTTTAATTAGCAACTTATTATTACTTATTACGAGAATTAAAGTTCAAAAGTTGAGTATATTTGAAAACCAGTATTTCTTGAAGCATTTTTTATAAAAGAACCACAAAAAGCATTGACTTTTTTAAGCACAAAGTATTTTTGTCTTTTTTTTTCAAAAGTCCGTAAACGAATTTTACGAAGCTTATTGTTTATAACTAGCTGCTGCTGATTAGTGTTGCTGATATAGCAATCATTTAAATTGTTGGGAACAATATTTTTTGGATAGGGTAATTCAAAATTACTACCGAAAGACAAAACAACATACAATTATAATTTTAATGAATAAAAAAAATTAAGATTGATTTATTTACTAGTTGGAGTACGAAAAAAAAAATTTTTTTTTAAATGTTCGATACACGTTATGTTGAAGGTTTATTTTTAAAATTAGAAAAAAAATAATTGATCAATTAATTTCATACCCCGACAATAATTGAAATTGATATTTTTCCTGATTGTTTTTCAAATTTCATGAGAAATTCCTTATACACGAATGGTATGGCATTTTTAAAAGAACGAGGGGGGGGGGGATAAAAAAGTGACGTAAATGGCTGAAAATGACGTAAACATTTTTATGACTTTATTTGCTGAAAACTGTACAAATATATAATTTAGATTATTATTTATTGATACATATGAAAGGATATTCATTTCCAAACAAAATGGTAGTATTTTGACGACTTAAAGTGCTTCGGTTTTTAAAATATGACTATTTTAGTAGAATTACCTTGAAATCTGATTATCCAAACTGCTCTATGGTCGGTGGGTATTGCTAGTTAAAACTGAATATGATGACGTTAAAACCGTTTGAAAAGACTGATTACAAAGAAACAATCATTTCTTTTTTTCATCTAATTTCTATGTATTACATATAATACATATTTGTTTTTAAATTATTACACACGCACACACACACACGACTTAAAACTTTGGAAGCAATGCTATAAGTACATAATAGCTAAAACTTTTGACACAGGAAATTAAAAACAAAACAAAAAATGGTATTCCATGCTATTGCATCGAATTTGTCTACCTAATATCTTTAATGTTTTATTCAGTCTTTTTTATGGTTTGATTTCTAATATTGTGTTCCTAAAAATGTGATGTTCCATTATGTTGCTTAATAAGCAAAATCTGTAAAAACAAAACAAAAAACAATTATAAAATATAAAGCCATTTTTGATTAGCGATGAACGCCAATAATGGGTTTTGGATGCTTGAAGCTCAGAATTTAATTTTCACTGCATACAAAATGATCATTCTTATCATTTTCTGTAGTTTAAATTTGAAATGGCGTTCTTAAACCTGGAATGCAATTTAGGTTTTTATGACTGAGTTTATTGTTTACTCTGTTCAATGTCTGCCTACATGTACACAATTGCTTAAAAATGTAACTAGCTGTGTCTACTCGATGTTGCCCGGGATGTAGTGAAGTTATTTTAGATTTAGATTTTTATTTGTTTACACATTTTTTAAACTTATACAGAAAGAGAAATAAAATTTTAGTTTTAAGGAGACAATCTTATATACTTTAATTAAAAATAGTAGTTATTCCACTTGCTGATTTTTATTTTTCGATGATTTATTAAAAAATAGTTGTATATTATCAGTTGTCTAGGGCAAACTAAGTATTTTTAAAAATATATTGCAGCAAAGTGTTATAACCTGGTACAACAATACCAAATGAGAATTGGCTTGTTAGAAGCAAAGTTTGATTTGTCAGCTTAAATGCTATTTCAGCCCGACTTTGAAAATCCGACAAGATAAGTTTATATGTTAGATGAACTAAACTAAAGATGAAATAAAACAGATTAAGATAACAAGAAAAGCTTTGCTGTAGTTCAAGTAGTTGCATATTTAACAAAATCTGGAGTTAGCGGAAGTAGATCACAGGTTTAAAATACCGGTAACTTTTCATTTGGACAAGATAAAATTATATACAGCTTAATTTTGGGTGGCACGATCAATGCCAAGACTCTAAAATTCAGCTTTGTCCCACAGATATATATAATTGGTTTATTGTGGAATTAATGTCAATAACGATAATAAAAATGACAAATATTGACCAGAAACCATACAAACATGTTGAGAAAAATAAGATAAAAATGGTTACGCGTTCTCTCCTTGTGCATAAGTGAGTGATCATTAACATTTGCTGGTGAGGAAGTGGGTTATCATTTAATCATTAATTTAGGATTTTTCACCGAAAACTAAAAATGATATTCTACTTTTGCTTTATTTTTTGTGTTTATTTTAAAGAACTTGGAAAAATATTTGCAAAATAGTAATTTAAAAGAAATTGTAATTTAGATTTTAGGGTAGGGGATCTTTCCCAAGATAAATTTTATGTAGAATGATCACCCACTTACTGACCAGCAAGTGTTAATGATCACTCACTTTCAAACCAGATTAATTAGGACTTTTGCAGATATTTAGCCAGGATCTACTTTAAGTTGTCAAAACAAAAAATAGAATATGATTTGTATTTTTTAGTAAAAATGCATGGGTTTAAAACTTGTAATAGTTAAAAACTTGTAATAGTTAAAAACTTGTAATAGTTGTAAGTAAATCAAAATTATTTTAGAATTAAATGCGATATTATAAATTATTCATCAAATAAATGTTCTTTAATAATTCTAGAATTAACAAATTGTTAATTATAAATTAAAAATGAAATTAAATATTTGTTATTGTTCATCACTTGTTGGCTTCTTTCATCTTCAGTTGACATGACCATGTCAATGCGAGCTTGATCGTTACAAGAAGTGATAAGTAGAGCTGGGTGGTGTGGCAATCTTAGTTTAGTATCGATTTCGGTTTTTTGTCTCTTTAAATAATACTTTATTTAGTATTTTTACTTTCTAAAGAAGCCATTCATTCTCTTGAGTGATTAGTTAGTATTCCACATCTCGTTGGACTATTCCACTATTTCAACGAGGAGGTGGTCAACTTTTTTAGGAAGTTTTAACTGCTGACATCAAACTTCTATGATTCTTTTAATTTATTTTCAACAGTTAACTCCTTAAACCATAAAAGATTTAAAGATTTATGAAAAATAAAACATTGAATCTTTGTTCTGTTCTAATTCTTAAAATTCTTTATATTGATCTGCTTTTTTTACACGTGTGTGAGACGAGGGTTATATCTATAGCAGCAAAAAACACCAAAAGTAGTTGAATAGAGAGTTAGTAAAATTAACCATGCATTCTTTGGATTGTTAGTTCTTTTTTCTAATTATGGTACAATTTCATTTAAAAATAGAAACATTAAAAAAAAAATTTTAAGATGAATATATTACACAAGAGTATGTTTAAATTTTTGTTGTCTCACTTTTTTGTATTTTATTTAGAGGGATTGTACCATAATTACAAAATCCTAATACAATTATGTTTGCGATAAGTGTACCACTCACTGTTAAGTAGATATGTTTATCCGAGGTAAATTTTAAGGATCCTGAAATTATTATAGCAAACATCTTTTATATATATATATATATATATATATATATATATATATAAGGCTCTTGGAGATGATCAACCAAAAGAAAGAAAAAATATGAAATTGTTTTTTCGGTAAAAAGAGAGACCATTGTGTTTGGAAATATGACATTTGCATCGTCATTTGGTTTAACATCTGTTTACATGATGGCTTGCGTTAGACAGCTTTTAGAAATTGACTTCTAACCTATCTCTGGCCAGCTCTTTCTCTCAAGTCCATTTTTATCACTTCCTCCCATATTTTCCTTAGCCTTCTCCTATGAGCTGAACCTGCTACCTCAACTCTCCTACATCTATTAATTCAAGAACTCTCATCCATTCTTTCAACGTGGTCATAGCATCAAAGTCTCCTGTTCTGTACACATCTCCATATAGTGTCTAGGTTTAATCTTCCTCTGATCTCATCAGATTTCAACCTATCTTTAAGACTTGCGTTACACATCCATCGTATCATTCTTATGTCATTTCTCTCCATGCAACACATGTCCTCAACCCTTCTCACTGATCAGGTTTCATTTCCATACTACGTACACATGTCTGATAGACTATTCCCTTGGTTGACAGTGGTAACGTTCTGCTAGTTAGTCAGGGAAGAAGTCCCCGGAACTTACTTCATCTACTTTTAACCCTTTCAATCACACTACCACCTGCTCCATCCTGATATCACCAAGGCAACAACACTTCTTGAGAATCTCAATAGCTTCGTCATCCAGATATATTTTGTCCACATATTTTGTTCTCATCGATTTCCATTGTCTTACACTATTTGCACTGTTATCCTCTCTACACCTACCAATAATTCCATTGTACCTATTATGACCCAATGGCGTCTAAAATAAACGTTACATACATTTTTCAACTTTCCTACGTTATCATTTTAAACCTCTACCATTTTATATGTTCAAAGTTTGGTCATTAATATTTCATGACTTGGATTAAAGTTTAATAACAACACTTGAATAAATGGGAGACTATCAGACATTGCAGAGGTTGGGTGGATTTATTACCTGTCTCCTTTGGGTTAAAGAGTCAGAGGTTTTTGAAGGAGTTGGAGTTGGACTCAATTCAAAATAAAATGTTATGTACACCCAGCGGCACCAGATAGTCTGCGATTACTTTTATCTTTGTCAATTAAGCAATCTCATTTCTTAAAAAATAAAATAAAATGTAATTACTTTTATTCTATTTTGTGTTCCTATCTCGAGACATTTTCAACTCTGTGTTGTTCAAAGTAAAAATGATGGTGTTTCTCTTAAGTGATTTGTAGGTTCAAGGTTTATTTTTTTGCTTTCCTTTCTTTTTGTCTCATAAAAAATGCAATCAACTTATATGTTTGGACTTTAATCTAAACTCATTTTCATTTAGAATTAAAAATATATATTTTATTTATAGACGATTTTTCTCATTTAATTTCCATGATTTAAATTTCGATTTGTTTAAATTAATTTTTTCTGTAAATAATTTCAATAAATTTTGCCATGTTGTTTCTGATAATTTGCTGTTCAATTAATCTTTCTTGGCTAGAGATACTGTCGCTATACAACGTTGATTAGAACCAGGTTATTTTATATTAGCTGAGCACATTAAGAAGTATTTAATTGAGTTATATATTTGTCTGTTTTACACTTGTAGGTCAATATGACCTGCGACCTTCAATGTAATAGTGCTTATACTTATGTAAGTAATTGACATATATTGGATATTTTGACAGATCAGTAAATACAATATTTACATTACATTCTTGCACCTTTTTTTTTTTTTTCCCCCCCCAAATTTGAATTCATATAAATTTTTATCAGATAATTTATTAATATAGATAGAATACATTTTTCAATGTAAGTAATAATTGAAATAAGCATATAAAGATATTCCAGAAATGGTGTAATCCAATCAATTATCTAAAGATTTTATTTTTATTATAATATATATATATATATATATATATGTTTGCGGACCCCGCCGTAGCTTGGGATTGTATTATGTATTGGCATCTGTCAGTCGCAACGACTATGGATCAGCGTCGTATTGGGATGTTGTTTGTGTGCATCTTTTTGTGTGACTGTAGAGACCAATTCTTGATTTGCATGGTCTACTACATCCTTGACATACGAAAGTTTTTGTATAATGTGTCACCTTGGCTTGTTGGTCTGCCTGTAGGCTCGCTCTTCTAGCTCTCTTCACAGCGTTTTCATTGTGGGGGGGGGGTCTTCTTACTGATGATCATTCCCTGGGATATCTGTTTCCTCCAAGCAGGTCTCAGCTGCAGAGCCTTCATATCTTGCTTTCAGACATCCTTGAAGCGGAGATGAGGACAAGCCTTTTTCTTGAGCATGAAGCAAGCTCGCCGTAGAGAAGATCTTTAGGGATGCGCCCATCATCCATCCTGCACACGTGGCCCAGCTAGCGAAGACGTCGCTCACGCAGTAGGGAGTAGATGGATGAAATACCTGCTCTTTGCAGAACATCATTGTTGCCCACTCTGTCCTGCCATGTGATACCAAGTATCCTATGTAGGCACCTCATATGGAAGACCTGGAGTTTCCTATCCTGTGTTGAGTATGTTGACCAGGACTCACTCCCATACAGTAGGACACTGAGAACGCACGCTCTGTAGACGGCCATCTTGGTTGAAGTGGTAAGGTTGCTGTTTTCCTAGACTCTTTTAGAGGGTTGTGGATGCCTTACCAATCCTTTTGTTGAGCTCTACGTACAATGAGAGAATGTCTGAAGCAGTGGAGCTTAGGTACTGGAACTCGTGAACGACCTCCAGTGGTGTACATTGGATTGAAATGCAGGGTGGACAGACGGTTGCTTGTCCCATAACTTGGGTTTTCTTCTGGCCGATGGTAAGGCCGAACAGGCTGCAAGCATCAGCAAACCTGTCCATAAGTCTTTGGAGACCATCTTCCTGATGCGATGCTATGGCTGCATCATCGGCAAAAAGCATGTCCCTTATCTGGACTGACCTGATCTTAGTCTTGGAGTGGAGCCTGGCGATGTTGAAGAGACTACCGTCAGATCTGGAGTGAATGTAGATACTATCCGCTGTGTTCTTGAAAGCATGATTCAGGAGTCTGGCGAAGAAGATGCCGAAGAGTGTCGGGGCCAACACACAGCCTTGTTTGACACTGCTCTTCACCTCGAAATCAGCAGACATGTCGCTGTTAAACTGTACAGTGCTCATCATGCCATCGTGAAAGGATCTTATGATGCTGAAGAGTTTTGGTGGGCATCCGATTAGTGGGAGGATCTTGAATAGACCGTCTCTGCTAACAAGATTGACCGCCTTGGTCAGATCTATAAAAGCGAGATACAGAGGCTGGTTTTGCTCTCTGCACTTCTCTTGCAGCTGGCGTAGGGAAAAGATCATATTGATGGTTGATCTCTCTGAACGAAAGCCGCATTTAGATTCTGGGTAAATTCGATCGCAGTAGTACTATGCATGCAAATAGTTTGCCAACGAAGCTCAACAGTGAGATACTGCGGTAGTTGTTGCAGTCACTGCGGTCCCCTTTGTGTTTGTAGAGTGTGATGATGTTTGCATCTCTCATGTCGTAAGGCACGGCACCTTATCTCCAGCAATGTATCAAAACGTTATGAAGGGGCTGAAGCAGGCTAGCTTTTCCACTTTTTAAGACCTCTGCTGGAATATAGTCCTTTCCTGGGGCTTTTCCAGATGGCAGTCTGTCTATTGCTCTGGATAGTTTTTCTATGGAAGGCTGCTCGTTGAGCTCATGCATCAGGGGGAGACGATCAATGGCATCCAGGGCAGACTGATGTACCACGAGTAGTGTTCTACCCATCTGTCCAGCTGTTTGACTTTGTCTAGTATGGATTCACCCGATTTGTACTTCAGTGGGGTAGTTTTGATGATTATGGGTCCAGTAGCTCTCCTGATCCCGTCACATGTTTTTCATGTTGCCTGTATCAGCTGCCGGCTGAATAGTCTTGGAGAGGTCTGTCCAGTAGTTGTGTGCAGCTTCTCTGACATTCTTTTATACTACACCTTTCGAAGACCTCAGTGTAGCCAGCGATGTAGGAGATGGGTTGGCCTTGTATGAAAGCAAAGATGAACGTTTTGCCTCAACCAGAGGATCGAGGGTAGCAGAATTTGCATCATATCAGTCGTTGCGTTTACAACCTGTTCTCCTCCCAAAGGCTTTGAGAGCTGTAGAGTGGGTGTCGTTCTTGAGTGTTTCCCACTGTTCAAATGCAGGTCGACTGTGATCTCTTTTGAAGGTGGAGGAAAACATCACGTTGAATTCTGCCATGCGGTCTGGGTGTTGAGTCTTGCTAACGTCTATATGCGCAATACCCTCCTGTTTAGTGCGGTAGAAATCTTTGGGTTGAAGTTTAACCTTGATTCATACTAAGGAATGATCCGTATCACAATCGGCACTATGGTAGGCTCTAGATATCAGGAAATGTTTTAGGTACCTTTGTCTAGTAATGATGAGGTCAAGCTGGTGCCAGCGCCCTGACCTGGGATGTCTCCAAGACACCCTGTGATGCGGCCTGGCACCAAAGAATGTGTTGGTAATGCAGAGGTCATGGTAGGTACAGAGTTCTAGTAGTCGCTGACCATTATCATTGCATTTGACCACTCCAAAGTTACCGAGGCAGCTTGGCCATGCATCATTGTCACCACCTACATGCACATTAAAGTCCCCAAGTATGATCAGGTTCTCATTCTGTGAAAATGCCTTGATGATGTCATCCAGCTGAGTGTAGAAGTGCTTCTTTGTGTCGTCGGGTGCCGCGAGTGTTGGGGCGTAAACACACAATAGATTAATTGATCCATCTGGTGTGTTCAGACACAGTGAAATTAGGCGTTCAGTGGCTGAATCACAGAGTTGTACATTTTGAAGCAGTGAGTTTCTGACTGCAATACCAACACCGTGTTCGCGAACTTCCTCTTCTTTTTTCCCTTGCCAGAAGAAGGTATAGTCTGATTCTTTTAAGCATCTGGAGTCTGCTAAGTTTCTTGTAGTGCAGCAATGTCTACCCTTAGTCTAAGCAGCTCATTGTTGATGATAGCAGTTTTTCGGACATCGGAGATATTGAGTATGTCAGTCGATAGGCCAGTCATCATAGTATGGACATTCCAGCCCCCTAGCCGAAGTGCTGTTTTCTTTGTACTATTGTTTTTGTTTGGTGCAATGGTGGCTGACTACTTGTTGGAATTATCCTATGCCTTACGCACCCAGTAAAGCAGGTGGCCAGTGGCGGGATAACACCTTACTGGCTGAGGGCCGCTCAGCTTTATGGCGGACGGTAGCTGTCCAATGAAGTTAAATAACGTCTCCCACCGTCGGGATCGACCCCTGGCACCCAGCTGTACGCTAATTGAGCTGTAGGCTTATAACCGGTAACTGTCACTCCCCCGTTTAGCCCTATACAGATGCATAGCTGAAGTTTTCTCTCCAGGGTGCTGACCAGGGCAGATCTATGGAGAGACTGAGTTGCCCAATCGTCAGAATCTCCCTCTCGGTCTTGCTGATGTTGCCCAGAGGAATGGAAGTACCAGTACGTCCAGCACCAGGTTGATTGCAGTAGCTGCCCGAGAAGCGCTAAGTACAGCGCTTGTCTGCCTGTGGGGCTACATTCCAGATTTTCTGTTGGGGTTTACTCCCTTAGCCTTTATCGAACCAATGAATAACCACAAGGCAGTGGTACTATTTACCCATAAATTAATGACACAAGAGAAAGAATTGTACCTTTATAAAGAAAAAAGTTAAATTTTGTTTATATCCAAACTTTATCAAAACACCCCAAAACATAAACGAGATATCAAAAGTTGAAATTGGAGGGAATACCCCACTCTGTTAAAGAGCAATGTGTATTAGATATAATTTGTTTAAATCTGTTTGACTTAAATTGATGATAATAGGAATTCTAATAGTAAGTAGACTTAGAGAAAAAGAAAGAATTTATATTCTATAAATAAATATATTCATTTTCATTTCTTTTTTTCAACTAAAGTGTTTTAATAGTTAGAATTATGGCTTTTTACCAAGGCAGTCGGTTGTTGACTCACTGCTCAGACAATTATGTACAGGATTTTCTCCATTTTAATTAATGCAGTGTTAGAGACAATATAAATATACTAGGAACAATGGGACCTATTGGGTCATCCATTGAATGAAGAAAAAAGTGAGTTTGCAAAGCCAGTTAAGTATTAAAAAAATAAAATCCAAAATTAGCCTCTTTCTGCTCACTATATTTATTTTTCCTCTCTAACTGCAGGTTAAATGTGTTGACATTCCCTTTTGTTTATAGTAGACTATTCCTTTCTTTTTAGTTTTCTTTTGTTTATTACCTTTGACGTGTGTGAGTAAGTGATGTGTGTGTATATATATATATATATATATATATATATTAGTAAGGGAGAGGGGTCCAACAAGAGTGAACAGTAGTTATAAACAGACACTTAGTAAGAGATGGGTTACTTGGAAAGAGAATTGCAATTTACGGATTATTAGATCAATTCAAATGGAATTTAAAAAAAAAAAAAATATAACTCAATCCTAAAACTATGGAATATTTTAGTATGTATTTTTTGTGAAGAAAATATATAGGAAAAAAGCTTTAGGGAAAAAAACGTTGATAAACTTTATATAGATAAATATATTTGAAATGTATTATTCTAGATCTATTTATACATTCACTCGGTGATTCACTGTTTAAGAAACTATTGACTCATATATCTAATATTTATCGTGTAGTTTACAAATTATATTTCAATATTATATTAATTGTAGTATGCTTGCAGTTTCGTTTTTAATGCTATCAAACCAACAGACAAGATTTTGAAAAAGTGTTTCAGTGGTGACTAAGTGAAGTACAGTGATTTCTTATTTAATGTAGAATGAATCCAAATTTGTAAATATTATTTGAGACAGATTTCCATAGAAAATGTGCTGTCAGGTTTTATTAAGTATTTTTTTAACCTAAAAAAAAGATTAAAGCAACAATATATATATATATATATATATATATATATATATTCTTAACTATTGTGTCTACCCGGTATTGTTGGGATTTAAAAAAAATAAATTTTTATTTTATCTTTTTTATTATCTGATCGAATTTCGAGAGTTAAATTTAATACTATATCATTTGGTCATTAAATTATTAATTGAACCAAATAAAACTATAACAATTTTTCTTACGGTAATGTTGTTTTAATCTCTACTTATAAAAATAATGCCTATAAACAATTTCCAAAACATTCAATCTATTAAAAGATGAGGATTTCTTAAGAATTTTAAAGCCAGAAATAACTTTCTATTCAAGAAGTTAAATGCTTTCAAATTCCTTTCAAATTTCAAAGGTTCACAAAGTAATTTATTAATTTTTATTTCAACTATTAACAAAATACTAAAATGGCTGACATGTTTATAGAAAAAAGTGAAATACATTCTGGTGGATTTAATTTTGTAATTAAATTATTTTATAAAATAAAATTTTCAAAGTTATTTTTGATTTTATTAAATAAGTGATTAACAGTAAATAAAAACAAACATTTAAGTCACGTAGAGGCGAAAAACATGAATGCATACATAGACACAGAAGAAATGGTCACCGAATTTTATTAATATAGAGATTTCAAATGTAAGCAATTTCCTGTGGAAATGTTTTCAAACATCCTAAAACTTATTTTGCGATCAAATCTAGATAATAAACCAGATAGTTTTTGAAAGAAATTTAACAATGCCGATATCAGAATGCTTGCTACCATTCAAGCATACATTTTGTTGATCTCTTATTCACTTTAAAGAAAGTCCAGTTGGTAAATCACTGGTGTGAATGTTGGCATTTATTCATCTGGTAGATGGTGCTTTTAGTCGATCAGAAATTAACACTATTGAGATTCAGACGCTTCCAGACTGTAATTGCATGAAACGTGTGAATGCATTTGGATGCTTCCTGCTTTCTTGAATTTTATTTTTTATTTTTAAAGTTTAGTCTTTCAATGATTGAATGAAATATAAAATTGTCTCTATATAAAAGTGCTGTAGTTTGCTTGAAGCATTATGATTATATAGAGACATTAGATATACCCATGACCCGTTGGGTCACAAACACTACAATTATTTATTCTACTTTGATTTTGTTAAAAAATACATTAACTGAAATATTTGTTCAGACATTTTTCTTGAATTACTAAAAATACATTTCTTTACTTCTATATTATTATTATTATTATTATTATTATTATTATTATTATTATTATTTATCACAATAATATTTTGACTAATTTAGTTTAATTTCTGGTTAAGTATTATTCTTCAGTATTTAGTTAGGATTATGGGTGTTGTGATCTTTATTTTTAATTCAGTCATGCCGATTATATTATTTATTTTTTTTTAATTTTTTTTTTTTTTGAGATGCATACAGACGGTTTTTCTTTTTGAAAACTGGAGTCATTTTCATTTGTCCATCTCTATTTTGTGTTAAAGCAGTTTTGCATATGTTTTTTGAGTGATTGTATGTTCGGTGATGAATAGATTGAGAAATTATCTACAAACGGATTTTAAAATTCCTGTGCTGTTAGTTGCTGTAAATTTTGAAAATGAATAGGGTGACAGACTGCCTTGAGGTACTCCTGCCTCATGTCTGCGTGTGTTTGATGTTGTTTCCATGTTGTACTCTCAAAGTTCAATATGATAGAACTTTTTTTTTTCATGTATATTGCTGCATTTCCTTTAATTCTTATTTTATGGAAATCTTAGTATTTCATGTTTCCATGTGTGAAATGCTTTTTTCAAGATCAAAAAGATTGAAACCATGTGATGGCCTTGAACATAACATGTAAGATTCAAACTAGACAATGATGATGAAAGCGTCATGTTAGACAATCCCATTTCTCCAAGTATAGTCATTTGAACATGTTGAGTATTTTTACTTTTTAATAATGAGCCATTTTAAAAACAGCTAACAAAGTTACTTTTCTCTAGATAAAAGTTAACAGTTCAGGTTTTCAATATTATTGTCTTTTATACCATTTATAAATTAATGCCTAAAAAAAAGCATTTTTTTTAATATAAAGTTTTCAAATGATTAATGTTTTTTATCCTCATTTTTGTAATATTTTTCTTTGTCAGGCAATTCCTTGTTGGGGTGTATGTAGATATGGATAGATTTTGTTATACTTGTTTATTGGATATCTGCATCTTCACTGAAATAACTCCAATCATGTCGTTTTAATTATAAAAATCAAACTCCATAACCTGTTTTTGTTATTTAAGATTGTGTTATAAATCTAATCCAGACAATCAAAAGATGTCTGTCGGTATTTATGACCCCATTCTTTTTTGCGGAGTTTAAATTTAAATATCCCTAACCAAAATGACCAAGAACATTAATTTGAAGTAAAAAAAACTTTTAAAAAAAAAGTATTTGTTCAATTTTTTATGCGAGTTTAACATTTTTTCACTGGTCTTTAACGAAAATAGTTTTGTTTGAGAGGGGGGGAAGATTTTTGGTCATTTCGAGCAGAAGGATCATTCTATGTTTAGCTTAGAGAAAAGTTCAGTTTGCAATCTAAGAAGTGAATAGGTCATGGCTATATTTAGTGTCTCTATATAATCATAATGCTTCAAGCAAACTACAGCACTTTTACATAGAGATAATCTGAGAAGTTGATGCTTAATTGATACACTAAGCCGAAGATATGTATATTTTTAATTAAATAAGAACATTTTTAGAGGGAACTTGGATAAAATAAATGTTACGCTAAACTTTTGTATAAAACTGAATCTCATCTAAAAATTGTAAAGGTCATTTAAAAAAGATGTTATAATTTGAAATGGGTTGCTTAATAGATTGTAATCAGAATATATTTTTGTTTTAAATACATAACAAAAATGTTATGGGGGTGGGGGAACATGTCGTATATACGTCTACTCAATTTTGAATTTTATTATTTAGCAATAATTTTTTTATTTTGGACATTTAATTTCATTAAAAAAAAATTAGTGCCATTTGTTAATATACACATTGGGAGCATATATTTACTAATTGCGATATTATTGATTTCAACATTGCAAATTGATAAATATTGTATTCTTTCAAGTCAACCGTTTTTTTGTCATTTTTGATATATTCGTTTTTTTAATTTTTTTTTTTTTTTAGTTATTTATCTTTATTGCTCTGAGAATTTGTTTACATCAGTATTATCCGAGGTTACCTTGACTCTCTCTCTCTGAACTAAAGTACTAAAGCAATGAACAATCAATAAGTATCTGTTTCTATACCAGCTGGCATTCAAGTATGGCTTACATGGAGGCAGCTACTATTACTACTACTGTTGGATGGCAACCTAGTTCGGCTGTTAGCAATTAGCATTTCTACTATCTTAAATGGATTGCTTGTTGTTTATGTCGTAATTTTCAAATAGAAACAAAAAATAATTCATATTTTAAATAAAATAATTTAAAATAGATATCGTATGAATTTATTGAGAAGCTTTTGCGATTCATTAGCTTTCAGTTTAAGTTGAATTATATCGAGCTAGTTTTCTTGTACCGCCAATTACAATGACTTTTTCCCTCCAAAAATTCATAGACCCTTTGCGAAGAGCAAATGAAAAAGAAAAGAAAAAAAACTATCTCATATAAAATTTATATTAAATGCATATCTGTTAGATTAAAGAATTAACAGTACAACCCAAATTCTTTAAATGTTTTACTATTAATTTAGCAGGAAATTATTCTCTTATGACCTGTTGTAAGAAGATTAAATATGTAATTTCTTGTTTTGAAATTTGTTAGATGAAGATGGATAATTTGGATTATTTTGATGTTATTTTCACGTTTCGATCGATGTAACCTCTGACTTTCTTCGGGTGCATTTTATCGAATTCTGTAATCTTTATGTCTAACTCTGGAATCTACAGAATTTCAAACTGAACCCTTTATTTCATCCATGGGAGTATATTGTTCTTGTTCCATCAGCCATGACTGGGTACAAGTCTTAAATAATTTCTATTATATTCTTAGTATTGCCTGTACTGAGTATTGAACCATCAACCTCCAAAAGACTGTCACTTATTACTTAACACGGGTCCTAAATTCTTCAGTTCAACAAGACGCATCTGAAGAAGGTGGAAGGTTAAATCGGCCGAAACGCTGTGAGAATAACACCCAAGATGAGAACGGTAGTCCGGATAATACATATTTCGTTACCACACACAGTGCTTGGCTATTTTTCACAATCGTTTGCTTCAAAGTTAAATGGAAAACACTTAGAAATTCAGGCCAATTTGCTGCATCTCCTTTTTTTTATTCATTTTTCTTTACTTTCTTTTTAACTTATCTGATTCTTTTTATTTTTGAGATGAGGATTGATAATTTGTATCGTTCGGACTTCTATTATCGTCTTGGTTTTTATATGCCGATGTAACCGCCCTTTTTTCAGGTTCATTTTTTTGAACTTGTGAACCTGAATGGAATTTTTAACTACGCCCTTTATTTAATTCACTAAACACTTTATTTAATGACTCAGAATAACATAGATCAACACTTCTACCTGGTCATGGCTGATGGAATGAGAATCAGTCTACCTGCATGGTTTAAATAAAGGACAATTCTAATAGTCTTGAATCTGATCTATATAAAGGTTCTAAAGTTTTATGAGAACCCCCCCAAAAAATGCACCTGAAGGTCAAAGGGTACATTATCCCAAAATCAATTTCTAATAAAATTAACTTTTGTTCAAAGTTTTTTTCTTTTTTTTTTTAATCTTCATGTATTACCCTATCTCACATAGTTTTTTTTTTTAATTTTAGGTTATTGTTATTTAACCACAGTAATTATAAAAAGCTCAGTAAATGAAGTTCAAAACTGTTTGAATTATGCAAATATCCCTAAGTAGTTCAAAAGTTATGAGAATTTGAAGCTATAAAATTTGAGGTTCAAAATTTACATCATCATATTATATTTGGACCCGATCATGTCTGACTTAGCGAACTCCATCATAAGGGAAGAGTGTGTCCTAGAGAGCTGGGAAGAGAGCTACATCATCAACTGCTACAAGGGCAAGGGTGATTCGCTGTCAAGGGGATACTATAGAGGGCCTGAATCTCTTGGAACAAGCGATGAAAGTGATAGAGAGTAACAGACAACATTATTAGACCGCAAGTTGACATCGATGCGATGCAGTTCGGATTTGTACCAGGTCGAGGCACAACAGATGCAATCTTCATTCAACGTCAAATGCTGGAGAAATACATTGGGGCAGACAGGACTATACATGGCATTTGTTGACCTAGAAATGGCTTTTGATAGGGTTCCCCGGGAAGTGCTATGGTGGGCAATGCGCAAGCTTAAAGTGGAGGAGTGGCTTATAAGACTAGTACAATGCATGTACAGGAACGCCAGAAGCAAGGTATGTGTTGATGACATTTAAAGCGATGAGTTAAGTGTGAATGTTGGAGTGCATCAAGGATCACTCCTCAGTCTCTTATTGTTCTTGAGGCTCTCTCCAATTAGTTTCGAACAGGGTGCCCATGGGAACTACTGTATGCCGATGACTTGGTCATAATGGCAGATACACTGAACGAGCCAGAAAAAAGATTGAAAGTATGGAAGAAGGGCATGAAAGCAAAAGGTCTGAGGGTCAACACTGAAAAGACAAAGGTGATGGTTAGTGGCCCAGAACTACAGTCTTTGAAGGACTCTGGTCAATATCCATGCAAGGTATGTAGAAGGGGGGGGAGCTTTAGGAGTAATGCGATACAGTGCAACCACTGCACTCTATGGGTGCACAAAAAATACAGCGAAGTTCATGGTAGGCTCACACTAGATCCAGACTTACTTCAGATGTAAGAGATGTCTAGGACTTGCATGCCTAATTGAGGGCAGAAGTTAAGAAATAGGCGAGAACACTCTGGAGGTAGTAGACTTCTTTTGCTACCTAGGAGATATGCTGAGTGCTGGAGGTGGCTGCGAACTAAGTTTGACCATCAGTCAAGACAGCTTAGGGAAAGTTCAGAGAACTTCTCCCAATCCTAATATCCCGAGCCATCCTAATTATTACCAGAGGTAAGGTCTATGATAGCTGTGCAAGAAGCGTGGTGTTGTATGGCAGTGAGTGTTGGGCCCTAAGCCAGGCCTCACTTGCTGATTCTAGAGAAATGACAGAGCAATGATTTGATGGATATGCAATGTAAAGCCGGACCAAATCCAGAACATTAGGTCAGACACTCTACTTTAAAAAATGCTATTCCAAAACTTGATGTTCTAATAAGCGCAAAGGAAGACGTGGAAAGGAACCATTAGGCAAGACCGTAAACAGTGGCAAATGGACACCGTTCGTGAGCACTGAAGACATAGCATAAGGACAGCCAGACAATGTTGAACCTCTTGTCAAAGGGAACATAGACAATACACCTGGATAGTGAGTTATATGGAAAAATTACTTGAAATCATTAACCCAATTCACAAGAAATTAATTTCTTATCCGTTTCTCCAGTTTTGTAATTTTGCAATTTTGATAGAACTTGGCCTTCTTAAGTAAAATTGTATGTTCTTTCTGATTCTGTAATCAAATTGTATGTATCTCTATGCTGTAACCCATTAGAGAATAAGATGTACAGATATCAACTTTTTTTTTTTCCTTTAAATCGAATGACGGATAAACATGTGGCGTATACAAGGTATATATATATATATATATATATATATATATATATATATTAATATTAAAACTATGTGGACGTTATTTGTTATCTTGTATGTTTGTTTGTCTCTGTGCACAATGGATGACCTCGCTAAACGAAGTTGGAAGAAACACAGCAAATTCTTTATAACGTCATCAGGGGGTGACACCATCCATTAAAACAGGTTGAAGATATAGGGGAAAATACTCTTTGATATCATAGATGCTTAAGTAACAAAAAGTTGTCATCCATTAAAATAGAACATAGCCATAATTTATAATTAACTGAACAAATCAGCCATCACTCTCTTAGTTTTATATGTAGTTTTCTCATCCTTCTCACTATGTTGATTCAACCTCTTTCTAATATTTCTTAATGTATCTGATAGAATTTAGAGAAAGAGTGACTGTTTTCATTTTTCAGCATTGTCATCTAATTTACATGTGTGTCTGTACATACCACAAACATGTATGTAAATTACATGGCAAAATAATAAATCTATATAATAATAATAATAATAATAATCCTCCTCTCTATAATAAAGACCAGTGTATTTATTTGTGTGTGTGTATGTATATATATATATATATATATATATATTTCCTTCCTGTCATGTATTTTTAGCTAGCTTAGCTTTTCATAATATCTATATTTTAATATATATCAAACAGTTGTATAATACAAATAAGTCAAAGTCCGTCAGCTTCCACCAGCATTTATTTTACTAGGTCAGATATTTATTTAATTACTATTTTTCAAAAGTTAGGTAAAAAAAAAATTAAAAACGTTAAATTGTTAAAAAATAGCTTAACTGTTTTAAAATCTTTTAGTACAAACTTGTTCTGAATTATGCACTCTCACTACAGTTTGGGCGCGTGTTGACATTTTTGCTTACATTATAAAATAACTTGTAATTTTTAAGTTCGTTTTTTTTTTTTTTTCAAGATTGAAATTTTCGCAAACAGGCCTGATGTTAAAACAAAAATTTCACATATATATCAAAATAATTCTGAGACTATTTTCTGTTAATAAGAGGTTGCTCTTTTTGTAGAACCACATGCACCCCCCTCGACAATCGCCGCCAACACCAACTTTCTTCTCCTTCATCGTCGTTTTCATTCTGGCCATGTCGTCTATTCCACTGACGAATCGTCAAGGACACAAGCACTGGTTTACAAGGATACAAAATAAAAGCGATAGACTCACAATAAAAACACTAACTCATACATTGTGTATAAGTTAGTTGAAACTCCAAGTGTGTGTGACACCGTCGCGGACCGTCGAGATCCCCATTGTCGGCACTTGAAGTCGTCAGCTCATCTCAGGTCTACCCGGTTTTTGCTCTTGCCCGCAGTTGACTCCAAACTGATCGTCTCCTCTCTCAGTCACTGCCGTAAAACTCATCACTGTCCGCAAACAACCTTCACTCCTATGTCCGGTCCTTTGTCTCAGTCACCGACAAGTGGAACTCCTAAAACGCCTGGTCAGTAGAAACTGATCATTTCTGTCCCATTCTCAGCCAAGATCGCATCTGTGTGCATTGGTGAATCATTTCCACCCATTGTTCGTGGTCTCAGCCTGGGAGGGGGGGGGGATTTGTCCATAGTATCACATTTTTGCTTATCTTATAATTTTTGAAAGAACTTCTGTCAACTTTATTCCTTCTAAGAAGGGAAATATAACTTCTTCGTTGTAGTTACAGGTGTCTTCTAATTGGTTGTAAAATTTCAAGAATATTGATAAAGATGGGTTGCTTTTATTTCAAAAAAATAAACTGTAATAAGTGTAAAATCGAGTTTAGAAAAAAAAAAAAAAATTAATTTTGCATTTTCGGCTGTTAAAAGTAAATACCGTTTTAACTCTCGGTAAAAAAATAATTCAAAGGATAAAAGCACATACACATTATATATTTAGAAACATTATTTTATTTCCAACCATATACATATTTTTTAAATTGGCCCAGAAATAAGCAAGTAATTACGAGTTGAACAGATCAAAGTGCGAATTTGTCAATGTCATACGATAACAGCTGAAGGACTGGGAATGCTTCCCTATCATGTTTTTCAAAAGTAATTCATTGATAATAAATCAAAGTTTTAACATTCTCTATGAATTAATAATTTTGAATCATTTAAAAAGAAATTGAATTATAAGAGTAATGATTAAGAAAAAAAGGTTAGGTTTGTTTGTTTGTTTGTTTTGTTTTACGGCATATCAACCTTTTCCAGGTTATGTAATGCCGAATCAAGTAGTATTTTTTAAAAATACTTTGCAAAGTAAACAAAATTCTTTAGACAAAAAAAAAAAATATATAGTGTTTTGAAAACATTCATTAAAGTTCTTCCTTTTCTAACGGCATATCATCCTTTCTCAGTTCATTTAATGCCAAATCAAGCTGGAATGATTAAAATTATAATACCGTAAAACTAAATTATGATTTTTAAAAATATAACAAAGATAGAAAAATGTATAGATGAAATAAGTAAAAGGTAAAAAGAAAAAAAATATTTTAAAATGTCTTTTAACACAAAAAATACAACTCAAAATGTGATTTTGCTCAGCATAAAAAAACTGACTATATCATTTTCCCATCTGATAAATTATTAAAACTTGCTAAAAATGACTAAACATTTGTGAAAATTTTGAGCTATCAGATTCCTGTATTATTTGGAGTATTCAGATTATTCACAGGGGTAGATTTTTCTCATTTCGTCAGCCGCTATTTAGGTTGTAATTACATACAGTATTCCAAGTTTCACATAAAGATTTAAAAATTCAATTAGAAGGTTCCCAAGTTCACAAAGATGCGCATGAAGAAAGATGGAGGTTACATCGGCTGAAACATTGTGAATATAACCACCAAGATGAAAATAATCCAAATTACCAATCCTCATTTCAAAACATTTGTAGTATATCAAAATTCTCTTTTCTCATTTATTTTTTGCATTGTAAACAACCTTCATTTTATTGTATTTCTTTATAATATACTAGCGGAACCTATTGCACGGGAGAAAATACTACCTATTGCATGACGTCGAATAAAAAAAAGAAACAGCCTATTGTTCTTTCTCCCCCCCCCCCTACCGTGTTGGCGAATGTTTTGAATTAAAAAAAGAAAAAAAAAAAGAAAAAGTGGTAGAGTAGAATGGGATCGAACACTAAAACTGGCGATCATGAAACCTGCCTTCTTAACGACTGCGCCACGGTTTCGAGTTAAAAATACATGTGAAAATAGGCTAAGCTTGTTTATTGGCATGCGTGTTATGTAAGATTTAGCTTCTGCCGACCAAATGTGAAGTTCAACAATGACATGGTTTAGGTCATTTGTAGTTGATGAAATAAATGGATTTGGGCAAGTTTTCTATAATATGCGTGTTAAAGGTGTATGATTTTGTAAATGTATCGGGGTCTATCAGTATCTTGGCGCTTATTGAATTAAATAGGAAGTCGATTCGATCAAGAAATTGTAGCCGCCATGTTGAATGATTAAATGTTGCAGGAACTGTTCGTTAATTTCATTTGCTTAATTCCGGAATGAATATAAATATAGAAGTCATAGGTAGAATTAGAAATAACGTAATCTGATATTCGCGGAAAATCATCGGAGTGAACGGGAGCGGTATTATGTAGTAAATTAATACCAGGCAATTAATAAATAAGAACGGAGTCTTTTGTGAAAATTAAACTGTATTTATTAGTACCCGGTGTCTATGAGTGGAGTGACAGTACAGAATTGTTAGGAGGAAAGTTTTTGCTACCACCTATATGGAGTTGGTTTGGCGGAGAGTCGTAGATGGTGGGCCAAATGTAATATTTACTGTTAGCTGGAAAAAAATAACAAATTTACTAAAACACGCTTGAGTGAATAAGTGTAATATAGTGGTGAGTTAAATAGCCTGTGATGCATGTGGTTATTTTCCTATTCTCCGAGAAGGTACAGGGGAAAAATCGTCTTAACTTTATATGTTAGATTAGCAGATCTACCTGGTGTTGCCCAGGTCTCAAGTAAGCAGGATGTATGTTTATTATACTTTTATGGTTACCAAATAAATAAAATTCCTTAAAATCCTTTAAATCTATGCAATTTATAAAAACAATTTCAATTTTTCACCTTTAATGTATTTTTGAGAATCTCTTATGTCTAAAGACGTTTGAAATAATGTAGGCAGTCGATTTCATGTTTTCAAATGAAGTTGAACCTTAATCAAAAGGAGTGTAGAGTCTCTATATATTTTATGTGATGAATTGACTTCAGGATGACCTTCAAAAAAGGTGCCTTGCTTCCTCCTTTGTCATCGTTTTCTACTGGCATTTCAGATGCAGTAAATTTGAAGGTCATTGTAAAGTAAATATTTAGCAACGTTATCTTTTTCACAAAGTAAGAATAATTCTGTTGTTTTGGGAACATCTGCATTTTTTTTCTCACTATAGAAATTTTGTCCTTTTTCAAAATTTACCCGCAAATGTACTTTTATTGGAAAGTTTAAGATTTCTCACATTGCTTCATTATTGCTGACATAATTTTCAACTTGACCATTTTTAACTGTTTGCATTTCTTTGTAAACCAACAACTACCATTCCTCAGGAACATACTTAATGCTTTTAACTGAATGAAAAACGTCAACATTCAAGCATTAAAAAAAAAAAAAAATAGAAAGATCTGAGATATTTATATACTAGCAGTAGTATTTTTTTTAAACTCCTTTAATCAAGTGGCTTCATGCCTTGTCTGGAGCGATTTCCATTAAAAAAAAAAAACCTTAGTGCCCAAAACTTTTTCTTTGATTTATTATCAAAAATCTTTTGTAAATACAATATTATAATTGAGCCAAATTACTTTCAAAGATTAACTTAGCTTTACATGATAATTAGAGCATTCATTTACACAATATATAAATGTGGGTTGGTTATAAGGACTACTTACCAAAAAAATATTTGATTGCATACTGGATGAAACTGATTGTATCCTTTCACTTTAGATTTTCACAGTATACTGAAAATTGAGGCATTAGTGTTGCCAATATACACCAGACAGTAAGTGTAATATTTGAAAGACGCTATCGCTGAAAAATACAGATGTTGTGGAAATATAGTTAATTATCCTTCTGGTCCTAAATAAAAAAACAACCATGGCCGCTAATAGGTTAATAGTTTAAAAAAAAAAAAAAGAACCATGGCCGCTAATGAGTTTAGATAGACAATCTTGCTTTGTATTCAATTTATCTGAGCATCATCTCGTCATCATATTCGTTTTAACGGCTGTATTACAAGTTGGGCCGTGTTGTACGTTTTTTAGAAATTGACTTCCAAATTAACCTATCTCTGTACAGGTTTTTATCTCGAATCCATTCTTATCACTTCCTTCCATGTTTTCCTTGGTCTTCCTCTGCCAACTGACTTTGTTACCTACATCTACTAACTCCAGAACTCTTGCGCGCATCTCTCGATACTATCCAGATTTAATCGTTCTCTGAGGTCATCAGATCTAAGTTTATATTTCTGAATTTTTTTAGATGAGGATTGATAATTTGTATAATTTTTGGCTAGTCGGACTACATTTCTCATCTTCAGAGTTATCATCACAACGTTTCAGCCGCTGTAACCTCCGGCCTTCTTCAAGTGTATCTCTTTGAACTCGGGAATATTTCTGTCGAACTCGGGAAATGTGGACGGAATTTTGAACAGATCCCTCTTTATTTAATTCATGGGGATAGCATGCTCTTGTTCCGTCAGCCATGATTGGGAGAAGTCTTCAGTAATTCACAATTCTTCGTTTTGCACGCACTGAGGATTGAACCTTCAGATGACTCTCATTTAGAACTGAAATTACACAAGCATTGTATCATTCTCATATCATTTCTCGCCATGTAATGCATATCCTCACTGGCCGGATTTCACTTCCATACACATGCCTGATGGACTTTTTTTTTTCATTGGTTGACATCTAAAAACAGGTAATCTCTATAGTTAGATTGCATTAATTGAAATTTTTATACATAACTTCAATAGTATTGGAAATTAATTTCTAACTGGATTATAAAATTATAAATTATATTCATAATCTAATTTTAAGTATTGGAAAAGTTCATCCCCCCTCTTTCTCTCTCCCTCTCTCTCTTATATTTTGAATGTTTAGCAGAAACCATTACATAGACATGCTATACCACCGGCAATAGCTTAATAAAAATAATAAAATAAAACTTAGATTTTAACTTCTAATTTTATAGTGGCTTTGAGTACTTGAATAATTTTAATTTCTTTTATCTTCCATAATTTTAACCTTAGATTAAACTGGACAACAAATTTCAGAAAAAATTTATTACTGGAGATGTGTAAAGTGATTTAGACTAATTTGGGTACGCTGATTTCAAAAATCATAACCGTTTTGCTGTATCACGTCAGGATTTTGAGTTTCAGAAATACTCCCATTGCCTAGAAGTCAGGGTTTCAATGAAATTTACAAAAATTCATTTATTTCATCATAAATGCTTCAAAATTATAGAAATTACAGAAAAACTCTACTAGAATGTAATTAAAAATGCTTTAAACATTTGGCTTTGCGTTTGTGCTGCTCTGTGTCAGTTTCACAATGCAGGAACCAGCAGAAGTCGCCCATCATGCTCGGGTTGTGCCGCCCTTGGTAATGCGTCTCCATGAGTGAAATCTCTTGGTGGAATCGCTCGCCGTGCTCGTCCGAGACAGCTCCCAAGTTGTCAGGGAAGAAGTTCAGGTGCTGGTGTAGGAAATGGATCTTCAGGAGCCAAGTTTCCTGAAGGACTCCAGCAGCTGCTGCACTATTTCTTTATAGCTGTCCGTGCGCTTGTTCCCCAAGAAGTTGTCCGTCACAGCTTTGAAGCTCCTCCACGCTGCCAGCTCTTTGGGGTTTAGAGTTGTCGAAAAAGTTTTGTCCTTCATTATCTCTCGGATTTGCGGTCCAACAAAGACACCAGCCTTGATCTTAGCCTCCGACAAGGTGTTGCCAAACTTCTCCTTCAGGTATAAAAACTCACGCCCATTCAGATCCATTGCCCGTACAAAATTCTTCATCAAGCCGAGCTTTATGTGGAGTGGTGGAAGGAAAATCTTGGCTAGGTCGACAAGGGCGACATGCTTCACGTTGTATCGACCAGGTACGTGCTCCGTCCGCTCTTTCCAATCAATCTTCGTCCAGTGATTCTTGTCGTCTCTGCTATCCCAGAGATAAAGGAAGCACATGTATTTCGTGTAGCCTGACTGCAGCCCTAACAACAGCGCCACCACATTCAAGTCTCCGCAGATGTGCCAGTTGAAGTCATTGTACTTGATGGAATCAAGCAGCTGCCGCATAGTCTCATAGGTCTCTTTCATGCCGAACGCGTGAGCCAGTGGGACTGATGGTTTCTTGTTGCCATTGTGGAGCAGAACAGCCTTCAAGCTGTTCTTCCCCGAGTCGATGAAGAGGCGCCAGTCTGCAGGATCGTGATCACACCCAAGTTCTTTCAACAGACCGTTGATGTCACTGCAGAATGTCATCGTGTCTTCCATCTCAAAGAACTGAGCCATGTCGCTGTGACGTGCTCTGAACAAGGATATCTTGGTGTTAGGTTCAAGTAGATTCCACTGCTGCAGCCTTGATCCAAGCAGCTCTGCCTTCGCCTTTGACAGCGAGAGATATCTTACAAGATCATTTAACTCTCCCTGGTTCAGAAGGTGTGGTTCTTGTTCTTGAGTGTCGAGTTCAAAAGGTTCATCACCATCTTCTTCGCCACTGCTTACAGTTATGTTCGGATCAGATGGACATGTTGGAACGGGGTTCTCGTCATCATGAGGCACAGGTTTACGAGCAGAGACGCAGTCAACGTACTTGATGTGGCCTTTAATCTTCCTGTTGAAGCCGGCGATGCTTGTGCAGCAGAAATAACAATCATCATGATGATTCTGCGGCTCACGCCATATCATGGGCACCGCAAATGGAATGCTCGCGCGCTTGCCCACCAACCACTGAGTCAATGCTGAGTGGCAGCTTGTGCAGCAGATGTGTGGTGTCCATCTCTTTTCTTGGTCCCCGACCTTACACCCGAAGTAGTGAAAGTAGGCGGCCTTCATTTTCACTGCTCTAGATACACTTCGCTGTTGATCTTTTTGGGTAAACCGACCACAGATATAACAGAAGTTGTCTCGATGATTGGTACAGGAACGTCTACTCATGTTTAACTGAAAGAAAGAAAAATTAGTGGTTATATAAGTATGTTATATCGTAGTTACGTAAGAGGTGGTAGGCTACTTCTAGGCAATGGGAGTATTTCTGAAACTCAAAATCCTGACGTGATACAGCAAAACGGTTATGATTTTTGAAATCAGCGTACCCAAATTAGTCTAAATCAATTTACACATCTCCAGTAGCAAACATGTTGTTGTCCAGTGTTATTAAGGAAAAATACATTTTGCAGTTTTGTAATTTATATAAAATAATTTATTTTATTTAAATCTAAATCTTTTGCCAACACTAAAATGATTACCAATATATTCATACTAATAGATTGATCTTTTTTGAAAAATAACGTTTTTTCTTTCTTTTCTTTGTTTTACTTTTCTTTTGGAAAAGTACATTATTTTTTATTTAAAAAAAAGGGGGGGGGGGGCAATGTTTTAATATAGCCCCCCCCCCCCGTTTTATTTGTAATGCTATTAAAATATTCTAACTTTAAAAATAAAGTGCATTAGTTTATCTATTTCTTGGGAAGTTTTAATAAGTATAAATTAAAGCATATACCAAAAGAATGTTTGAGAAATCTAATAACTGATCATTGCAGAGATCTTTTTCTATATTTAAAGAAAATTATACACGAATCTTCAAAGAAGAATCCTTGAACTTATCTTGCTAATTGCCATTTATAATGGTTCTCTTGTACAACAGTCTCTTTTTCTTGTTTGTTACCTCGAGACTCTGGGCTGGTCAGTCTTGATGAAATGTGTCATACTTAGAGGAATGTTTTAAAGGAGGGAGGTACAGGTTGTTTATCGGGTAGCTTGGAATATCCTGGCTTAAAAATATATTGGGACTATCTATTTGTCTAAAAAAAAAAATTGTTCCCCACCCCACACAGATAAACAAAAAATGCAAGTATATTTGCTTCTGACGAGGAAACAAAAACAAACCTCCAAAAGAATAATCTTTCAATACATAAAAAAAGAATTTACAAAAATCTATATTATTAGAATCAAATTTATTTTGATGCAGCCAATGCTCAATATCATGGATGGTTATCTACCCTGCATTGCCCAGGAGTCTTTTTTTTTTTTTCGTCTTTTACTTTTTTTTTCGTCTTTTACTTTTTTTTTTCGTCTTTTACTTTTTTTTTTTTCGTCTTTTACTTTTTTTTTTTTCGTCTTTTACTTTTTTTTTTTTCGTCTTTTACTTTTTTTTTTTTCGTCTTTTACTTTTTTTTTTTTCGTCTTTTACTTTTTTTTTTTTCGTCTTTTACTTTGCTAATTACACATTGAATTATTTATTTGATTTACTATTAATCGAATATTTATTGAAATAAAAAATGCAGTACTGTAAACTAAAACGAAATGTTTAAAAATCCAATTTCGAACTTCATTAATATTCACTCTCTTCTCCTTTTCGTCATACATAAGGCCAACACTGTGGCCAGATTCCTCCTCCTTGCATTCGTCACGTCCCCCTGAACTGTTTTCTGATTTGGCACCTCTAGCTTTTAGTTTCTTATAAATTTAAGAGTTAAAGAAAAAGAAAAAAATTAAAAGTAAAGTAAAAAGATACCCGGGCAACACTGGATAGGTACAGCTAGTTCTAAATAAAAACTAACTATATAAACTCTACAAACAAGATGAAAAGGCCTTAAATAATCTAATATATAAATATCTTGGAATAATGTTAGTCATCTGAAATTTACAAAAACAGTAAAAAGTTCCTATATAAATCATTGTATATCTATTTAATTGCCCAATTGTATATCTTAAAATGAGACATTATTTTCTCTCTCAACAACATTTTATCAAAACAACTCAAATCTTACAAATCGTAAATGATAGTATTAAGATACTTTATAAAAGTTTAGCTTGGTTTGTTTTACGGCACGTCAACCTCAGTACGTCATTTAATGTTGATCAAAAATAAAATGAGAATAATCATTCGGTGTGTATATAAGAAGTCTGATAAGCATAGATTAAATGCAGTTTTAATTTTTATGACTGGGCAATGTACGACTGGTGCTATGTTTATCCCGAGACAAATGCAAAAGAATTTCCTTGGTAATAAGAAGAACCTGTATTTTGCTTTTGTTGATCTAGATGAAGCTTTTGACAGTGAATAAAGATGTTGCCTGGTGGGAATTGCATAAACTAGGGGAGAACGCGTGGTTAGTGAAGGTTATTCAAGCAGTGTAGAGAAATGCTCAAAGTCGTGTTAGAATAAATATCACATTTAGTGAAAGCTTTAATGTTAAAGTAAAAGTACATCAGGGTTCTGTAGTGAGTTTGTTGCTTTTTAGTTGTGTCTTAGGAGCATTTGTGTTCAGGGAGTTCCATACGGGTTGTCCGAAAGAGATGCTGATGATTTAGTACTTGTCTGTAAAAACAATAAAAGATCTACTTGTTAATTTAAAAACTTGGAGGAATTCTATGTAAAGTAACGGTCAGAGAGTGAATGTCACCAAAACTAAAGTGTTGGAAATCCCCTGGAGAGAGAAGTTCCCATGCTCAGTTTGTCGTAATGGAGTCGGGTGCAATTCAATCTTTCTGTGGTACATGCAAGCATTGGCTACACAAGAAGTGCAGTGGAATTACTGGTAGGTTGAGAGACTAACCAGTTTGTGTAAGACAAAGGAGACGAATGAGAACTCTGATGTGGAGAAAATATGTGGACGGCGAAATTATTTAGACGTTTTAACATGTGTACGCAGTGTGATGATGTATGGAAGTGAAACCTGGCCAGTGAGGTTTGAGAACATGTGTTATATGGAGAGAAATGACATGAAAATGATACAATAGATGTGTAACGCAAGTCTTAAAGACAGGCTCAGATCTAATGAGCTCAGGGGAAGATTAAATCTGAACAGTATAGGGATATACACACAGAACAGGAAGCTTCGATGGTATGGTCACATTGAAAGAATCGGTAAGAGTTCCTGGGTTAGTAGATGTAAAGCAATTCAGGTAGCAGGGTCAGCCTACAAGGAAAACCTGGTAGAAAGTGATAAGGGTGGACTTGAGAAAAAGTGAAATAAATGACTAGAGATAGTTTAGAAGTCAATTTCTAAAAAGCCATCCAACATATGCCAGCATGTGAAATGGACGTGAAACTGAATATGATGATGATGATATATTTGTACAATCTTAATGCCTCTCAGAATAACCTGCTCAAAACATTTCATCATCAATATATGTTCAACCGTAAATGGAACACGACAGCCAACAGAGGATGGCATATCTTCTTTTTTCTCCATGCATGTATTATTTGTACTTGACTTGGGTTTCGTCGGAAATGGGCTTAACCGGCATCCACAGGGTACACCACATTTGATCGCTACGCTTCATTGTCTCCGGTTCGCGGAAGCATCAGTGATAATTTAGAGCCAAGTGACATGATACATGCATGTATTCCAAAGAGTTTGCTATTTAGTTATGAAATTTTTGATTGTTGCTTTTAGGTCTGTATATGGAATTTTGGTGTTAGTTTGGATACTATGTAGTAATTAAAAAAAACAAAAAAAAACAATGTGCACATAAAACAAACGTATGTAAATTAGATGGCAAAATAATAAGTCTCTACTTTTATATCAATGATAATATAGAAATAAAGAGACTTATTATTTTTAGTTATATCTGTTAAGGCATTCTTATTGCATATCAGTTTATGAATTTTCGAATTAAATTAAAATAGAGTAGTGGTGTTGACCCCGTGGATCATGGGTACGTCTAGTATTGTATATACCCCTCACTCCATAATAAAGATCAATGTGTATTTATTTATGTGTGTGTGTGTGTGTGTGTATGTATATATATATATATATATATATATATATATATATATATATATATATATATCCCTTACACAAAAGTTAGTAAACAAAAAAACTGTAAGACGAATTCATTAAAAGTATTTAGGGAAATTGAGAAAGCAAATTTATTTCCATAATTTACTTTTTTTCTTTGTTTTTCTATACTGATTAATGTTGTTTTTTTCTTCTTTCAAACTTTCCAGTTTTGTTTTCTTTTTTTTTTTCTTTTTTTTAAATGCGAACATTGCCGAATTATTATTTTTGTCATTTTTGACGGATGTACACTCGTTTTAGAATATTTTAATTTAAGCAAACAAATGTATTTTTTCCAGTCTATTTTACAAAAAGTATTTACTCAAGTTACATCATGAAATAACTTAAGCAATTGTAATTTTCAGTCAATTTATTTTCTCCAGAATTATTTAGTTAACTGTTCTGTCAATTCTACAATTATTGATGGCTTTTTAAAATATTCTATTTTACATTAAATTAAAATACATTATCTTGGCTCTCGGGCAAGGAGCAAAGTGTAGTATCTGATAGTACAAAAATATTGTGGAGTCCTGCGTTTGCACCGGACTTCCATAGAATATATTAAACATGTCAAAAATTTCTAAAAAAAATTGTGGATGCACCCCACCCCCACCCCTAATTAGGAATATTCTAAAGCTACATTCCAAAAGGATACAACTGTGGAATTACCAGGGGTCCCGCTAGTTTCTAATATTCAACATTTTTTTTCCATATGCAGAGGCTCGACATAAAACTATTTATGCTACACAACTGAAAGCGCGCAATATTAGAAACCTACATTGTTATAAATTTTCCCTTTTTCAAATTGTGTCATTCGGTCTGCTGACATGTCAGACTTTCTTTTGGAGAATAACAAATGGAAGCACAGAATACAAACAAAAGCCACAAATGAAAACATCGCTTATAACTAAGGTCTCATGGCGAAATCTTTATTCCAATAAATGTCATTGCTTCTCGTCCTTCTTACCTATTATGTGGATTCTTTCAGCCGAGAGGGGGGGGGGGGGTATATTGATGTTAATTAATGCTGAGATTTGTGTTGGAAACGCTAGATTCTTCTGAATAAATTATTTGGCGATTTGTGACTTTCATAGATTCGTTTTCACTCAGCAGCAAATGACGCCGATTCTCATATACGGATGGCCAGAAATGATATAAAAAAGTCTTTCTCCACAATTAATACCAATTTTAAATTTGTCCAACGAATGTATTACTTTTATTTCGTAATAAACAAATAATTAACAAAATACCGGATCTATTTTTTAAATAATTTATTTGTTTTTTATTTTATTGTTTTGAACACTTTTTAGTTTGTTTTTGGTTTAAAATTCTTAATACAGACATAATATTGTTTTGTTTTATGTTTTCACAAATTGTTTTTTGTTTTAAATCTTAAATTTTATTTTAAGTTTTAAACCTCAAAAAGAATATGTCTGTATTAAGAATTTTAAACTAAAAACAATTTGAGAAAACAATAAAAAAGTGTTCAAAAGAAACAATTTGTGTAACTTTAAAATTTAAAACAAAAAAAAACAATTTGCGAAAACATAAAAAAAAAATGTCTAAGATTTTAAAACCAAAATCAATTAGAGAAAACAAAATAAAAACAAATAAATTATTAAAAAAAAAAGATCCGTTATTCTGTTAATTATTTGTTTATTACGAAATAAAAGTAAGATTCGTTGGACAAGTCTGAAATTGGTATTAATTGCGGAGAAAGTTTTATCATTTCTGGCCATCCGTATATGGGAAACGGCGTCATTTGCTGCTGAGTGAAAACGAAAGTATGAAAGTCACAAATCGACAATTATTTGTGCAGTTTATAGAAACTTCTTTTAGAATCGGAATGTAGTTTCACTTTCATAATAATAGCAATGGCGTTTTTGCAAGAAATTATGTGGACTATTTAATGACATTATCATTGGTTTATCATTTGTGTCTTAATTCTTTTTAAAGTATTTTGTTCAAATTTTGTTGATTTAAAAAAAAAAAAAAAATTTCACTTTGAATTACTAAATCAATTTATTACTGTCTATAAATTGAAACAAATTCAATGTTTTTGTGTTTAGAAATTTTAAAGAACATTATTTTGCACACATTTTGGATAAAATTGATTTTTAGTCCGGAAAAGTTTTAATTCATGTTAAAATCCACACGAAAAAGAAAGAAAAATAGACCATAATGCACCAGTAACCATGTAAACAAGACGCAGCCATAAATGGCCGCTTTCGGTCATTCAAATAGAGATAGTATTTTTTTTTTAAATTACTTTATACGTATTTTTTTTTTTTTTTTTAACTAAATATAATGGGCTCATACAATAAGGTTTTTTTTTTTTTTTAAAATAGTGCCGAGCGGCATTTTTTTTTTTTTTCTAAAAAGAGAAAATGAAAGCAAAATAGATTTTTTTAAAAAAAGAAGTTAAACTTTTTGTTTTCAGCACTTCTTTTTTTTTTATCTCCGGAATAGTACAATATTGAGATCCCATCCCTACCCCCGAAAATATTCGACCATAATGCATCAGTAACCATGTAAACAAAAGGCAGCCATCTTGAAAAATGGCCTCTCACAATCAGTCAAACAGCGATAGTAAAAAAATTTTTTTAATTACATTACACATTATTTCGGGTTTCTCTAAAGTTAATATTAACCAGATTTTTAGTTAAAACATACAATTTCAACTAATATTTTAGCAAAGGATTAAAAAAATGTTTAAAATCTTGTAAACTATGTACTTTTACTTTAAACATAAGAAATTTTTTTTAGTTTCCTTAGATTTTGTAGAAAAAGATTAAATTAACTTATCAAACGATAAATAATATGACAGTAAATGGATTCATTACATTGCGTTGTTCATTCACAAAAATTCAATATCTGTTGTGAGTAAATAGCGAATCATAAGCCACAAAACATTATTTTCGAATGCCATCTTACAAATGGTAGGGAATGTTTGATTGGCTGAATTCCCTTTTCCTTTCTTTTTGCCGCTGCTGATTCTCTTATGGCATGTCAACAAAAGCAACTGTTAGTATAAAGAGAGAGAGAGAGAGGGGTGTGGGTAAATGAAATGTTCCCTTATTCTATCGCAGCCACCACAGTTGCTATTCACCGTATAATTCCTTTTTGTCTCATTTCAATCCATTTTAAGTAAAAATATTAACTGTTTGATTTATTAATTTATTCCACTATAATTCTTACTCTAGTGATTTGTTGAATGTATTAAAATGATTTTAAAAGGTTTTTATACTTCTCTTCCAGTACATTTATATATGCATACAATTTTGCGCGATGATATATTTTGTATGTACGGTCGCTTATTTACAGCTTTTTTTAATTTTTTTTTTAATTTAAAACCATGTATTATTATTATTATTATTATTATTATTATTATTGATGCTGCTGATAATAATAATAATAATAATAATAATAATAGTAACATATTAAGTTATAACAAATTTAATCGTATGCGCGGAAAAGAAAAACAAGTCTAGCGGGGGAAAAAGATAACCGATGTAAATAAATCAAGAAAGGCGATAAGTTTTATCATTTATTTAGTTTTATTTTGTGTAACATTTCCTAATAATTAACAGGATTAGCAAGTTTCAATAACCTGTAGTTAAGCAAAGAAAAATATTTTACCATTTTTTTATGGTAAAACTTGGATTTCTCTCCTGTCTTAAGTTTTCTACCAGCCATCTTTTTTCAGGTCAACTTGTTTTTTCCGCGTTTCGCGTATATGATTAAACTTGTTATAGTGTTTTCCATGTTTAAAGCTAGTTTCATTTTTAACTGAAACGAGGTCTTCAGTAAAAATAAGGTTTGGAGTAATTCCCTAACTCGTTTCTCCCCGTTTACAATCATCCTAAAACAAATTTGGTTTCTAAAATCCCTTAAAACTATGCGAGAGAGAAAAGAAACCGAGTTAGATTGTAATGTACATGAAATCGCCAACATTCTGCCATTTTGAGTTCATCGTTGTGCGAGGGAGGAGGGTCGAGATACTCTGAGAGGTTTATCCTTGCCTCAGCTTGATCCGTTCTCCCTGGTCTGCCCAAATATGCATTTTCACATTTCCATCTCTCCCTCTCTCTCTATTTTATTTTATTAAAAGTGCTATGTTCAATGTGACAACTATTCTAAATACCTAGTACGTTTAGTCATTAAAAAATTAGTTACAAAACTATAATTTTGTTATGATAATGTATAATCTATAAAATGATTGGTTGGAAATAGCTTTCAATCTTTAATACATGAGAATTTGCTGAGAAATTTAAAACCAGAAATGATTCTATTCGACAGTTTAAATGCTTCCAAATTCCTTTTGAATTTCTGAAGGTCACGAATTCTTTAATTTTTCTCCAACTATTAACAAAAGATTAGAATGGCTGACTTGTTTTCAAAAGAAACGGAAATTAATTACGAATGATTTAATGTTCATGAAATATATTTTTTTAATAGGATTTAAAAAAGTTTATATTAGTATTTTATTACACTTTTGATTAAAATAACTAATCGATTAATAGTAAATTAAAAAAATGTTAAAGTCATGTAAAGGTGAGAAACAGAAAACATCTTTGTATTTTAAAAAAATGGAAATCACCCCCAGACAAGGCATGCAGCCACTTGATGTAAGGAGATAACACGAACGAAATATGATTATCGCAAAGACAGGATGCTTATTGGCATTAGTCTCGAAAAGATCAAGGCTATAGGTAGGAAGAAAACAGTCAGCAGGAAGAGAGTTCCACAAGCCTGCAGTTCTTATAAAGAAGCTATTCGAATAGAAAGGTGTATTACAATGAGGTATCAAAACAGCGAATTGATGGAGACCAATAGATTAACGAGCTGGAACAAAGGAAGCAGGGAATAGATCAGACAATTCTGAAGAACACCTGCCATAATAGTATTTATAGGAAAGACGGAGATGAGCAACATCACGTCTGTGAGAGATGGTGCAGAGAAGAAAGGGTGTGGCCAATCAAATTACACATACGTTTCTGCACCTTATCAACAACCCTCAAATGGGACAAATTCAGCAGCACGAATATGACAACAGTACTCAGACAAAAGTATTAATAAAATTGCCAGACATGATCTGCTGTATGTGTGTTTCTCGCCTATAGGTAACTTTAATAAATACTCATTAAATTATTAAGTTTTATTTACTAGTAATCAAATATTTGTTGAAATCAAAAATAAAATAAAGGAAAACTAAAACGAATAAAAAAAAAATACTATTTTAATAATAATAAAAAAATATAAACATTACTATTTTGAATTATTTTCTCTACCCCCCCTCCCCCCCTCTCTTCTTTACCCTGCAATGTTTCCACCCGGGCAACGTCGGGTAAATACAGCTAGTTGTATTTATGTAAGGATATAGATTAGATAAATGGCATATTTATTTTCTTTAAATATTTTCCTTAGCAGAATAAATGATAAAATACTATATTAGTATTTTTGAGAAATAGTTTGATAATATTTATGTAAATCCAAACTAAAGTTCTTTTTGATTAAACTATGAAGATGTTTTGGAATTTTTGAGATGAAGATTATTTGGATTACTTTTATATATACAAAATTTCAAACCGAATCCTTTATTCAATCCATGTAGCGCAATGGATAAAGGTGTTAAGTAATAATCTGTTCTAAGTGACAGTCTTCTGTAAGCTGAAAGTTCAATCCTCACTAAGAATAAAATAAAAATTGTTTAATATTTCTACCCGATTGACTGAACGAGAACAATCTACCTCTGTGGATTAAATAAAGGATTTAGTTAGAAATTCAATGTAGGTTCTTAATTTGAAAAGATGCATCCTTTGAGATTACATTGACCAAAACGTGAAAATAACAACCAAGATTTTGACTAAGATCAGAGTGTAGTATCTGTTCTGATGGATGCTACACTGTGTAGACCGGTACTGTTTTCGCCTTCTGGTCTTGATTCTGCTGGTCTGAAGTATTGTCCTGTACAGTTCTAGGAGGTGCACCTTCCCAGGCTTTGTCTTCTCACCCTTTGAGAAGGAGTTAGTTTATTGCTAATCGCCTGAGGTGCCTCTACTAGGGAATGTCGACAGGGTTGCCCATGCATTTTTTGTAGGCCAAAGTGCTCTTCCTTGAGGGCGCTGGCTTTTCTATCCTAGTTTCCCAACCTTGTGTCAAATCTGAGATGTGGGAGGTAGATAAATAAAAAATAAAAAAATAAAATAACAACCAAAATTAGAGTAGTCTGAATAATCCAAATACCAATTTTCATTTATAGTTTTAAACATCATAAATTGTTTCTTTATTGATTTCTGGTTAGGTTTATTTTATTTATTTATTTTTTTTAAGTCTGTTTTTATGCAAATAGAATGTTTATAGAATAATTTTCCCCAAGAAAAAAAATATAGCTTGGCAAGAAATTTTCTAAATAATACTAAAAAAAAAAAAATTTCAGACATCGACTCTTCTTAAACCATTTTCCATTTGGGTTATTATTTGATTTAGTTAGCAAATGTCAAAGCTATAAGTTTTTATTACAACTTATAATGTTTGAAAAAAAAAACAAAAAAATTGAGAATGAGTCTATTGTATAATTTAATGTCAATGGCAACAGCAAAAGTTTTATTGATCATAAGACGGTATGGTTAACTTTAGACATTGGACGAGAGTCAAAAGAAAATGACCACTGCCAAGTTATGTAAATTAATTTACTATTGACCAACTAAAAAAAGGGTTTAGCTATTGAAGTAAACTAGATTTCTTTGTTGGCATGTGTATTGGATGTGTACTTGACCTATCGTTAGATCCACACGGATGAAAAGTGTTGCTTTATACTCACCAATATCACCCTAAAAAGGGAGACTAAATAAAAATGCTTAAGTAATGTTTAAATTATCTAGACACACGAGAAGCTTCTACAACTGCTAGGTATATGTCCAACAGGATCATCTATTGGTGCAGTATTCACCCTGGGCAGGTTTAGATGGCTTCCTTCTTCGTCTGCACAGCATCTCTGACCACAACAGTCCATGCACTGCAGTTGCGCATGAGCTCAGCTGAGATGACAAGCCGTCACTATTCCATCGACTAAGTTTACAATTTAATGTTCAATGTGTTTTAGAACTTCGAGAATAGCATAATTCATCCAAATTGAATTCTGATTTATTCACTGCTGAAAATGATAAAACTACTGAGTTAATCAATGTTTGTTTCCCTTAGGCTTTTTTATATATTTTAATCATACAAAATACATGCTAAAATATTCCTTATATTTGAGATTGAGTTATGTTTAAGGTCATACCTATAACAGGCTAAGAGAGTTAACATTTGGGGTCTTTTACTGGAAGCAAGATTTCTAGATCAGCCAATATCTTTTTAGCTGCTAACACTTCACCCTCATTGCTCCGAGAGTTTCATTCTGAAAGGGAATTCTAACCCATCAAATTTATTTCCGCTGAGATTCTGTATTATATCATAAATTACATTTGGATTATAAATTTGTGAGTATACTGTAAAAAGTCAAAATGACTTTTTTAAGAACTATTTTTTTTCTCGATTTAAAAAAAAAATCTTTTAATTAAAAATTTTTATTTTTTTATTCCTTCCCTACTTATTCGTTTCCTTCAGCCAATGGATTTTCATCCCTTTGTTTAAAAGAAATGTTGGTGCTCTTCACTATTAAATGGGCCAAACAAACAAAAGGTGATCTTGCTAAGGACTCTGATTGGTTGGAAGTTGAAGTGGGTGCAGCTTAACTCTAAAAATGTTTGTAGAATGTAAATCCATGCAATTAGCCTGATGATCTCTCTTGAGATTGAAACAAACGTTTCTGTATATCTTAATTGCCATAAGTATTTTTTGTACTATTATATAAATATATACATAGTATAAATATTTTATTTATATAAATATTTTGGATACATATGTGCAAACATGTTTCGGTTATAGTCTTATTTTGGCTAACCCATATCAGGCAGGATTGTCAGGTTAAAAGCAAAAAAAAAAAAAAAAAAAAAAAATTAGCATATATATATATATATATATATATATATATATATATATATATATATATATATATATATATATATATATATATATATATATAATCATTGTTGCTAAATACCTACCAAAACAATATACTTAACTAATAAACACTGCAATTATTTCTTTTTATCGTAATTGCAAATGCACAACCTAGACTTACAAAGTAGAAACTAATAACACAAAGAGACTATCTCAGTTGAACTTTGAAAAAATATAAATAACAAAATCTAAGCTTTTTACGTCTGAGGCTTTATATACAAAAAAAGAAATAATAATCTTTTCTATATTAAATACTATTGTTTCTACTTAACTCGATCACCCAAAATATTTTACCTGGAATTCAACAGCTTAATTACATTTATTTTTAATCTTTTGATTATTTTTCATGCATGCACATTTTAATACGATTTCATCATAATCTCTTATTGTATTTATCCTTTATTGATTAAATTTGCATAATATAGACGAGAAAATATATAAGTTTATTCTGATTTTATTCCTCTACAAATAATTGAATGCAGCTTTCTTTGTGAGGATTTACTTTTAAAGAAAAACTTTTGAAAACTTTTTTGTTTTTCTTTATGGAATTCTAATGCATTTTGTGTAGTAGTAGAATGTTTAGTTTCTATTTACTTGTCTCCCCACGAGGGCAGAGTTAAACACAAGATCGTTTTTGAATCTGGGGAAAATCCAGCTCCCCAAGAAGAGGCATTCTGGATTGCTTCAGTTTAGAAGGATTTCTCCTTCACTGACTGAGGAAGTGGAGTATCAAAACGGATACTACACTCTGATCCTTGCCAAAAGCTCAAGGAGTCTTTTTTAGTCATATATTTTATTATGACTAGTTTTCATTTTCAGCATCATGATAATTTGGGGGTTTATTTGTTTTGACGGTTGTTTTTATACACCCGAGCAAAAATAATCCTCCCTTCAGGCGACTTTTAATCTTAAATTTTATATGATTTTTAAAAAAATGTACATTTCTCTCTATTAAGACCATTTTCGTTTCTATTTCATGTTTGTAAATAGGAGAGGGAGGTAGTCATCGTTAACCCTTGCCTTTCCATGAAGTTATAAAAAAAAAAATGACTTTTTTTTCCTTTGTCCATTTACAAACCATGAAATGTAATTGAAAATTGGCAAAGATATTTTACTAATGCAGCTAACGGAGTCCCACCCTCTAAACATGTATTTAAGAAAAAAATGATAATCTGAAAATTAAGTGCTCAATCATAAATATTTTATTTACCTCTCTCCAGGAGGTTAGACACAAGGTCAGCTGTGGGTTTTGATGAAAGTGTTTTTTTGGAACGAATTGGATTCGAACCCGGTACACCATAAGCATTCCAAAGAATTAAAATTCGTACGCTATATAATAAATAATTAGAAATCTTCAATTAAGTATTTTTTACACTTGCACTGTTTTTAGACGGAAAATCTGTATTAATTGAGAAAAAAAAGGATTTGTATATAACCAAACAGAGGGATTCTAAATGGTTTTGTGCATGTTTTGGATTATCTATATTCTATTAAAACTTAGATCTTGCTTGCTTGTCACCGTGCACACTTAATCTGTACATTACTGTTTTGGATGGTGGTAGGTAGGGCAAATAATGTAAATAAAGGGCGAATTATATGATAGGGAGAGGAATGGAATGATGTAAATAATCTAAGAGATGAAATAGAAGAAAGAGAAAAGGGGATGAGTGGATAAAAATGAATTATTATTATTCAAAAAGAAATATATATATTTATCTGAAAATGGATGACATCACAAAATAAGCTTATTTTTTATGTCTTTATTTTAAATATTACTGTGTTTTTAAAGAATTTTTTTTATAGTAACTAGTAAAATATTGATCATTTTTGTATTTTTACACAAAGTATGTGTGTGTGGAGAGGTAGATATGTAATCCTGCATTATTTTCTTTTTCCAATTATTTATTTATTTTTTTTTTTAGAGATTTTCTCTTCCGTATTTTTGTGAATTATTTATAGGCTGCTTGTAGTGAAGGAGGCTCTTCCTTTATTCTATTGTGTTCTTATCATGAGATGAGGTCAGAATGACTTACTGTGGAATAGGACGATTCTATGGATATTAATGATAGTTTACTGTCTTTGTGTATTACTTGACTGTCTCAGAGGTGCTTTAGAAAGTCAGATTGTAAATATATTTTTTCATATTTGTAAATATATTTATCGGACTGAAATGCTGACATAGTTCATCATCAATATGTAATTTATGTAAACTATTTCTTCTTTAAAGTTCTTCAAGATTGTTTTTAAGGATCTTTAATTATGTGTCTCATTTCCATCACTTGTTGAAAATATATTTAACCTATTTAAATTTTTTTTTAATTAATAAATTGTAATCTCTATTAATAAAACTATCAGATAATCCCTTGTGTATCTGTATGTATGACTGTACGTAACTTTGATAAATACACATTATTCTATTGATTTCAATAATTCAAAGAAAATTTAAAACGAATTAATAAAAAAAAACTATTTAAAAAAAATTGTAATCACAGAAAATAGACTGCTTGCTTTTTCGTTTCTGCTGTAGTATTGTTGAACGCGACTTACAAAAAAACAGTTCATTTTCTCTGTATTAATAAAACTATCATTTAAGATCACGTGTGTTTCTCGCCAAAACATAACTTTGATAAATAAGTACACATTGAATTATTTTTATTTAATATTTGAATATTAATTAAAAATAAAAACAATGGAAACTAAAAATAATTCACAATATAGGCATGTTTATAATTTAAAAAAAACATAGAATTAAAAAAAAATTGATTTGGTTTTCCATTATTTTATTTTTATTTTTATTTTTTCAATAAATATTAGATTAGTAAGTAAATGAAAATAAACAATAATTCAATTTATCAGTTACGTATAAGAGAGAAAAACACATACAGACACAAGATTTTGTTTGATAGATTTATTAATACAGAGAAGAGAATGTTAGGAAATAATTATATTATTTCAATCTATTTGGGGGAGGAGGATATTCTTAGGATGCTTTTTCGTCAACTGTTTTTTTTAGTTCTTCAGTTTTGATTATGTTTTTGATATTATTTTGTTATTTGACTATCCTTAGCCTTTTGTCTGGGAGCAGAACATAGTATCTGTTCTGTCCTGTCAGTGAATTGAAATCCTTCTAGACTGAGGAAATAGCCCCCCCCCCCCCCCCCTCTTTTAGGGATCTGAATATTTCCCACTTTAAGAACTGACCATGTCTCTGACTCTACCCTTGTGGGGAGGCAAGTAAATAGGGGCTATTAACTAAACTTCTTTATAATTTTTTTTACTTCTACATTTCTCCCATTTTTTTCATGCTTGATTGGTTTTGATGTAGAATGATTGTTAGCAAAAGACTACATTCTTGCTTTCATTCATTTCAATTCTCTCTACATAATAGATGGTAGTCCCTCGATCAAGAGGAGGACTGTCCGAATTGTTTGGTGACTTTTGCACATGAATTTGTTCTAAGTGGATTGAGAATGCAACCCACTCTCTCTGTTAGGCAACTAATGATAGTACACGTACATGTATGTCACGAGACCTACCTGATTGCAGGTGTTATTTCAGAGTTTTATCACTCCTCGACTAGTTGCCGTACTATTTTATTCATATCTCCCGGGGGTGGAGATCATATCTTTCTTAATGGTGTAAGTAAAAGTGATGCAATAGTCCAAAGAAACTTGAACATGGTATACAAAGTCCAGTGTGCGCCGGTAACTATTGCACACACACACATACACACAAAATTCACTGCTGATAAAATGATTTTAATATTAGCCAAGTTAAAAACTTATGAACCTATTGTTATCCTTTGGCAAATATTTTGTTCATTTAAAAAAATTTTTTTTATATATAATTGAAGTTTACAACATTGTTTTAGTTGTGGCCTAAGATTACAGTGTATTGTTCTTGATTTTTCTATTTAAAGTATACTGAAAAGATATGTGAATTCTAATTTCAATTTTCTTATAATCTTTTTAAAATGTAATTTTAAGATATTTTGATCTATAATACTACTACCGGGCATTAGCCAAGAGTCTTGTTACTTTAAAAAAAATTTTTTTTATTTTTATTTATTTATATTACCTTTTTCCAAATATGATTTTGAAAGTTAAGTTTAATTATTACAATATTATTTGGTCATTAAATTATTAATTCAACCAAATTGTTATAAAACTATAACTAATTTTGCTATGGTAATGTTGTTTTAATCTCTAAAGTAAAAGTTCTTCTCGGCTGTGGGTAAAATTGCAATTTGTGTTCAATTAATTATGTGCAATCGTTTGTAGTAGGTATTGTGTTTTGTAATGAAATAACTCCAAAAGGGTTGATCTTCCACATAGCAAGACTAAATTCAGTCACTTGTAAAATGGTTCACTTCATGGCATTCTATACTACAAGCCATTTCATGGCACAGTTCAGCTGAGAAGCACGACTTGAGGCCTATTGACAAATGTTTAATTTTTCGGAGATTTTTTGATGGAAATTAAGTTAACTATATTTGAAAATATATAGAATAACATCTGACTCACACCTGAGGATAAGATGTGTTGAAAAATAAATAAATGAAAATATGTATTTTTGTTGTGGAAACTGATAAGTATTAAACAAAACAAAAAGGGTATTAAGATGTCTGGTAAAAGATATGATTCACATGCATATTTTCATTTATTTATTTTTTAACACATCTTAGCCTCAGGTATGGGTCAGAATGTTATTCTATTTATTTTCAAATATAGTTGACTTCATTTTCTTTAAAAAATCTCTAAAAATCAATTTCAATAGGCCTCCAATCATGATTCTCGGCTGTGCCATGAAGTGTCCTGTAGTATAGAATGCCATGGTTCACTCATATATTAAGACTTTGGTTGAATTGCTCTTTTAATTTGAACATGATTGCTGCTTTAGAAAGGCCAGAACTTGATCATTCAAGAACGCATGCCTGTCTAAATGGTAAAGTTGTTCATTTGTCTGTCTGTTATGTAAAGGATTTGCCAATAGGTTGATTAATAAAACTAGTTCAAGTGCCACAGGTGTTTTTCATCTGGTCAGTGATTCATTCTTTTATCACTGGACATGGTCAAACTTTTCAGATTTATCAGCAGTGTGATCTTTTGTATTTCCTTTCTTTTTTTATCCAATTTGTTTTTTTTTTTATTAGGAAAACCTTTTTCTCTCCGTGCTGTTTTTTGAGCTTACACCGTTTTAAATATCCCATTTATGTCTTGATATCTCAGTACAATCATTTAATTGGTTAACATTTAGATAAGTTAAAAAAAGAAAAAAACAATATCGTTATTTATTTATTTATTTATTTATTTTATAACTATTATTGAATTTTCTTTTTGTATTATACCTGGGTAAGTCGAGAAATAATTGATTGTTAATCAATGCCAAGTGAGTCTTCTGGAGGTTGCAGGTTCAATTCTTACTACAGGCGATAATACCTAAAAATAATATAATGTTAACACTTCTACCCAGTAATGACTGAAAGAACGAGAATAATCACCTCTGTAGATTAAATAAAGAGTTAAGTTCTAAATTTCATATTATAGCTTCCTAAACTTAAAAAGATGCACCTGAAGAAAATGGAGGTTACATCTGCCGAAGCATTGAATATAACGACTAAGATGAGAATCGTAGTCTGAATAATCCAAATAATACAACATATCTTTTGTTCATTTTAAGTCCTATATTTTGATTTAATTTCTTGTCTAAAAAAAAAAAACACAGCAAGTTTCAAATTTGATTAATTGTTAGTTCCTTGATAATGAGTCAGTTTTCAATATATTATTTGAAATGAATAGCACTTGAATTGATAAAAACAAAATCTGAAATATATTTTCATTTATTAAAAAATCATTTCCTTTATTATTACTTTCTGATTTGTTTGTTATGAATAAAGTACCACTGGTGCTATATTTATCCTGAGACAAATGCAAGAGAAATACGTTGATTAGAAGAAGAACCTGTATTTTACTTTCGCGAATCTGGAGAAAGCTTTTGTCAGTGCCCAGAGATGTTGTCTGGTGGGCTTTGCGTAAACTAGGGGCAAGCAAGTGGGTGATGAAGGTTGTTCAAGCAATGTAGAGAAATGCTCAAAGTTTAGGTAGAAGCACATCAGGGTTCTGTACTGAGTCCGTTGCTTTTCATTTCTGTCTTAGATGCATTGCCCAAGGAGTTTCGTATGGGTTGCCCAGAAGAGATGCTGTAAGATTTAGTACTAGCATATGAAACAATGGAAGACCTATTTGTTAAGTTAAAAACTTGGAGGAATTCTATGAAAAGTAAAGGTCTGATAGTGAATGTTACCAAGACTAAAGTGATGATCAGTGGTTGTAGTGTTGGAAATCCCCCCCCCTCCCCAGGAAGAGGAAAGTTTGGTGCTTCTTTAGAGATGTGGCCGAGGTTGGCGGACATATGAAAGGGTGCGATAATTCAAACTTTTTTTTTTTTGGGGGGGGGGGGGTATCGAATTTAAAATGGAAAAAATAAAACTTCTGAGGATACGTTAAAATTAAATAGATTTATTGAAATAAATTAAACATCATATAATAAATAAAATGTTCAGGTTACTTCCTCGTCTAATGGACACCTTCCTACATGTCAAATTTTGGCATCGCCACACAAATCAATCACTTCGAGTTGCGTATGGGATAAGTCTCACTCATCTCAGTGCCACAGATGCAGGTCTCGGCACCTGAAATAAATCTGTGTGCTTGCAAAAAATCGATTATTTTGCAATTATCTCTAAGTAAAAATAACAGGTCTTCTAAGTTCAAATCGTTTGCGTCCATTTTGTGTCAAAAAATATTTGACTATCTCCCTGTTTCATATTTCCACTGTCTCTAAAGAAGCACCGAAAGTTCCCCTTCTCAGGTTGAAGAAAGAGTCGGGTGCAACTCAGTTTTTTTGTGGTACTTGCCAGCATTGATCACACAAGAAGTGCAGTGGAATTACTGGTGGATTGAGAGACGATAACCAGTTTGTGTGTAAGAAATCTAAGAAAATGGAGATCGATGAGAACTCAGATGTGGAGAAAGTATATTTGATTGGTGTGGCTATTGAGCTTGTTTAGAAGTTTTGTTATCTTGGTGATACCATTGGAGCATGGAGGAGTAGGTGCTAGTGTTATTGCAAGAATTAGGAGTGGATGGAGTAAGTTCAGGGAACTTCTGCTATTACAAACCAGCAGAGCGTTACCACTGTCGACCAAAGGAAGAGTCTATCAGACGTGTGTACGCAGTGTGATGATATATGGAAGTGTAACCTGGCCAATGAGGCTTGAGGACATGTGTTGCATGGAGAGAAGTGATATGAGAATAATATTGTTGATGTGTAATATGAGTCTTAAAGACAGGCTTAGATCTGGTGACCTCAGAGGAATATTAAATCTGGAGAGTATAGAGAAAGGTGTGCAGAACAGGGGATTTCAGTTGTATGGCTATGTTGAAAGAATGGATATGAGTTATTGGGTTGATAGTGGAGGCTAAGGAAAGCATGGGAGGAAGTGATAAGGATGGATTTGAGAGAAAGGAAGATAAATAAAGACCAGGCTGGAGATATGTTAGTTTAGAAGTGAATTTCTAAAAGCCGTCCAACACATGCCAGCATGTAAAATGGACATTACACGGAATATGATGATGAATGTTAACATTATGACTTGAAGCGATTTTATTCTAGATCGTTTGTTTTTCTTCACTAGTTTTGCACTTTTAAAGTGAACATTTTTATTTTCGTTTCATTGTCAATTGTTTAGGTCAATGGTCTAAGACAGTGTTTCTCAACCTTATTCTGGTAATGGTTCCCTTCAATTCAATGGGAGTTCTTTATTGTCCCTTCATGTCCACTCCAGTTCTTATCCCTATCACTCAACTAGGGAAGTAGCTTGGATAGTACTGTGTGAATTAAATTATGTTTTAGATTTAAGAATAATATTATTCAAATAAAATATTTTTGTAAATATCTTATTTGAATAAGCTTATTTACCGAATGAAAGATTATTAGAACACAGGTGAATTACAACCAATTAACAATTACAAACAGAAAAAACATTCAACGACAAATTAATTTAAAGAAATAAGTTTGAAATTCAAAACCAAACGCAACCATTTTGCATAGATGAGACAAAAGAATGATAAGAACAGAATGGGTTAATTGATAATTTTACTTAATAATAAATTTAATATTTTAATTTTAAATAATTATTAATTACAAAATACTCTCTATCTGTATTTTGAGTGTTCTATTTTTTTCTGTGACCCTTAAAAATATCTCGTGTTCCCTTCTTCCTCCCGTATTGAGAAACCTCCCCTTGTCTAAGAAACATCCTGCGATGTATTTATGTGTCGATTTGAGTGCATGTCTTAAAATTCTTTCATTTGTGAAAATATAGGTGGTATAGTTCAATTTCCCAATTGTTATCCATTACTCTCCCCCCCCCCCTCTCTCGCCTCCCCCCCTCTCTCTCGCCTCCCCCCCTCTCCTTAGATTAAAAATATCATCCTACTACTGACTGAACCCTGTTTTTATTGTTGTATTACACATCCTTCACTCTAGTTGCATGGGGGGAGGGGTTGCTGCTGCTGCTGTGTGTGTATGTCTCAATCCATACATACTACCCCCCCCCCCCACACTTTTTTTTTCATTTTAATTCTCTTCCTTAGACAATACATTTGTTTTCAGTATGAAAGAAGTCAGTGGCAGATTCCAACCATGAAAATGAAGAAACTGGGACAGTTTGAGTTTTAGGATTGTTTAACTGCATTCATTTCACAGAATGGAATCTGGCTTTGTCTAATAATAGATATTGAAAAGTCAGAATAGTATTAAATAACATTTTCATATTCTAATGTTTTCAGACAGTAAATCTATCTTCAATATGTAACACTGTCTTATGTCAAAGTTTAAATATTTAATGTTATACCAAAATAAAAATACAGTTGGTAAATTACATGATGCACATTTAAAACAGGGTTTTCTTATTGAATCAAATATTCTCATTACATAAATCTGTTGTGCCAGGAAGATAGCCTGAAACTAAACATCTTAATTCATAAATGAATGTTATAATTAAGCAAAAAATAAAGAATGATAATAGAATTATAAATCTGCTTTATTTCTAAAAAAATAAATGAAATAAATGAAAGAAATATATAAAAAAAATATATTTAGTTACTAGTGAGACGTAAGTAAAGGACTTTTTTAATTCCTGGAAGAAGAGAAAAGAAAAATGAATAGTTTATATATTAAAAAAACACAACAATTATCTAAAAACAAATATAAGAATTTGGAAAACAATTTTGACTTGAATGTTGCCAAAGATAATGAAATGTTTGTTTTGTAACTATTAGGTCATCTCATAAATTCTGTCCGGGTTTTAAATCTCTGAAAATTAATAGTAAGTGGGAATGTTTAATGGAAGAATAAAATTTATATATTTGGACACATTTAGCTTTATATAAAAAAAAATTGTTTTTACAGGAAAAATTAATTACAATTCCACCGTTGAAAGCCTTTAAAATTTAATAGTAGTCAAGGAGCATTTTACTTTTAGACACATAATCAAGTCAGAACTTTCAGTTGAGTGTAATAAAAAGCTCCTTAAGGCATCACTTAAAGAAAACCCTGCAGTATCAGTTGAAGATTTGGCAATAAAGCTTTCCTCAAACCATACAACTGTTCATTGTAATCTTCAACTTGAAACTGTTCCTAAGCTTGAAAAATATGCGCCTCATGGAGTGTCTGCAGTTCTCAACTTGCGATTTGCAATTGTTTTCAGACCATTCATTTCCTGTAAAATAAAATTTTATAAAAGTTAAGTGTCCAAATATGTATATGTGATATATAAATATTTAGTTCCATCAGACATTTTTACTTACTATTAAATTTCAGAGAATTGAAATCCGGACAGAACTTATGGGATGACGCGATATTATATTCTGACTGGATTACTTGTTTATGGTAAGTAATATATTATAACGATAAGCTAAAAAATGACAACACTTACATGTCTTTATAGATCTTTACTAAACAGAATATTAATCTTTATTTCATTATAACTGAAGTACTGAAAGAAATTAATATACTGACACGTTCGTTGAGCAAATATTTTCATACATAACTTAAAAAAAAAAGAAGAATAATGAAAGAAAGAAAAAGAGGTCTTGAGTGTTCAAAAATTAAAAAAAATGTTATGCATATTGTTTCATTTAACAAAATATAATAACAAACTAATTTTCTACTTACTTCAATTTAATCATCTGTTTACGCACACATTAGAATACAGGTAAAATTTAGTCTGATGTGAAAAGAATGTTTTCGTTCTTTTTTTCCCCCGAGTGAAACGGACGTTAGAATTCAAAATATTTTGTGCGTTTATGAAGTGGAACAATTTTTATTTCTTTTTCTTTTTTTTTTAATAAATTAATATCGATGTTATGTACAAAGTTTTGTTGGGAATGTGGTGTAAAATAGCTAAGCTGGATCTAAATTCAAGTTCTGTCTGGGTTAGTATTAATTTGCTGATTAAAGAAGATAAGTTGTAGAAGCCGTTATGTTGTTTAATTGTGCCAATTTATAATGAGTGCTAATTCAAGAAGTCTTTGGCAAGATTTATTTAAAACGAATTTAATGAGTCTAGCATGTTTAAAGTTAAAAGAATGATTGTTTTAATGCATGAAAGAATAGAACATTTAGAGAATTTTATTTTTTTTATATCTCTTTTATGTTCACTAAGCCTTTTCTTAAGTTTGCATCGAGTTTTACCAATGTATATCTTATTGCATGGGACAGTATATATTCCTGCATTAGATGTGAGTGTTTTAGGAAAATGTTTCGTTTATAGTGTTTATTTTATGGTTTGTGATGTCATTTGTATTGAAATTCCTAATTTATTTAGTGTTGTAAATTATTGTATTATTAGCGTGGGTAGGTAAAAGATGTCTGTTTATAAGAAAAAGAGCGAACAAAAACATTCTTGTCATTTCACAGACGAACCACATATTTTTAAATATTGTTTTTCTTTAAATCAGGCATCTTGAAAAAGTCTTGAAATAAAGATGAAACGTTGATGAGTATATAAATAATTTTCGATTATATCTTTTTTTCATTTTCCATTATGTTGGATTATTATTGCCATAATTATCATCAAATATATATCTATCTATTACAGACCTTTTATAATTTTTCTCACTATATTATTATGATATTACTCTATGATATCTCACTACTTATAATATTACTCAGCATTGCCAGGAGTCTTTTTACTTTCATTTTTGTTTTACTTCTGATTTTTTTGATTTAACCAAATTATTACTTTTTAAAAAAATATGATTTTAAAAGTAAAATATTATTATGGTATCTTTATTCATTAAATCATTGAACCAAATTGTTATGAAACGATTACTAATTTTGTTATGGTAATGTTGTTTGAAATAAGAAATTTAAAAAATGATTTGATGTAATTATTATGTATATGCCCCCTTCGTGGGTTGAACCCTCGTAAATGAAATCACCAACTACCATTAGCAATAAAAATAAAAGGAGCACTTTTTGGTAGGTGACAGTGTTTATATAGACATTGATATTTCACTTACTCGTAGCAAAATGGTTAAAATCGCTGATTGTCAATAAAACAGTTGGCAATTTAATTAAATTATTTAAAAAAGGGTTCGTTTTAGTACTTTATTTTTTAATTTTTTTAATGAAAATCGCTAAAAAGAATTACCACTTCAAGATCAAAAACTAGCCAACGATAAGTGTTATAATGATAGATTCTTTCCCAGAAAACAGCAATTCTTCCTCCTTTGTCAGAAACATCGTTTATGGAATGTGAGGACAACATAAGGGAAACCCAAGGTCCACTTTCTACTCTGCTTATGTTATTGCATTTTTGATTTAATAAATAATCAATTAATGTTAAATAAAAACAAATTGTGAGTCTTGTAGTAAGCACACACTACAGAAATTAGTTCATATAATATAGGGGGTAGGTTGTTCTCGTTCTGTCGGCCATGATCGAATAGAAGTGTTGATTATGTCATTTTTAGCTGTCATCACTTATAGTAAGGGTTGAACCTTCAACGTCCAGAAGACTATCACTTTGAACTACAAGTTATAAAAACAATGTCTTGATTTTTATCAAAATACAGTACTTTTAAAATACTTGTCATTAAGTAGAAATAAATTTATATTTTCGTTCAAAAACCAAAATGTCCAAATTGTCTTACTTTTCCATTATAATTGTTTTGTAATTTTATGTCAAAGACCGCGATACAGATGGAAATCATCTTTTACTTTTGACAACAATAAACTCTTCAACAAGATGAGTAAAAATACATAATTTTTTTTATGCAATTTGTTTTATCCCAGAGACAGACATTATGTTTAGCAAACAAGAATAATACTTTATCTCTCTTCTAAATTAATTTTTTTCGGAAATTGTGGGAAGGCTTTATTAATCGAAGTTAGATGATGATGAAATTTCGCACCACAATTGTCCAGTAGTTGAAAAGAACAAATGGGACCGTTTTTATAACAAGAAATTAACATCTATTTTTCAACTTTGAAATAAAATTTACAAAATTTATTTATTTATTTATTTACCATTTTATTAAAGTACAAAAATAAATGCTCTTTCATTTATCTTTTGTTTTAATAACATTTTCAAAGTACCCATCCCAGGATATGTTCATAATACTGATTTACCCTTTAATTAGTGTAAAAGAAATAAACCTGGAAATACTTTAAAGTAAGGGTAAAAACGGATTGAAAAAGAATTTACTATTGAAGTTATGAACTTAAAAATTTGTTTTATTTTGTAGAGTTAAACTGATTGCAGGATTTTGAAATTTTGTTAATCTGTATAATTTTATGCTATTTGCCTGTTTTTTTAAACGTGATTAAAGTTAAAAAAACCCTTTTTACTGGAAAATCTACGTTTCTGGAAGAATCCCTTTTTATAATAATAAACAAAAATGATAAATATATAAAGTTATTAATCATTGTTCCAAGTCTCATTAGAATCACTTCTGTAAGTACAGTGCATTAATGATATATTATATATAAAATAAAAAAGAAATATCTCTATCTATATATCTCATATATATATATATATATATATATATATATATATATATAAGAGCTGGGCACTTTCGAGTAGCTTTAATAACAAGCAGTACTAATAGCTATATGCGAGATCCGAACACCGGTTCGTAAGATCACTCTGAGCTGCCTGGTAAATAACGGCCACGTGTCGCTATTTACAGTTAAAGTTATTCTATATTTACTAATTAATTGACGATGGCCCTTTGGTTAAGATCACCGACTACGAATCAGTGGCGATTTGTGTTCGGGGTTCGCGCCCACCGACCGTTGAAAATTAGTTGCTAGACTGAAGATTGCGTTAGCATGAAACATCGATGTCTCTAGGTATTTAAATATTTAATATTTATTAAAAAATATTATTGTTTATATATATATATATATATATGAGAGAGAGAGAGAGATAGAAGAAAAAAGAGTGATAAATATGCGACGATTGTCCAAATTTATTTCAATTGTTCAATGCAAGGTGTATTCAGTAATAAACTAGTGTTTATTATTCTTTCCTTAAGCCAAGGCTTTTCAAAGATCGAAATCTTATCATCAGAGGAGAAATACAGATGGATAAGTTGGCTTTCGAAAAAACCAAAGTTCAAATATTTGAAAAATATGAAAATTATTTTTGTTAAAAAAACGCAGTGAATGAAAAGAAAAATTCCGTGAAAAATATATGCAGATATATAATTTATTTAGATACTGTATATTACATGTTTCAGCAATGTACCGTGGTTTCATCCAAAGATGTCTAAATCTGCCCTTTTGGATGAAACCGCGGTACATTGCTGAAATATGTAACATACAGTATCTAAATAAATTATATTAGCTCTCTTATATGATCGATCACTTTATTTGATTTCTTTTCATATACAACCTAACTATATATATATATATATATTTGAAACCAAAATTTAAAATAATAAACATTTCATTCATAAACACAAGACTAAAACTTTCACATTCATTCATATAAATAAACATTATCATTTTAGTAATTTTAAGACGGCGAGTAAGCCACCATCTCCCTCCCTTTTCTCTTCTCGCTTATGCCTCGTGGTGAGCAATGTACGATTAATTTAAGAAAAGCTTTTCTAATTTATTCATTTTCTTTTTTTTTATCAAATCACTTTAATTGATTACTGTTAATATCGAGAAAACTATTATGTAATATATATATATATATTACTAGCAGGACCCGGTGTCCCAGCGCTGCCCGTGGAAAATATAACAGACTGATTGTTAATTTAACAAATGAATGATGAGTGTTAAAAAAAAATCTTTTTTGCTATAGGAACTAAATCCGATGCGTTCTTTGTTGGGAGGGGGTCTAGTTTTAAGGCAAGTACATGTATTTTTGTGACCTTGTCACACGGACTTAGGGTTAGTGGTAAAAAATATGATTAAATACCCTCAAAAGTTTGAATTCGTTATTTCTGTTTTCACATGTAATCGCCTAAAAAAGAAAGCAGCAGAATCTCATGTTTTTAGCATGGTAGTAATTAGTGGAGGGTGAAAATTTTAGTAATCATTTTTGCTATAGGAAATAAATCAGATGCGTTTTTTTGGGGGGAAGGGGTGTAGTTTTATTAGGCGAGTACGTGTATTGTATTATCATTTTTTTTTTAACCATACATGCTTTTTATTATTTTAAATGTAAGTAATCTACCTTTCCAGTCCCCCCCCCCCCCCCCCAAAAAAAAACCCTACTGTTATTCTATGTTTGCAATTCGGTAAAAATGACAATGTATTCTTTTGTAATGTGTGGGTAATATACTACTTGACTATTAAAATGAATGAGTACTCCATGACAGCACTGTTTGGAAAGTAAATTTTGATGATTTAAAAACAATTACATTCGATGATAAATAATTGAATCTATCACGAATACGCAATAAGTTTTTAGAAAAAATGCAAAGCATTAGACTACAGTTATTTTCTACAACAAAGGTACAAATCGTACAAAAAAAAGAAACTATTCCGTTTAAGATGCGAGGAACAAAAATTGTTGCAGAGGCAGAGAAGAATATATAGTTCGTTTAAGATGCAAAGTAAATTTGAAAAAAGTTTAATTTACCAACAGGCAGCGACACACCTCCTTCTCCACCTATCGCCTCTGTAATGATTAAAAGGGAAGTAGGAGAATTGTATAATCGTATTAAATGTCTAAATGTACTTACTAAATCTGATAAAGATGTCAGTTATTTTGTAATTCAGTGCATGATCTGTTTATTCGTGACACGGTCAGTATGAAATGTGTTTAATGCCTAAGTAAGCTGATCGCTGATTGGCTGTTTCGGGAATTCTAAAGCGGTGTAACAGGATCGTATTACCTTGTGAAATGATCTCTAAGCAGTGTTTGAGGGGAGTCACAGGTATAAAATGTTAGCGAGAACTTAATGTGCTACCCTTTCTTTGGAGTACCGAGTTTGAAGAGTTATTTGTTGGGGACAAATAATAGGAATTAATGTTAGATTTTAAAAATAGGTGTAAGTTGCTAGGAACACGGTCTAGGTAAATGGGCGTATGAAGTGACGATTTTCGAAGCATTTGATGCAGTAGTTTTCTTGCCTACTCTAGGAGAATTCGAAGGGGAAAAAATCAACTTCACTATATATATATATATATATTATATAATGTAGGAAAATAGGGCAATTAAATTACTATTGAGTAACACAACCATTAATTTATTATTAGCGGTTTAAAAAAATAGTTATGCAAATGAAGTAAACAAATACTTGTTTGGTCTTTTGCTTGTTACTATATATACAGTATTTCAAAAGAGTATTATGCATTTTTTACCTGGCACACGCTAGGAAGTAAGTGTAGTATCTGTTCCGATGGATACTGCACCCTATAGACGGATGTCGTCTTGTCCTTCGGGGCTTGATTCCACCTGTCTGTGGGTTTGTCCTGTGCAGTTCTAGGAGGTCCACCCTCCCAGGCTTCGCCTCCCCTCTTTGGGGAGGAGTAAGTTTATTGCTTACTGCTTGAGGCGCCCCTACCGGGGAATGCCGACGGGGCTGCCCAGGCAATTTTTAATGGCCAGAGTGCTCACCTTCTCGGGCGCTGGCTTTTCAAACCCCACTTACTCGACCCAAGCTGTGGTCACATCTTACTTGTGAGAGTAAGATAAAACTGGCCTTGTGCCTAACTCCTGCAGAGGAGTAAATAAATATGCATTATTAATTTAAATTAGAATATCCCGTTTTGATGGTAATATAGTTGTGAAAAAACTTTTGCATTTATTAATATATATATATATATATACACACACACACACATAATTAGCAGGCCGAGAGTATATGGCAGTATTTATATTTTTAACAGTACATTCAAACCTGTTATTTTGAACTAGATGAATAAATAAAAATAGAATAGTTTAAATAAAATTTTGTACGTCCTTGTGAAATTATATTGTTATTTTTAACTGAAAGAATGTAAATGGACCTTGACTTGCGAGCTATGAAAAAAGAAGAAAAAAATGAGAGGATAAAAAGAAACTTATTTTTTGTTTGTAGGATAAAGTGTTGACAAAATTAATTTCTCTCTCTTTCTCTCCTCTAACTTACACACTAACCATTTGCAAATAGAAGTCGTCGGTGTATGTCTAGATCAGTATCTTACTGAAGGAAATGCGGGCTGTATATAGTATGTAATCAATTAAATCAATGGGAATTAAAATTGTTAATAGTAAAGAACAGAGACTGATAAATTTGTTAGTTAAGAAGATGTATATATCTAAAAAATCGTAAGTGAACAGGCAGCAACAGAAATAAATGTATTTTAGAAAATGAATTAAATTGCCACCTAGCAATCAAAATTTGGATAGCCATTTGCAATTTTACATATATTTAATTTTGTCATGGTAATGTTGTTGTAATCTTTGTTTATAAAATTATTGGATGTAAATAGCTTCCCAAACTTTCAATCTTTTAATACGTGAGGATTTGCTAAGAATTTTAAAGCCAGAAATAACTTTCTTTTTGAAATGTTAAATGCTTCCAAATTGCAAGTTGTCATGAAGTAATTAATTATTATTTTCTTTTCTTTTTTTTAAAGATAAAAATGGCTGATTTGTTTATGAAAAAATCGAAATGCATTCTGATAGAATTGATTTTGTAATCTTTTTTTTTTTTAAATAAGATTTTTTAAATTTCATTTTATTTTACACATTGCATTTTTGATTTCAATAAATAAACGATTAATAATAATAAAAAAATAATTCTGTGTAATTATCAGTTACGTTGACAGGAGAAATAAACACACACACACACGTGAAGTTGTCTCATAATTAATATAGAGATTTGTAAGGCACTGATTTTGTATCCAGTATAATAGCCTCTAGTTTAAAAGCAATTACTTACTGAGTTTTCATCCTGGGACAAAGACCAGATGTTCCTGCTGCCGCCTTGTAAATCTTATAGTACACCCCTGTTTATCTAATCATTGCAAGACTCCATTTTTTTTCTATTACCCTAACTCTTTTCTGTGAATGCAGATCTACAAATGCTGCAGAACTGCTACTTGCCTGGCAAACCGCATACAAAGCAAAAGATGCAATGGCAGATCTGTACATTTATTATAGGTCAGTGCAGTTTATTATAATTCGCAACCAGTCGTGTCTCAAAAATAATCTAGTATAGATGATAATGTGTTCGCATGAAATATGAATATTTTACTTTGAAGATTCATTCAGTAAAATCTTAGTTAAATGATATACACCTTTACATTTATTGAAAATATTGTTTTATATTTTGGACAATTCTATTTCAGCATTATTGAATATAAAAATTGCAATAACTCAACATATTAAACATTTTGTTTATGCGATAATACCTAGTCTGCAATTTAGATTGTTTTTTTTTTTTGTTTTTTTTTTTTTTTAACACCATTTTCTAATTATGTGTAAAAAGTTTTGAGATGAGGATTAGTAATTTGTATTATTTAAACTTCTGTTGTCATCTTGGATGTTATTCCTGCAATGGTTTGACCGATGTAACCTCCGACCTTCTTCAGGTGCATCTTTTTAAATTCAGGAATTTTTATGTGGAATTCTGGAATCTATACTGAATAAAGGGTTCAGTTTGAAATTCCGTATAGATTCCTGGGTTCTGAAAGATGCACCTGAAGAAGGTCGGAGGTTACATCGGCTGAAACAGTGAAATAACAAGATGAGAATGATAGTTAAATTCAAATAATACAAACCATTTTCTAATATTAACTTTTAATTCATCGTCTACAAGTGTCGTCCCTTTAGCATAAAATGCTATTTTGAGGCCAAAAATTTATTTGAATTCTCAAATGCATATTTTTTTATCACAAATGTAAAAGTAGGGAAGGGGGGGGGGGGCATAACAAAAAAAAAAAGAAGACAATTTAATTTTAAACTAAAGTACCATAGAAGATAAATTTGTAAAACTAATATACACTTATACGAGCCGTTGAAATCATTATCTCTTATGGCGATAATGTTTTGTGTTGCAGGTGATGACCACATTGAATATTTGTAAAACAGGAAATAAAAGTTGATTGTGGTTAGAATACTTGTGACTTGGCTGTAGTTTTTTTATTATGTTTTCTTATTAAAATATTGTGTAATGAAATCAGTCAATTATTGCTGTATAAATAAATACAACATTCATAGTATACAATCGATTGAACACAAGTTTCTATTTTACTCAGAGCTGTCGGAAATTGCGAGTGCATACCTTTCCCAACAGTATTTAATGATGTAAATGACCCCATCAGATCTGATAAGAGTTAAACTATGTAGGTTGCGTGCTATCCACGAGGTCAAGATTAGTCATGATCTTCTGAAAGTAATAATTTTAAACAACGTAGGCTTGAATATATGTTAATCGTAACCGTTTCAGTTAGTAAATATTCCATTTGAAATTAGTCAAATTTTAAAAACTTTTTATATCTTCATTACTTTTCAAAGTGTTTATAAATAATTTTAAAAAAAAACAATACATTACGATAATTTTTTTATCTTACTTTTTTTGTGAAATAAAAAGAATACATTGTTAAAATATTCTGCTTTATTGCTCCAAGACATGGCAATATTCATTACCTTGCTTGAAGAAAAAAGGAAATCTCCTTAGTTTGATGTTTGTAGAATCTAAATTGATTCCATGGCACTTGAACACGTCTAGAATTGAACATATAAAGATCATTTTTAGTAGCAGTTTTAGGGATATTATTTTTCTCTTTTATATATCTTATTATCGTACATATATAAAAAAGTGGTAGTTCCTGTCTGATATAAGGCATAAGCACGTTGACACACCGGTTCCCGTTAGATCGCCGGTTAAGCGACGTTGAGTATGGCCAGTACTAAATGGGTGACCATTTGGGAATACCAGGTGCTGTATGTGCTTTCCACTTATCTCGGCATTGTTTCCAGTTGTCCTGACTTCTTCTTGCCATTGCAGTAGGCAGTACCGACTCAGGAGAGGAATGGTTGGAGGATTGCACAACCCTGACCTCACTATTACACACACATGCTCCATTACAGGGGAGTATCCATTGTCTTTTGAGACTGAATGGAGGCCATCAATTCCTGCCTGTTTATTTATTCATAAACTCCTCATAAGGTTTTAGATATAGACCTCCATAACCATATCTATATATGAAAATACATTAACCAGGTTATTTGAACAAGTATATTTCATTTTGATCAAATAGATTTCAGTAATATTGTGGAGTTTGCGCTCACGATTGACATCCACGTTCACTCTTCCCTCATTTCAGAAAAAAAATCAAATAATAGCAATACTTGAGTATAAATTGCAGACATCATGTTTGCACTATAAATCTATTCTTATGGCATTTAGAACAGAGGATATATGTAGCAGTGAGGATAACATTCTCTCTCTCATATATATATATATATATATATATGTGTGTATATATATATATATATATATATATATATATATATATATAATTAATCAAGTTCAAATATATTGATAAAAATGAACATAAACCAATTTTTTTTTTTAAGTACTCAATAACGAGTAGAGCATTTATAAAATGTACCAGTGTTTATTTAATTTTATGAAGGAAAACTTAAACCTACTGAAGATGTTTTTATCCTGAATTTTAATAAAAATTTAAATTACAGCAAATTTCCCGAAAATTTCTGAACTCCACTAAAAAAAAAAACCCAAACAAAACTCTAAATCCATAACCTTTGTCATGTAAACTGTTTTTAAGCAGTTTTCACCATGACTTGCAATTATTTTTAGGGTTTGATTCAATTACACTTGTTAAAGGATGTATTCATATTTTGAACCTGTTCTATGGCAGCTACACCAGTTATCTTTATACCTATAAAGTTGCACCATTTCCAATTCTAACAGTGAGATTAAAATTCAGATTTCAACATCACACAATAGAACAATAGTTTCTAATATACTGATCATGTATATGCGATCAAAGTTGTAAGGTTAACTAATTTGCATATTGTTTTGCAAAAAGACATCTCATTAATTACTCGTTTTTTTCTCTTCAATTTCAATGATTGTTTTCATTTTAATATAACACATTTCTATTTATGAATATTTTTATATTGTGGATAAAAGCTTTCAAGGCATTATTTCGTGAAAACGACCGTTCCAGTTAATTTACTTCTGAGTGAACTTATTTGATTTTCAAGTTGAGATCCAGTTATAAATTGTAAATTAAAAACAAAGCCCCCATCCACCCCTCTCTCCCAAACAACACGTATGTACACACCACAGGCAAGCAAACAAGTCGGTGAATATTTGTCCCCAATAAATAACTGGGAACAGAAGTTTCTTGATTTCCTCAATTTTCCCGGGCAATGCCAGGACACAGGTCTTGCTAGTTAATATCCTATTTACTAAAATACTATAAAGTGATAGTTATAATCTATTATTTTATGTAGATAAGTGCTTCAGCTAGGTATGCTTAATGATAACACACAAGTAATCCTTTGGTGTCCAAAACTGACAATAATTACACTTATTATGATTTGGATAGTTACAATTTTGAGCAAGTCGGGTTGCTAAGAAATAAAATGAACATAAAATTGTCACGTCATCGTCTGTTTAGAAATTAACATTTAAACATAATATTTAAAATTAACTTTTTTAAAGTATGTGTAGCAGAAGTTAAAGGCAGGACGGACTGCAGACTGCTTTCACCGAAACCACTATTCCCATCGTTGAAAGAGACAGCATCTGGTGTGCTGCATATGTGTGAGAGGGGAAGCTGATATGAACACCTGATAACAAGAAAGAGTGGTAGACTGTCAATTTGAGGAAGCCATTATGCAAATTATTCATTCTGGAACTGATTGTATTTTTTTCCTTTCCATCAGTTGATGTTTTGAACTGTTAAAAGAAAGACATCCTGCATTTTTATTTTACTTTGTCTGACAACTCAAAGGGAGTTGGAACTCTCCTCCTTGGGCTTTTGTACTTCTTGTATGGAAACATTCAGTATTCCTGGCTAAAGTTAAGATGTTCCAGTTACATAGTTAGCCACAAATGTCTTCAATATGTTATAATTTCAAACAATTCAATTGATGTAATTACCAAACGATACTCTAAGTAAAGCAATTAAACGTTATAAAAATCCGATTTAAAAAACAAAACAAAAATAAACTGGGAAAAGAACTAGTAACATATATATATATATATATATATATATATATAAACTGCACTTTACTCAAGACTTAATCCTCTTTCCAACGCCGTAAGTTCATCAAAAGCGCTGTAATCCTTCTCTCATCACCATCTAACGTAAACCGTAGACTTGGATCTTACGCCTTAAGCAAACATCTGGCAAAAACCGCACTCAAACAATGCAATATACCATGCCACTGCATAACAAACTCTGATCCCAGTTAAAGTATTACTCAATTTTACAGCATTTCATTCATCTTTCTATTTCTTTTCCTTTTCTTGTTTTTCTTTATCTCCCCCCTCTTTCCATTTTAACATCTTTGTCGGACGCACTGTAGAATTCTTTTTTTTTTCTTAAATAGTTACGCATGTCCTAAAAACATCCCGTTGTCTTCTTTTTTTCCGGTTTTGCCGTTTTTCAAGAAATTAAAAATCTTCACTTTTTCTAAAGATGTCTTTGATCCAAACTGAATCAGTAAATCTTGTTTTTGATGATTTTTTTCCTGTCTAATTTGTTTTTCCTTTTTCTTTTTTTTCACACATCCTCTCACCTTGGCATTTAATTTTATGATATATCATGTATTTTATCCTCGTATATATATATATATATATATATACATATATATATATATATATATATGTATAACTATTTCATACCATGTCTATTTCGTCACTAACAGAAAAGCCCACTAAACTGAAACAACTTTTAAAAATAATTTTTACACATTAATTTCATTTTGTTATTAAGTTGGTTTTATATATAAAGTAGACTGTCCCCCCCCCCTTTATCTTTGACCATGCAACTCCTATAAACCGTAGATAATATTAAATAAGGAACTAATATCCGAAACACTGATTATTATTTTAATTTAAAATCATAAAAGCATACTACTTATAACATTGGTTTTGTAAAATGAATAAGAAATGCTCCCTTTGTTTACACAAATAACAGAATACCGAGTTTGCGCCTGTTTCTTACTTTTTCACCTAAATGTATCCACATTCTGGAATTTCAGACTCAATAAACAAACACCCTGACTTTTAATTAAACTAGATTGAAAATGGCGTTCTCCATCCACTAATTTCAAGTTTGAGACAATTTTATTTCCAACTAGCTGGACTCGCCACCGGCGTTGTCTGGGAGAAATATACAAGAATGAATTAAAATTTGTCAACATCCGACAGAACACAAATAGGTCACATCAGACAATTTTAATGTTTAGAATAATTGTCGGTTTTGAATTGTTGAAGAGGAAGAAAGAAAGGAATGAAGGAAGGATGAAAATGCAGTTGTAGGAGTCTTCCTGCCCATCCCATGGTACCGGTATTTCTGCAGAATTTTTATTTTTGATTAAACACCTGCTCTATCTATGATAATGGGCACTTTTAAAATTAAAGAGGCCTACAGAGCCCTATTAAAACCAATCCCCCCCCCCTTATCTTTGTATAGAAATTCCTTTTTTTGTGAGAAAGGAAGAAATATGAGTATGCCTCCTGAGCACTAATGAAACACAAATATAATTAAGGAGGTCTGCAGAGCACTAATAAACCATGTGTGTTCAAAGAGAAATGATATTTACAATAGTTTAAGTACTACATGTTACATTGATTTCTTTTCAAATTACTACATAATGACATTGAATTAAAAAAAATCCGGTTCATAGTCCCCCCCCCCCTCCCTCATAGGCTAAAGTAAATGTAAAAAAAAATAAAATAATAAAATCTATGAGTTGACTGGATTCAAACCCTAAACCTCTTGGTCTTGGATCTCCGTCGCTAACCTCTGGGCCACGAAAGTGAGTAGAAAATCTATTGAAAAATAAGTCACTTAAACGAACCTGTAGCTGGTATGCGTTTTATTTGACCATACGTCAGAAGGCAAACAAATATAGGGTCCACACGTTTTTGGTCATTTCTATATGATCAAATTGATGTTTTTTTTTACAATTTTTGGATATTATGCGTGAGGAAAATGTAGGATTCAGAAAATTTCAACTTTATGGATTCTGTTGAGTATCTTAGCGTATATTGACTTAATTCGGAAGTTGATTTGCTGAAGAAATTGTAGCCACCATGTTGAATAATGAAACACTATCTCGAATTATGTTTGTTAATTGCATTCTCTAAAAACCGGAATGAGTATAACTGTATATGTAGAAATAACGTAATCCGATATTCTCGAAAATCAGCAGAATTAGAGGGAGCTTCCATTAAATGTGTGTGTAATGTTTTGTATTATGTAATAAATTAATAGCAGACGAATAGTAAATATTAACAGACACGTTTTTGAAAAGTAGACGTTGTTTATTAGTTCCCGGTGTCGATGGGGAGAGTGTTAGTACTGAAGTCTTAGGGGGGAAAAGTTTTTGCTACCACCTATATGGAGTATGTTTTGATGAGAATCGAAGATGGTGGGGCAAAAGTAATATTTAGTGTTAGCTGGAGAAAATCATCACAAATTTACTAAAACATGCTTGAGTGAGTAAGCGTAATATAGTGGTGAGTTTAGTAGCTTGTGATGCATGTGGTTATTTTCCTATTCTTGACAAAGGTACAGGGGAAAAATCTTCTTGACTTTATATAGAAGATTATTCCATTTTTTTTTCAAAATATATTATCATAATTTAGTTTTGTACATACAACTTTCAGTGCACACATTCATGACATTTTAAAGGCTTCAGCATCTTCTGTGAACACATAACATCATCACGGCCAGCGCAGCCGTCAATTCGATTGTTTATGACACTTGTACGGTAGCCCGTAAAGTCACTTTCTATATGACGCAGTCAGCTACAATTAACATCTAAACATTATTTCGGATGCCTCTAGATTCACTTTCTTGAATAGATTTCATGTTAGAATTACTGTTAGTGTTCACTATTCATGATTTCGTACATTCTTTATTCTACGTAAATAACATCTTCATGCAAAAACATTATTTATTCAATTCTTTGACCAAATCAATCCCTTCTTCCCCATCAGTAAATTGTTTCGCTTCTGTCCATCCATACCAAACTTATGTTTACACGAGTACATTATTAAGCGAGAATATTTCCGGCCACAAGCAAGTTCAATATTACAAAAAAAAAATAGTAATTAGGTTTTGTTGACATTACTTAATATTAGAACGTAAGTCCTTTTTGCCAGATGGATTTTCTCCAATTAAATATGTTAACTATTCTACACTTTCACCATACAAGTTATTAAACATAAGATGCTGTAAACAAAGGATTTTAACTTGGAAATCTTAGGTAAAAAAAAAAATGGTCCGGATCCGTAAACTTCAGAAGTATCCTTTTCTCTCCTCGATCAGTGAAGACAAAATCTTTCTAGACTGTGCCAACTTTTCTTTTGGTACCAATCGGAAGAAGCCCTTCTAACTTGGAAATCCTATCTAAAAAAAAAAAAAGGAAAATACATCTCCCACAAAAGGGAGCACTTCGGATTCGGACAAAAATTAAAATTATCAGTCTAGAAGGATTTCTCCTTCACTCACCCAGAAGAGAAAAGAGTACTGCAGCAGTTTACGGACCAGGACCGTGCTATTTTTCAGATATGATTTTCAGGTTAAGTTCAATTTTTACGGTATCTTTTATTTATTATTGTTAGGTGAAAGTACACAATACTTAAAGTCTACCCATCCCCATGCTAAAATGGGTTTGTTAATAATAACGTTATTATTTCAACACGGTCTGTAAAATTCACAAGTACTGAGAAAAGATTAAGTATAGTATAGAATAGACTACACTTTAACGTTAATTCTATTTTGAAAAGTATAACATAAATTAAAAACTGACATCTAAACAATATTTAAATCCAGACCAGATTTATTAGGTGGGGATTATCCACCAAAGTTAATTTTATTTTGAAAAGTAACAAAATAATAATAAAAATAAAAATAGACCGAAAAGGAAAATATAGTTTTTATGGGGAGGGTGAGGGAAAAATAATAGCACTGAATTGTATTTTTTTAAACATTAAATGCACACGATTCTATTTATTTTTTAATGGTTGCGATTGATAAATGCAGACGACGATTCTCTCATTCTTTTATATTTCTCTCGGTATGATGAGCCCACAGTTTATACCTGTAACCACTACACCGTCTTGTATGGAGTACTGTTGTCATATTTGGGCTGGTGAGTCTCAGTACCATTTAATGTTTCTTGATAAGGTTCAGAAGCATGTCTAATTTGGTTGACCCCACCTTTTCTTCTCTGCACCCTCTCTTTCACAGACGTGATGTTGCTGGTCTCAGTCTTTTCTATAAATACCATTATGGTATATGTTCTTAAAAATTGTCTGATTTATTCCCTGCTTCCTTTGTTCCAGCTTGTTTGACTCGTTGGTCTAATGGTCTTCACAAATTCACTGATATAGTACAACTTCCTATTCCAGTAGCTTCTTTCCAAGAACTGCAGTATTGTAAAACTCTCTTCCTACTTACTGTTTTCCTCCTACCGGTAGCTTTGGTCTTTTCAAGACTAAAGTCAATAGCCATCTTCTGTCTTTGTGATAATAATTTTTTGTTCTTTTTAGCTCCTTATATCAAATGGCTGCATGCCTTTTCTGAAGCGATTTCCATTTAAAAAAACAAAACAAGCACCATCATATATAACAGGTTGTTAAGCTAACCATCTTATTTGGTTTAATACTAGTTCTAACCTAATAGCCATCATTGGTCAGATGAATTTGTTTTGCATCAATTAATTTCAATTGGTTCAGTTTTACTTTTTCTGTTTTTGAGCTGCAGCTTTGTATATTTGATCTTTCTTCCTTTCTGTATTTTTATAAAATTAATAGAAAAGGGAATTAAAAACTTTTTCAGGCGTAAAGTGTTATTTATGTTTTTGTCACCGATCATTTTGACCTACCTCAGGATGAAATGGACAAGTGCATTGTCACCTAAGGACCTGGGGTAGACATTACGTAAAAAGAACATAAATGACATTCACTTTGAGAAGGAAAGCAGCTTATAGATTGTGTGTGTGTGTGTGAGACAGACAGACAGACTTTGTTTTGAAATGTAGGTTGCTTTCCTTATGGAAATGTAAAATGTTAGAGTTCAAAAGTTCTATTTTCATTATTTTTCAAATGAAGACTTCACCTCGAAAAAGATTTTTGAATTTCCCTTTTACTTGTTTTGGCAGATATTTATTCATATTTCTTTTTGGAGATAGTTTCACATATCCATAAATATTCTGAAGTTACACTATCCACGGTACTTGAATATGGAGATTTCATTTTGATCAAAGGAGGTACAACATTATTATAGGGTCTGTGTTCGTGCTTGACATCCATATAAAAGAAAAAGGGTTTTACTTTACTACATTTCATTTTATTTATAATTTGAAAATTGTAGAGCATTTAAAAAATTTTTTTTATATATATATAATGATTTGGAGCATGAGTGTACAGTGATCCTAATTGATTCCTGGGAAAATGCAATGTGTGCTTCAGGAGGGGGGGGGGGGGTGAGGATGTTAAAAACTATAAATTTACCAGAATTTATTTCAATTCATTTTACTTTACTTCCCTCATCCAGTCAATGCTAAGTAAATCCTTGGACTCCATCCTAAAACTTTAATATTATAAAATGTAAAATAAAAAAGGTAATGTGATTTTATGGGCTGAGTGCAAAAAGACAAGGGATCTTCATTCAATGCCAGGCAACATCGGGTCTTCTTGCTAGTATATATACAAATAGCCGAACTTTATAAATATACAGATGTATGTGTGTGTGTGTGTATATATATATATATACACACACACATCTGTATATTTATAAAGTTCGGCCATTTGTAACATTAAGAGTGCGATTAAAACGCTAAATTCATATTCACAATAGAAGAACCGCTTTCTACTATATACTGATCACGTGTATGTGGTCAACATCAGAAGGTTAACTAATTTGCATATTGCTGTCTCATTAATTAACTATTCGTTTTTATTGTTTTATTCAATGATTGTTCCATTTTAATTTAACACATAGTTGTATTTACGTATATTTTTTGTATCATGGATAAATACTTAGCATTTGGTATAAAAGTTTTTCTAGGTGTTGCGATTCTTTTTTCTTCAATTTTCCCGGGCAATGCCGGCACATGGATCCCACTGACACAAAACCACACACACACACACTCACACTCACACACACACACATATAATGCTATGTTGGTTTTGCTTTAATTTATTTGATAGATTTTACTTACCTGAGAAAAACTGTTAGAACATTAAACTGGGATTGAAGTCTTTGTCTGAACACAACTGAGGCTCGCTGATCTAGAAACTGAGTTATTGATTAACTGCAGCATAGATATTCTAGCCAATGCGATTGGCTTTGTTGAAAAAAGTGAAGTCAGTTTTACTCCAATCTAAGCACATTACTTTTTTAGCATTAACTTTCTTACTGAATAACATAATTGCTATTTTGGCCCACTATCTTTTCTTTTTCAAAGTAATCATATAATTTTACTTTTTAGATTTCTGATCTAAGAACTGCATTTTGTAGTAACTTTTACTGTTTATATTAGTTTGTTATGAGAATTCTATAAAGTTTTGAATAAGAAGTCAATATATGACGAAAAATGGCAGCGGAGTAATATAGTCTTGTATTCTTCAGAATACTTACTGTGTTTGCCAAAAAAATAGTGTAATAGCTTCATCCTCATGGAATATTATATATTTTCTTTCTCTTTTAACCCTATGTCCTATCACATACACACATCCTCCACTCTATAATAAAGATCAATCTTTGTTTGTATATAAATAAATATACATCTGTCTCGTCACACAAAAGTTAGTGAGTAAAACAGAAAATGCCGGATGAACCTATTTCAAGTGTTATGGAGAAGGGAGAAAGCAAATAGTAAGCTCCCATCTGAAATGAATTCGGAAAAATATATTTAACTGTATTTCCATAAGACGTTTTCTTTTTTTCTTTTCATATTGATTGATATCTTTTTGTTCTTTTTAAAACTTCAGTTTGAGACGTTTTCTTTTCTTATTTCTTTTTAACAATTGAGATATATTTTATATGAATATTATTGCTAACATAAGTGAAGTATGTTTTTTTTTTTTTTTGCCCCCTCATTTTTGATGAAGGGTGTACACTCGTTATTATATAAATTTTTCCATATAACTGTATTACAATTAAATATCCATTGCTTTTTTTATAATTGATGTTTTCTGAGTGTTCATCTATAGCCAGAAACACCAACATATGTCATGGTGTCAACAAATATATTTAAATGAAACTGGCTGTATCTACTTGGCATTGCTAAGATCAAAGTGTAGTATCTGTTCCGATGGATACTGCACCCCATACTGGTATTGTCTTGTCCTTCGGGGCTTGACTTACGCCGGTCAATGGGTCTGTCCTGTGCAGTTCTAGGAGGTCCACCCTCCCAGGCTTTGCCTCCCCTCTTTGGGGAGGAGTAAGTTTATTGCTTACTGTCTGAGGCGCCCCTACCGGGGAATGCCGACGGGGCTGCCCAGGCAATTTTTAAATGGCCAGAGTGCTCACCTCTCGGGCGCTGGCTTTTCAAACCCCACTTTTCCGACCCGACCTTGGGTCACATCTAACTTGTGGGAGTAGGATAAAAACTGGCCTTGTGCCTAACTCTTGGAGAGGAGTAAATCAATACTCTGCATTGCTCAAGAGTTAAAGACTGTTTATGAAGTGACTGAAATTAATTTGTGTGACTTTAATTTTGAAATCAAATTATTTTGTGAAATAGGTTAATTTTACTATTTGATGCTAATCCATTACTAGTAAAGAACAAAAAATATGTAATTAATGTGGTGAAAATTACACAAACAGACACACTTGAAGTCGCATAATTCATATATATATATATATATATATATATATATGAACTTTTTTGGAAATTCTTTTTCAGGAGTCTGGTTGCTTCTATAATCATTTCGGTAATTATAGGAGTAACCATCTCATGAAAAAGTATTACAAAAACTACCTGGCGATTATACCCAGTGAACTAAGTGCAGGAGAGATACCAACAATTGCACTTAAAGGGATGGTTAGAATCTTAAAAAGATCTCTCGGCTGGAGTGTCTGAAATAGCGGGTGAATGTCTGGCATCCGTTAGGATGCCCCATCCCTAACAAAAAGGTAAGAAAATTAAAAAAAAAAAAAAAAACTCAAGGGAGAGAACACTTTATAATTGAACATAACTTTCCTTTAATCTGTTTCAGTGAGTAAGAGAAAACGCCTCCACTCTAACAGTTTTCTTAGCCAAAATGTGTATTTTTAGAAGAAAAAAAAAAATAACTGAAACAAAATAGAATATTCATGCCAATAACATAGTGGAAAGAAAAGACAAAAAAAATAGGCTAGTTTGAATCAAGTATCGATATGTATGACAGACTGTTATTTGGGTCTGACTTTCAAAATCCGACAAGATAAATAATATATCTTAGATATAAATAAATTTGAACATATGCTTTTTGTCTGATTAAAAATAAAAAAAAAAAAAAAAAAAATCAAGAATTCTTAATGTAATAATTGTATCCACTGAGACAGATCTGATAAAAACTAACAGTTAAATTGAATCTGTAAGTTGCATTTCTGTGTCAAGTACTACATACTATATATTCTGGTTTAGTAGAAGTAATATCACAATGGCGAATTGAATAGAAAAAAGTAGTGGATCGAGAATTATCTGCTCTTCCAGAGATTAAATAAAGGGTCTTATTAGGAATTTTCATAATATCACTGACTACAATAGCAGAACCATTTATTAGTCTGTGTACATCAGTGTATGATAATGATTAACGAGTAGAATCCCATAGAAATTCCATGGTTGCTTTCTTCATCTATTTTTATAATTTACTAACAATGATCATATTTTACTTGAAATGATACATTTATGTAAGGTTTAATAATATTAAGACAAAATTGTCTCTTGCGTCTTCGGTGAAAATTATTGTCAGATAATTATTCTTTAAATAATTAAATAAATAAAACTAATGTATCCCTTTATGTATGGAAATTTTTATCACTTTAATCTTTTTGAAATAATTAATATTCTTTATTTTTACCATAAACATAATTTTCAACTAAATATTTTTTGAATAAATGAAACGAACGTTTTAATCTTGTAATTTATTTATAACAATTTAAAATGTTTTTAAAATAAATATTTTTGCTTATCGTAAAAATTATTCTCAGCTAAATAATAAAAAAAATAAAAATAAACGAATGCCATTTTTTAAAACTTTCTTTATTCAAAATTATAATAATTAGATGTGTATTAAAATTACATTAAAATAAACAGAATTTAATGAGCAGGTTTTTAAAACTAAGTCGACAGGGCGACAGAATTCGAGTTTGGAAAAATTCATTTTATAAAATGTTTTTGTACAGTATCTTATTTTATTGTACGTATTCTCAAAGTTAGAATATAATTCTAAATAATTATTTTTTATAGAATCTATTTAATTATAAATTATTGTGTATTTTATTTCTTTTCAAACTTTCAATGCATTACATCTACTTATAATAATGAAATCATTGTATACAGTTATCAGGTACATTACAACTCATTAATGATGCATGTGAATTACATTGGATAACTTATATTTAACGGAAATGGGATAATGCATTTTAGAAATTAATATCTTTCTGCTCACTGTTAACATTTAAAGAAAAGATAAACAGCACTTCACATAAACTTAAAGTAGTAACCAACTTTCTGTCTTTTTAATTTAGCAGAATTTTAATGTCACAAATTGGCTCTAAAATTTTTTTTCTAAAATCGGTCGTAAGTTGTTTTTATTCTCTTTAAAAAAAAAAAAATACAGCAACCTTTTCCCCTATAAATGTTCATAACATTTTTAGAAATTTCTCAAATAAAACTGGGACTTAAGTAAATTGTGTTTTTAAATTATAAAAATGGATAATTTTCAATGATAATTAAAGTGTTTTTTATCCATTGTTATTTTACAAATATTACGATTTTGATTTGAATATTTTTATAACATGTTTTCTACATTAAAAAAAAAAAAAAAATATGAAGAACTAGCATTGTGCGGGTGGAGACAGATTGTTGGGTGGATAGCTGAGAGAAACATGATTAAAAATAGTCATGTTTACAATTTTATTTCAAATAGGGTTTTTACAAATTTGTTTTAGTTTTCCTTTATTTTATTTTTGATTTAAATAAATATTTGATTAATAGTAAATAATTTTTAAAAAATTCAATCTCTATTTATCAAAGAGAAACAAACTCGAGATCTTGTTTGATTTTTCTTTCAAATCTCTGTAGTAAGAAATCTATTAAACTAAAAGAAATGTATAAACTAATGTGATTTCCTGGCAGATATATTGTATTCTTCATGATTTTGTGAGTCGAAACCACCAACTTCAACTGCCTGCTGTGCAATTGCTCTGCTAACTATTGCGTCTTGAATTTAACGTTGATATTCATTTGGTGTAAGTCCTATTTTGTTGTGCACTATTGCAACTGCTTCAACAACATCACTGACTACTTACTTGATTGGACTCAATGAGTTTACAGACGTTTTTTTATTTTTTTTATTACTATTTGCTGTCACACACACCCACACACACCCACACACACACACACTATATATATATATATATATATATATATATATATATATATTAATTTACTGCATTGAGTAATCTAGGTTTGTGCTAGATTTGTCAGTTTGCAGTCTTAACAGTCATAGCTGCAGTGATAGGCATGGAGTAGTATTAGCATTAGCTTGACCCTACCACGTGTATGATGATGATGGTACAGCAACAATGATGCTTCTCTCTCTCTCTCTCTCTCTCTCTCTCTCTCTCTCTCTCTTGCTTGTTGGTTATTTTGTTTGGTTTCTTCTAATCTGATTAAAATTTTTAGACTGTTTGTGCAATGTGTATAACAGTTTGTCATTTCTGAATAGTGTAATTATTATTTGATTTTTAACAAATTGAGGATTTTTACCTGTTACATAATGTGGAATATATATGTAGTAGTAGTATAAAAATATACTTATTTACGTTTGGGTTTAATTCTATTTAATTATATATAACATATATTATATATAATTAAAACACTTAAAATTAATTATTTTAAATATTTATTATTGTTATAAAGCTCCATCCGAAAGGATATAAAGCCTTTTGTGTATGCAAGGTCTGCTGTCTTGGATATGATCTGTTCCGAGAAGTTGATTTTTCATGTTATCGATATACATACATATATATATATATATATATATATATATATATATATATACAACATTAAAAATCAACCTCTCAGAGTCTGAACAAATCCAATCTAAGACAACAGATATTGCACGCACAAAGGACTTGATATACTTTTGAATAGAGCTTTATAACAATAATAAAACATTTAAAAGGGACTTATCTTAACAGACATAAGGTCCGCTTAAATATATATATATATATATACACGTGTTTTGCATAAGTTATATTAAAAATAGATATCCTTCTCCGTATATTTTATGAAAAGGAACAGATTGCTATTGAGATGATAAATTTGACTAGTTTCCATCGTGCATTTGTTTGTCTATTTTTGTACTTATTTGAAAAAATATTTACATATATAGCATTTTTTTTCCTTTATTTCCGTAATAGCTATGTACTCATACTTGAATATAAATATAGTTATTGTTTATTTATGTATATTTGCGTGAGAAGGAAGTTATTTATTTTTGGATTCTTACAATGTATGTTTTTTGTTATCATCCTATAGATATATTCACAGTATCGATGTCTTTTTGTATTGAATTAAGAATAAAATTCTGTACATAGCTTTCTAGATGGAATTGAAGGTGTTTTGTTGCTTTTTATGATTCTTTTTTTTCTGATTACAATTCAGAATTATACAATAACTTACATTTAATTAAAAAAAACATTTTACTTACTACAGCATAATTTTTCTTGAATTTACATTTTCTCTTTTTTATCAAAAATATGTATTAACATTTCTACATTTTCATTAGTGTACATTGAAGAGATTTTTAAACTTGAGATATATCTATAAGGCAGTTGCATTACCAAATCTCTTACTATTAAAACTTTCAATCTTTCTATCTTATAACTGTTCACACTGGATAACATAAAAAAAGAAGCAATTATGGTAAATAATGGTTCTAAAGTAAGAGAAGTAGTCGAAGGAGGCAAATGATGTAAATAATTAAGAGAGAGATGAGGGTGGATAAAAACAGGAATTATTATTATAAAGGAAGAAATATATACTAGACCTCTGGTTCTAGATGGTTCGTTTAGTGTGTGTAATATCTATCTATATACATACGTAAATATGTATATATATCACTGTCTACAGACGACCCGTGACTTTGTCTATGTTTGTATTCACCTCCCTCCCACTGCAGGGAGATATGACACAAGATGAGATGGTAAGGATTGAAAAGCGAGCACTAAAGAGGCAGAACACTGAGGTGTACAAAAATATGCCTGAGCAGCCTAGTCGGCATTCCCCAGTAAGGACGCCTAAGACAATTAGCAATAAACTAACTCCTTCTCAAAAAGAGAAGGTAAAGCCTGGGAAGATGGACTAACTAGAATTGTACAGAATCATATCTCAGCCCAACAGGAAAAAGGCCACCGAACTCAAATGGCCTTTTGGCTAAGATCAAAGTGTAGTATCTGTTCCGATGGATACTGCACGCCTGTCCTGTGCAGTTCTAGGAGGTCCACCCTCCCAGGCTTTGCCTCCCCTCTTTGGGGAGGAGTAAGTTTATTGCTTACTGTCTGAGGCGCCCCTACCGGGGAATGCCGACGGGGCTGCCCAGGCAATTTTTAAATGGCCAGAGTGCTCACCTCTCGAGCGTTGGCTTTTCAAACCTCACTTTCTCGACCCGATCTTGGATCACATCTTACTTGTGGGAGTAAGATAACACTGGCCTTGTGCCTAACTCCTGGAGAGGAGTAAATAAAACCTAACTCAAATGGCCCAGACTCTGTCGGACTGATTGCCGAGGATGTTCTTAAGGTTAGGATTCTTTATTACTTCAGCCTTTATGACCTCATAAAGGATCTTTCAGATATCTTCATTTGTGTGTCTGGTGTCTTCTACCTCTGTTTAAATGGATGATTTCATCTTTTTATGATGTCATCCACTGTGCACGGCGCTCGGCCTTTTGGCTGGGATCAAAGTGTAGTATCTGTTCCGATGGATACTACACCCTACGGACCGGTACCGTCTTGGCCTTCGGGTCTTGATTTCGCCAGTCGGTAGGTTTGTTCTTTGCAGTTCTAGGAGGTCCCCCTCCCAGGCTTTGCCTCCCCTCTTTGGGGAGGAGTAAGTTTATTGTTTACTGCCTGAGGCGCCCCTACTGGGGAATGCTGACGGGGCTGCCCAGGCATTTTTTGTAGGCCAGAGTGATCACCTTCTCGGGCGCTGGCTTTTCAAATCCCATTTTCCCGACCTTGTGTCACATCTTACCGCTGTGGGGGGAAGATAAATAAAAGCTTTACTCAAAAATGGATGACGTCACAAAATAAACTTTTTATTTTTTTTTTAAAGTTGCCATCCTTTATGATGTTATCCAGTAAATTGTTGATTATGAGAACTTAATTATCAAACAATGTCAAAGTTAAAAAATTATATATTTAATAATATAAATAAAAATACTGATCTAATCATGGGCGGTGTAGTTCTTTATAAAAATCTTCATACAAAATATTGTGTACCTATGAACGATCAGAATTTTTGTTAAAAAAAAACATTTAGAAGTAAATAAGTGGCAATCATTGGAAAAACGCATCCTTTTGGCTAAGATCAGAGTGTAGTATCTGTTCTGATGGGTACTGCACCCCATACTGGTGTTGTCTTGGCCTTCGGGTCTTGATTTACGCCGGTCAATGGGTCTGTCCTGTGCAGTTCTGGGAGGTCCACCTTCCCAGGCTTTGCCTCCCCTCTTTGGGGAGGAGTAAGTTTATTGCTTACTGCCTACCGGGGAATGTCGACGGGGCTGACCAGGCAATTTTTAAACCCCACTTTCCCGACCCGACCTTGGGTCACATCTTACTTGTGGGAGTAAGATAAAGACTGGCCTTGTGCCTAACTCCTGGAGAGGAGTAAATCAATACTCATTACTCTGTACATTTTCAATATAGGGATTATTATGTTAGCTTCTATTATTATATTAAGCTGAGGAAATCAAAGTTTGTTTACTAAAAAAAATTTCCTGCATGATAAAATATAATTTAGTTCTGGGATTGAGTTATGTTTGGAAAAGAACTTCCATTTTAATTCTTCTAGTTAGTGGTAGTTTCTAATTAACTGAACAACTTTTACTTAGCTATCTATGTACAGGGTGGGCCAAAATAAGGGTCCTATCTTTAAATTTGAATAACTTGAATTTGAATAACTTCCACAAAATAAAAGTTAAACTCACCAAACTTTGTGTGTGTGTAGACTGACCCTTCCGAGATTTTTTGAAATAAACAAAACAAATTTTAGCCGAAAAACACTTCTTAAAACTTACAAAAACTAAAGTATTGTTTTTTACACTGTTTTGAGTTTTTTAAGTAAAAATAATGTTTTCTAAATGAGGGTACGTTCCTTAGGGCTAATACGGCTCATGCTTGCTTCGGAAGGGGTCCTTTACTTATTCTAAAAAAAAATTTTTTAAAAATCAATAAATAAAAAAGTTATGAATTTTTAAAAATAGGACCCTTATTTTTGCCCACCCTGTATTTCTCTCGCCCTCTCATTATATTTTGATTAAACCATTTATATATTTTAGTGTTTCTGTGAGCATTTCGAGAAGGAGTGACTTTTTCAGCATGGTGGAAACATGTATTTAAATTAGATAATAAATAATAAGTCTCTTTATTTCTATATTATCTGTTTGGATAATATGTAGAAGTGAAGAGACTTATTATTTTTAGTTATGCAAGAAGAAGAATGTCACAGTTTATGAATTTTCAAAAGAAATCAATAGTGGTAGTGGTTGTAACCTAATGGGTCATGGCTAATCTGGTAAAAGTATATAGAATATGGATTAAAAAAGTAAAAACACTGATATTTATTCATGAATACCTGTACCGTTATGAACATAATTCTAATTATAACATTCATCCTTATTTAATAACTAGTTATATTTACCCAGTGTTGCTTGGGAGTAAAAAAAAAAAAATGACAAATAAATTAATTTTGGTGACTCTAATTTCGTAATCACATTTTTTTTGTGATTTAAAAAAAAATGTTTGATTTAATACTTAACACTAATTGATTAATAGTAAAGAAAAAAAAAATGTGTAATTAATGTGGAGGTGAGAAACGTTTATTTTTGAAGAACTCTTACCAAAAAAAAGTGCTCATATTTTATTTGAGGCAATGCTGAAAAATAGTATAATTGCACAAGAGAACTTTCCTTTAATCTGTTTCACTCAATAAGAGAAAATGTCTCTACTCTAAAAGTTTTCTAAGCCATAATAAGTATTTGCCTGTGATAGATTAAATCAGTTTTTTTTTTTTTTTTTCCATTTAAAAATGCCTTGTCATAAAAGCATTATTTATAGTTCCTTGGCCTTTTGGCTAAGATCAAAGTGTAGTATCTGTTCTCAGCGACATCAGGCGTTTAACTATCGTCAAAGCTATTGCATATATATAAGAAAATATGATATGCAAATTACAAATGTATATTACAGAATATTAATTTATTAGAAACTATTTAAAAGATAAATATGCAAATTAGCATACCTTAAGCTGGTTATGGGTGTTTTCAGATTACTATATATATATATATATATATACACAGTATTTTACACTGTGATGTTGTATCGTAGAATTAAATAAGAATAACCTGTTTTGATGTTAATATAGTTAGGATTGGTGGAAAAACTTTCACATTTATTCATTTAGAAGTATGCAAAGAAACCATAAGCATACGTTTAAGTGTTTTGCGATCACTTATATAGAATTTCAAAAATGTTTGTATTATTGAAGCTTGGTGTTTTGATATAAATATAGTTTGGATAACTGAAAACTTTCGCATTTATTCAGTTAGATATATTTGTATCATATTAGTAAGTGGGCAAACATGATTTAAACATTTAAAGTGATTGTCTTAGAAGACAAAATATACTGTTAGAAAAATTGAAGGAAATAAGAAATGTCTGCAAATCTATTTACATAATTAATTAGCGTAGAATCAGTTTTGAATAATGAAAAATAAAATTGCTCTAATCTCCTGTAAATCTAATTGGTGGATTTACTTAAAATTTTCATTAATGATTTAAGAAAAGATTATTTTAAACTGTTTAATGATTAAAAAGTAAGTACAGTAAGGATGAATAACCGGCAACAATTTCTAGTATTGCAATGAACTTGTTTCAGTTTCCAGGGAATAGATTTTGTTTTTGTTGCCATTAAGTTGTTTAGGGAAGATAATAGCAATTCTGAATCCATTAATGATCAAACAATGCTATGATAATTACATTTCACTTTAAAACAACAACAATAATACTTTGGTACAATAACAAAAACAAAAAAGAAACAGCATAGTTTTAAAAAAGAATTTTAAAATAAAAATGCAAAGACTCTCGGGTAGGTACAGCTAGTTTAATCTGAATAGAACTTCTTTATTATGTGTGCGAAGGATGTTTGTTTGTGTACAGCCTAGTGTCCACATCGCTTGATCAATCGTCGCCAAACCTGGTCAAAATATCAGTAACTAAGAACTGATTTAATTTTGGAATATCTGGGTCAAGGTCATTGAAAGGTGAAAGTCACACTTGGTGATAACTTTGGTTCTGTTCATCATAGAGACTAGCTACTTGGCCCATATTGTAGCCAATGAAGTTCGCATCTTATATGAAAGCAACATTGAAAAGTTCAGTCAGATTTCGACATTTCTCAATTTGAAGTGTGGATCTGATGCTTTTCGATAACAGTAACCACCATGCAAAATACCAGCATCATGAGATGAATATTTTGAGTTTTCAACGTTTCCATGGCAAAACTTTGGGAATACTTCATACAATATGGAGAAGTAAGGCTCAGATAACATTTTGGCCCATCCTATAGATCATGGTTGAGCTGGCTCCATCCATCCAGCCCAGGTTAGGTTGCAGGTCAGCTTTAACTGTCATAGCCAGGTTTTTCTTTGTCCACGACATTGGGTTTTCCAACCCTGTAGGGGAGCTGCGGCAATTGCTTCATAGGTGAACACTCCTGGTTGACGGCGAAGAGCATGACCCAGCCATTGTAGACGTCTTGTGAGGATAACTTGTCGGAGGGATTTCATTTTGCAGCAGAAACATATTGTTCTTTGAGAGGAAATACTGCCATCGGACACACGATGCAACGCAGGCAGTGGTGATCGAAAATTTTCAATCGCCTAATGCCTTTCACTCTCATTGTCGAGGACTCTCTGCCATAAAGGAGGATCGTTCGCACCAACGCTTGATAGATCCTTACTTTGGTGCTGTGCCTAATGTTAGATCTTTACCAGAATCGGGAATTGAGTCGGCAGAAGGCATGACGTGCAAGGTCAATTTGCACATATTATACGACTAGTGCGCATAATATAATTATTCGGAAAATATTCCAGATTTAATTCAAAATCACTTTATTATCAGCTGTTTTTGCCCATTTCGAAAAAATATCACAAATACTTACGAAAAGGCTTCATCAGTGTATTGTTTTAGATATTTTGTTTATCGTAGAAATATATTTTTTTGGAATGGGCAGAAACAATTGTTTTATAATAAAGTGTTTTTGGATGAAATCTGAAATATTTTCTGAATGATTATTATATATATATATATATATACCAATGGTTCAATTATTTATATTATACTTCCAATGCATTATCATTATTTTACTTTGATTTGATTTTTTCTTTTTGTATATTTTACCTGTATAGAATGAAAAAATAAAAATATTCCTATGCATATATTCCAAGCCTACGCATTGTTGGAGTAAATTGTTGCCAAATAATTTTTATTTATGAAGATTTTCCAAACCCACTTATCTTCAAATAAATCTGAGACTTTAAAAGCTTATCTATTTTTCATTAAATTGATGTCTACCAGTTTTAATACATATTGCAGTGCATATCGTAAATATTAAGCCAACAATATTGGTAATATTTTAGCTCTTTATCATTTCATTCTAATGTACAAATAATTATTTTAACAATTACTTTTTTGAAAGCTCTGGAGTGACTCCCCAAGATGATAAGCTCTGGAGTGACTCCCCAAGATGATAAGCTCTGGAGTTACTCCCCAAAATGATAAGCTCTGGAGTGACTCCCCAAGATGATAAGCTCTGGAGTGACTCCCCAAGATGATAAGCTCTGGAGTGACTCCCCAAGATGATAAGCTCTGGAGTGACTCCCCAAGATGATAAGCTCTGGAGTGACTCCCCAAGATGATAAGCTCTGGAGTGACTCTCCAAAATGAACACCTACTTTGTTCATTGTTTTCAGGTGTTCTGCTTCCAATTTTTCTTGGACTCTCAAATCGAAGTTGACTTAGCTGGAGAGAAATTGGAAAATGTTTCCAATTTTAAGTATTTTGGAAATGTTCTGGTTAGTTCTGGAAACTGAATGGGCGATGACCTGCAAGATTAAAGCAGTATAAGTTGCTTTCAACTCAATGCCGGAGATGCTTTGTCAGAAGAACATGAAAAGTAAGATCAGAGAACAGTTGTATACTGTGTGTATTCGATCTGTTCTCCTGTATGCATCTGAAACGTGGACTATGGATTCCAATTCCATAGCTCGTGTAAAACAAACTGGCCGATCTATGATTAGGATTAGCCTCACTAAAGTGATTCTGATTCAAGTGGTGCTGTGCTTCCCTTTAAAGCTCGGACAATGAAGCACCTTTTAACCAAGAACAAATCTGTCAATGGAAGAGTTAAGGCTCATCAATATGGAGGAAGCTATCCTAAGTAGATTACATTGGTTCTTCGCTCATGTGCAAAGGATGTCTTCAGAAGATCCAAGGAAATTAGTTTTAAAGGGGATAGGTATTCCACAAAAAGTGGGTAGACCTCGAAGGAATTGGAAACAGTTCATGGCTGAAGATATTGGATTATTACTATTGAATCAAGGCGTGAGTGATATTAAATTGTGGAGACAGCGAATGAAGTAGTCTAATCCCGTCAAAGGACAAAAGACTTAAAGACAAGAAGAGATAGTGAAGAAGCATTGGGTACAATGTTATGTAACATTTCACATTGGAAATGGGTAATCAATCCTAAAATTAGTATTAAATATAAAAATTTCCATATTAACAATAACAATTAGTTTTATAGTAAATATGAGGGAAATTAATTTTTATTACGATTTTACTGATTAGTGTAATTGATTTGTTTTCATGCTTTGTATTTGCTATTGTCAAAAGTAAAGATGCTCAAATTGATTAATATCGCAACTTACTAACAAGGTGATGGAGTCGGATGTTTTAGTCGGAGTTGGACTTGTAAGAATGCTAGGAGTCGGAATTGGATTTTTTAACAATCAACGGAAAGTCTGTATTTGGGAAGATTTTAAAATAGGAAGTCAGTCGTATATTTTGAAATTCTAGGAGTCGGATACAGAGTCAGAATTTTTGGAGTCTGAGTCGTACCTTATACCTTCCGATCCGTATCCCTGTTTACTAAGGGGATACAATTTAAAAATAAAGACGTCTATTTCAGAAATAATGTCCTTCTTATTGACAAAATCATAAAAAACGTACGACTGATCATAAGTTCCTATCTGGTCTATTTATAAGAAACTAGCCGTACCTACCTGGCGTTACCCGGGAGTCTTTTACGTTAATTTTTGTTTCACTACAATTTTGAAAGTTAAACTTATTACGGTATAGTTTGATCATTAAATTATTAATGGAACCGAGATGTTATAAAACTATAACTAATTTTGTTAGGGTAATGTTGCTTTAATCTCTTTATAAAATGATTTAATGTATATTACTAAACCTCTCTGGATTTTCTTTGTTTGTCCCTCTATACCTTGGATGATGTCACAAAGAGATGGCATCATCCACTAAAACAGATGGAAGACATTGAGAAGATCCTTTGTCGTAAATGGATGACCTCACTGTTTTAAAAAAGGAGTGAAAGACATCAAGAAGAGATCTTTTATGAAGTAAAAAAAAAAAAAAAAAGGATGACGACATCCATTAAAATATAACATAGAAGACCCGTGACCCTGGGGACTGTGAGTGAGTGAGTGTGTGTGTATATATATATGTATATATATATATATAAAGAGGCTAGTAGTTTCCACTTTTTTCATACAAGCTAAGAATTTTAAAACTAGAAATAAATTTCTATTTGACAGTTTAAATGCTTTCAAATTTCGAAGGGTCACAAAGTAATTATATTTCTTGCTTTTTTTTTTTTTTAAGTATGAAGATTTTAATAAATAATCGATTAATAGTAAATAAAATGTGTATGTAACGTAGACGCACGAAACACACATACAGACAAAATTTTATTAATATATTATTTAAGTCCTTGCCAGGAGGTTAGACACAAGGTCAGGTGTAGTTTTGAAAAATCAGCGCACTCAGGATAAGCACACTCTGTCTTACAAAAAATGCCTGAGCATCCCCATCGATATTCCCCGGTAGAAGCATCTTATGTGATTAGCAATAAACTAATCCTTTCTCAGAGAGAAGATAAAGCCTGGGAGGGTGGACCGCTTAAGACTGAACAGAACCCTACTTCAGACAGCAACAAAGAGATATTGAAAAAAATTTTTTTTAAAAACAAACTATGACTCCTGATTGCTAAAATCAGTTATTTTGACTTTGTAAGCAAGAAATATCTTAAAATTTCATGGATGAAAAAAATCTTTCATTGGTTAATTGGATACCAAGTTTGGAGCCGAGTGATTTTTCGTAATATTGTCATGAGCTGATACCAAATGATATTCAGTAGATTTTAAAAGAACCCTCAAAAGTGTTTTCGGTGCTATTGAACATTGTTGATTGAAGCAATTTCGTTTCGGTTATTCCTAGTTTTTTGTATTGTCTACCCTTACCAATGTTAAGTCAATTTTGTACCCAATAATTAACTTTCAGAGCACTCATTTGTATCATATATTTTTTATTCCTATTTATTTATTGTAATCATGTTCTTTCTTTCTCCCCAATAAATTATTTTTTAAAACATTCATTATGTTCTAACCTAGGGGTGGGCAAACTTTTCAGAGGAAGGGCCACATTAAAAAAAAATTTTTTTTACTGGGCTGCATAGTATATTTTCCAATATAAATGATATCTGAAATAACCGAAATATATGAATTATGCAATCATTTTTCATTTACTAGCATTTTGAAGAGCCGCATGAATTACATTGCCGGGCCGCATGCGGCCCGCGGGCCGTAGTTTGCCCAACCCTGTTCTAACCTAAACTGGCAGCCACTTAGACTTAGTGGTGAAAAAAAATTCTTAACTTTACTAAAATGCTAGAATGGCCCAGAAATAGATATACAAAACTGATCTCCCACTCTAAATTCTAATTCTTTTTTTTTCTTTTCTTTTTTTTTTTTCAACCAAGCTTCCGTAATCGCCTTAAAAAAAAAAAATTATTATTTAAATAAAAGTAAAACCTCAATGTCAGCAGAGAGTGCTAATGTACAGGAACACAATCTTTCTCATTATGGTCTAATTTTTTTTTTTAAGGTAAAGAAAATAACGTAACACTAGTAATATGCAATACAAAAACCCAAATTAACTGAAATTAAATTGTTCCAATCAAGAAAGTTCAAAAGTACTATATTTTAAAAATACTTTCTCTCAATTTGGGTATTTTTATATCTGAACATTGCTTTTGATGATGGTGGAAAAAATCCTGGGGAAAAAAAAAAAAAATTTTTTTTGATTCAGTTTATTTTAAATGTTACCAAGTTTTTCACACTATTTTTAGCGATTGATTTGTACTTGTACATAGATCTTTTTCTTCCATCTACAAATCATCTGAGTTTTAGTGAGATTTATCATATTAAAGTATCAGTGCATTTAAGAAAGTCAGAAATACAAGCAGCATCTTTCTCATGTCAATCAGAGCTGCAATATTTCTAGTCGGCCTCTTTCCATTTCCCCCAGCGTTATTTCTTCTCTAATTGACTCGGTTGGAAGACGGAAAAACCAGTAGGCACAAGTAAGATTTTCATGATCTCATTATTTTCACCAGGACAACACATCTTCAACATTAATGTTCAATGTGAGATCATTGTAATTAGTTGTTGATCTTTTATCACCCCCCCCCCAAAAAAAATTTATTTTACATTTTTAAATATAAAGAAAAACAAAAGAATTGAAAACCAAGAAGAAAAACTAACTTAGACATTCTGAATTAACTTGTATATACAGAGTGATTCATAAGTCACTTAGCTATTTATTTTTGAAATTCTAAAGTTAAAAAATATGGTAATACAAAACAAAGTTTATTCAACAAGTTCATTTATGGGAGTTTAAAATTATAGCAAATTTTCAAAATTTCCACCTTCGTTCTGCATGCATAGCTCCATTCTTTTTAGCAAGGAATTTACGACTCTTTGTAGCATATTTGATTGATTATGAAATAAATATATATAGAAACAAATATATAAACGAACAAATTTAAAATAACAAATAGCAGTAATTAGAGAGTAAGATAACAATTATCAAAAGTTTATAGTATGTTTGTGCTTCATATGGTAATCATTTTAAATAGCTAAGTGAAGTGACTTATGAATCACCCTGTAGATTCGATTTTTAAAGTCAGTAATAGTTTAGTGTTTGGATTGACTAGTGTTCATTCAAGTGCAGAACCATACTTTTGCACAGTAATCTGTTTTAGTTAAATGCAGAAAACTCGTTCAGCTGTCTTAGATTTAGCTATTTATAATTAAAGAAAAACTGTTTTGTTTTATTTCATTTCAGGATGAGGTCGTTGAGAGTGCAGAATTGTCGTCGTCGGTGGTGGTGCAACATCAGACAAATCCTGCTTTTGAGGAGCTACGAGTGGCAGAGGTAGCAGTGCCATCAACGGGTACTACCATCTTGGAAGATGGTGACTCTTCAGAAATGGTCCCGTTGAAGGCGGCTCTTACGAAAGAAAAAAAGAAAGATAAGGGTAAATTTCTGTCCCCAGCAATTCCACACCTTTTATTTTGGAACAAATTCTATAGATTTTTTACTTTAAGTATTTGTAGACATTTTGAATTCATATACACACTATCATGTTTTATCTTGGGAGTAGAAATAGTTAAATTATATATAAATGTGTGTGTGTGTGTTTATCTATTGAGGCATCATTTTTCATTAAAACTGACCGGTCTTGCTGCTTAGTCCTTTAGAGTTTTTGATTAGTTTCTTGATATAAGGATCAAAACTATTTAAAGTTCCATAGTTAATCTGATTCTATATATCATTCATTTACAAGTTTAATGTGGCAAATCTAACATAAAGTTATTTTTATTTATTTATTTTTTAGTCAGACCCAAATAGCAATCTATCTGACATATCGATACTTGATTTGGACGGTTTCTGAATTTTTTAGATGAGGATTGATAATTTGTATGATTTTGATTATTGTCTGAATAATACTGTTCTCATCTTGAGTGTTATCACGGTCTTCTTCAGGTGTATCTTTTCGAACTCCGGAAATCTGGGCGGAATTTCAAACCGAACCCTTTATTTAATCCATGAAAGTAGCATGCTTTCGTTCCGTCAACCATGACTGGGAGAAGTTTTCAGTAATTTGTAATTCTTCATATTGCCCGCATCGAGGATTGAACCTTCAACATTAAGATGACTATCATTTAGAACTAGATTTTACTGAGTACTATATCCACTGTGCCACAAGTCCTTGCGGACTAGTCTATTTTTTCATTATTTTTTTCCATCCACTATTTTATTAGCATGAATATATATAAATTTTGTTCATTTCATTTTTTTTTAAATACTTATTTCGGCTAAGAAACCTGTTAGAGTGGAGACATTTTTTCTTGTTTAGCGGAACAAATTATGGGAAGTTATCATGTGCAATTATACCGAATTCTCTTCAGGGTTAAGGATTCAGAGGTTTTGGAAGGATTTTGACTCCTAAGAATGCTAGGAGCCGGAATCGGATTTTTTAATCTCCGAAGAAACACCAGTTTGAATAATGGAAGACTGTAAAGTAAGGAGTAGGAGTTCCTTTTACCTTCCCACTCTGCAACTCCGAGTTCTTCAAAAATAAACGTTTCTCGCCTCCACATTAATTACACATTATTTTTTTTTTTACTATTAATCGATTAGTATTAAAACAAACTTTAAAAAATTCTTATTTCATAAAATAATTTGATTACAACATTAAAGTCACCAAATTTAATTTACAATCCTTAAAAAACAAGTCAGTCCTTTTTTCTTTTACTCTCAGGCAACGCTCGGTTGATAAGTTTCTGTCTAAAGGAATGTTTGTAATCTAACGGATATATTTTCAAATCCAAGTCATCAAAACCATTTGAGAATGGTGTTACTAATTTAAGCTAGGTTTTTTTTTTGTTACCCGCAAAATTGACTATACACACACAAACAAAAATTCAAAAGAAAATCAGTTTAATTAAAACAAAACATTATTTATTTTTTTTAACACCCAAAGTAAAACAGATTTTTGCTATGTTAAATAAGCGGAAATATAAGGTCTTACATTTTGGGGGAGGGGAATTTGTTGAATTGTTCTCACAAACATGTGAAATTTACACCATTGAAAGATCAACTTCATCTATATAAAAATACACTAAAAAAAAAAAAAAATTTATAAAATTCTCAATTTCACTGCCAAAGAAAAGTTTTTGTTTATTTTTCATTTTAAATGATTAATATCGTTTTTATTTTTATTTCACAATACTTTAGTATCTTTATTTCCATCAAAAGCAAGTAAAATATTAAATGCAGGGTTTTAAGTATTTTAATTTAACGCAAAGAAAATGAACATTTTTCGACTTTTTTTAATATATAAAAGAGAGAGAGAGAAAGAGAGAGCAAAAGTTATGGCCAATTCATTTATGGTAAATTTCATGGCAAGCCATCCAAGCCTGAAACCACCCCCCTTCAGAATTTTTTGATTTTAACACTATTTTATCTTTACCTAACAACTAAGAGAAATGTACAATATCAGAACCATTGGACTAGTAGAACTCTATTTTCTAGGCCAATGAAAATCAGACCAAATTTTGTGCCCAAAATCCAACTACTGTAGTTTACAAAAACTGCAATTTTTAAGCTAAAACTTAATGAATTGTTTTGAAAACTTCATGTAAATTCTTTAAGGCAAGGATTTTAAAAATGATATTTATAAAGGCTAAAAAGTAAGGGAAAATTACTTTTAGGCCCGTGTTTGTTTTGAAAGAGATTTAAAAATTGAAAAAAAAATTAACAATTTTGATAGCGTGAAAGAATAATCTTTTTTTATTCAAAGAACAACATGAAACTATTCCAAACATTGTGAGAAGTTATTGGGATATTTGCCACACTCAAGAAAATTATGCTGCAAATTTGCTGATTTTTATTTTTTAATCTAAAATCTGTACAAATTTTCAAAGGAGTTGATGCAGACAAACAAAAACTTGATTTATAACTTTAAAGTGTCAAAATTAAACCAAATTCCCACACAATGCATCTAATTAGTTAAAAATAGTGTGCAACACATACTTGAATTTTATTTATTAAGTATGTACCAGTTTCCAGCAAATTTTCACTCCAATCCATCAAGATAAAAAAAGTACACGCTAAATACAATCAAAATAATTTTGAGTCCTCTTCAGTTGGTCTCCTAGAAAGGAAATACTGCCTTCCATTTTCTGAGCATTGTGAAGTCTGGACTACCATAATCACTTTAGTGATAGAAACATAACGTTTGTTATTTTGTGGCCAGTGAAATCTATTTGTAGGACCATAATTTTAGCATATTTTAGCATTTTAGTAAAATATTTTATATGGTATTTTATTGTCTTAATAGTGAAAATGAAAAATTCATGATATATCTAAGTAAATAGTAAATATTGTAAAGGATGAACATTGGTGAATCACAATATATACTCTATTTGGTGTTCCTCAGAGTTTAGTATTGAGACCTTTGTTTTGGTATTCATAAATGACTTACCTAATGATATACATTCAGAAATAAAAATATTTCCAGATGATATTAAATTATTTTGAATATAACAGATGGGTCTAAATAAGTTGTCATATTGGAAAATAAAAATTTAAATGTAAAAAGTACATGTTGGATTCAGGAATATTAAAGTTGAATCTATATTAAACAAAAGAGATCAAAAAAGTAAATGAATGCAATTTAGGAGTTGGTTTTCATGATATATTTAAAACTAACAATCATGTTTTGCCTATTGTATTAATGGCAAATGGAATGGTTAGAAATATTACGCTAAAGAAGAGTTTTTGTTTTTTTAATAGAGGGTATTGCACTTGGGTCTTGTCTCCAGTATCTGATTCTCCTAAATATTTTTTTTAGATAAACCCCCAAAATGTCTCTGTAAATTTATTTTTACTATTATTTCTGAATTCCTCCAATTTATTCTTAAAAATTGAGAGCTATTTTTAACTTGATTAGTTCCAAAAGTATTAGGACAAAAAATCTAATTGTGTGGTTGATTTAGTTTTTGAAATCTTTTGTGCAAATAAAATACCAGTGCAAGGAAAAATAATAATGTTCCATATTTAGAAATCTTATTAATTATTTTGAAGTTCTCAAATCATGCCTAATTTTTCTTTTGAGTAAAGTAGTTAAACCTAAGGCTTCCTCCAATCCCAATTCTCATGTATAAGTGCTGGTGTCCAGGATTGAGTGCAATATTCTATATAAGGTTATATTAAAGTCATTTGTTACCCATGTAATAAAAAATCTTATCAAACAATCAATCATTTTTTTGCCTTTGAAATAATGAACAAAATATGATTTAGATTTAAATGTATCGTTTAAGTATGCTTGAAAGTCACATTTTTCAGTTTAATTTGCATTCATATTTTCTTTTGTTTCAATATATAAAACTTTACATTTTTCTGTATTAAATGTTCATCTATATTCTCATTATTGATCTTAAATCATTTATATATATATATATATATATATATATATATCTAAATGAATAAACGTGAAAGTTTTTTTGTTTTTTTTCCCCATTTATCACTCCTATATTACCATCAAACCAGGTTAGTGCTATTTAAGTCAATAATACAACATAGTATTTTAAAATACTGTATATATATTGTAAAGATGAAAGGCACAACGACCTCTTTCTATGCCTAATTTGCATAACTATTTTTTAAACACTTCATAATTACTGGATGTTTAGTGTCATTCATTCATAGTTTTATCGTTCTCTTTATTCCATATACAATATTTTTGTCGATATTAACAGTAATTAATTAAAGTAATTTAATACAAAAAGGATAAATTATTAAATTTTTCTCAAAATATTTGTGAGGGGGAAGTAATTTAAACTAGCGAGAAAGATTGTGGCTTTACGACGGACACACAAAGATACACTGGGCATAAGAAATAGTTTTGAAAGGGGAAAAGATTGACTGATTACCCCCCCCCCCCCCTCTCCCGTTAGCGATGCTATATAGAGGAAGGGGAAAGCGTGTCTGACTGCTTCCTTCCATTAGCAACCGAGGTCACTATTTTTTTTTTTTATTGTTTTTAATAAATAAAAATAACGAAAACACACACGCACACAGCAAATTGATTTGCTCTTTCTGTTCATGTCTTGGCTGTTTTATTAAAATGATAAAAATTACCAAAATGTTAATATGCATGGTTACAACAAACGTATGAAAGAAATATTTAAAATTTAACACTTTAAGCAATGAACTTTGGGAAGCGATAGCGAGCTGACAAAGCCAGCTAGTATATATATATATATATATATATATAAAATTGAAATATAAGCCAAATTAGCAATACAAGATTAATTTATTTTTTTTTTTTTCTTACATTAATCCTATCGATTACGGAATAAAATTCCTTCTTCAGGGGTGACCAGTATTGTCATTTTTTTTCATCAAAAAACAAGAATAAAGAAACTTATTTCTTTGTTAATTTGATAAACGTCCTTGATGGTACGACGTCATCGCCGTGCTGTTATGAATGGCGGGTAGGATTAAAAAAAATGGTGTCGAACGAGAAATGCGTTGGCACGCTGTCAGGTAAAGTGTGTGTTAATCGTTCAAGTTTCAAAGTATTGCATGGAAAGTTAATAAAATTGAAATATAAGCCAAATTAGCAATACAAGATTAATTTATTATATATATATATAATACAGGTCCTAATATCGAACCTTGCGGAATACTAGAGGGTATATTGTTATTGAGAGTAACTGCTACCAACTTTTAGTACTTACATTGTTTGAACAAAATTATTTTTCACAATTTTCTAAAGTCTTGGGAATCTTGTCTATTATAGATTTTATCATTTGATTTAATTCTGAGATTTTATTAGCATCCAATAGATTCAAACTATAATTCCAATTGATATTTTCTCAATTTTCTGACACTAAATTTTCTCAATTTTTTTTTTTACCAGTTTTCTATTTATATCTTCAAAATATGTTTCCACTTTTTCTTTTATTTTAATACATGCATTATCAGATTTACCTAACAATTTATCAAACTTACATCTATTACGCATTACTTTTTTCTAATCAGTTTCACATCAGTTTATATCTTGTATCTTCTTCTACATACCAATAAAATATTTTTATTGTAAATAATAACCAGTGTTATAACATCTTGTAACTTTTAGATAATATCCCAACAAGGTCGTCGAAAAAATATCTATTAAAAGCATCAAATTCAGGCCTAACATTTGGGAGACTTTACTGGAGGCAAAATTTCCAGTCAGTCAGCAGATATCTTTTTAGCTGTTTACACTTGACTCTCATTGCTCCAAGAAAATTCTGAAAGTGAATTGTAACCTATCAATCATTACCTTTTTTTTCCTATTCTGTTTTCCATTAGTTTATATCTAGTAACTTCGATATATTAGGTACGTGCAAAATCAATGGCCGATCTCCAAAATGTAAAAACATGTTGACCCTCCCTTCACTTAGAAATTCACTAAAATTCAGGAAATCAATCAATTTTAATGAAATTTTGAGTATTTATTAATCAATGATCACATAATATAATGAAACCATTATTTCTTTTTAAATTTTAGTGGAAATATATTATTTTTTGAAAACAAAATACACCTTTACTAAAGTTATATTTTTATGTATTAATAAAAAAAAAAAAAAAAAAAAAAATGCATGAAATTTTTTATTTTTTTATAAAAATAAAGCACTGTAGATGTTTAAAATTAAAAAAGAATTATTTAATTATTTCGTATATATTACGAAAAAGGCCCCTAAATTCTGTGTTAATAAAATCACTATAACTCGAAGAAAAATTAATTTATTGAATTTGCGATGTTATTGAATAAAGCATTTTTTAATCGATATTTTCACAAAAATAAAAAATAATATAATTGCAAAAAATATTTCATGCGATTTTAATGATTAGAGTTTCTGGGAAAATATAAATTGCAATGTAATTATATTTCCCTTTCATACATGAATGTGTCATCAGCGTAAGAAATTTTTTTTATATAATCTTGAAAATAAACAAAAAATTGAAAGATTTGAGAATCGGATCATAACAAAAAAAAAGGATTTTTAAAAATTGGATAACTTCTACTAACAATTGTTTTGGAAGGGCATACCCCTTCCAAAACAATTGTTAGTAGAAGTTATCCCTGTTCTGTAATAAACAGATGGGATTAGCTCACCAACCACCACTCACTCCCCCCACACCGCCCTCAAAATTTTATTTTCAGAAATTCAACAATTTCGTTAATTTCACAATTCATTCATTGTCAGTTATTTGGAAAGATAAAACGTAAGTTTATATTTGACAATATTACTTAAAAAAGTTAAAACATTAAAAATTATTTATTAATAAATAAATATAATTCAATTTTGAAAGAAAATGTCATATTTGAATTCTATTTATTTAAATAATTGTGTTAAACTTTAAAAAAAATATTAATGATAAAATGCCATTAATAAATATTTTTTTTAAAGTTTAACACAATTATTTAAATAAATAGAATTCAAATATGACATTTTCTTTCAAAATTGAATTATATTTATTTATTAATAAATAATTTTTAATGTTTTACCTTTTTTCAATGAATATTGTCAGTGTAGTCATTGACTTTAATTTACTTTTTCACACTTAAAATAAAAAATACTCTTAGCTTTATTTTAAAAGAATTAATATAATTTATTGTTACGACACATGTAAGAAATCTTACATGTGTCGTAACAATAAATTAGTAAATTATTCTTTAAGAATTGATGTAATTTAAAATTATATTAATTCTTAAAGAATAAATTGAGTAATGTAATTGTTCAAGATCAATCATCATGTAAAAATAATTAATAAAATTGATGCAGTTTGTAACGTAAAAATAAAAAAAAAAAAAAATATTACTGCCAACGAGTTTTCCGTACTTTTAAATTTTGTAGCCATATTTTCTGTTTACACAGCAAAAAGATGTCCGGAACCTAACTTTCACTTTTTTAGGGGGGATAATTAAGTAATTTTTAGTAAAAAAAGAGGTACATTCTTTTGTAATTCACTCTCTTAAGACTTTAATTTAATAATTATCTTTGCAACAGTTCCAGAAAACTGATATTTACCTTTCCAGTGAATTTTAAACATGTTTTATTGAATCTGTAGTTTTACATGATTTTTTGCTCTTTTTTTTTTTTTTTTTTTTTTTTTTCTTCGATATTTTCTATTTTTTTTTTCACACGTAAATATACATTTGTTTCCTTTTAGATATTAATTTAATGCTTTTATCTTTCAAACACAATCAAAAGTTAAATGAAAAGTACTTTAAAAAATTAAGAAAAGACACTTTTAAGAACTATAGTCAGTACAAACGACGATCATTTTTGCACGTACCTACTATGTACCAATAAAACCATTTTCTTTTAATTTATAACCAGAGTTATTTGGCATCTTGTAACTCTTAAATAATATTCCAATTTTTAGTTAAAAACATAACCATGATTATAATCAAGCAAACAACAAAGTATCTTTTTATTTATTTTTTATGAAATTCATAAATTTAGAGGTTTGTGTCAGCTATTTTTTTTTTTTTAAACCACTGTTATAAAAATCTCTATTTACTTTCCTCCCCATGAGGCCAGAGTTAGACACAGGGTCGGTTTTTAATGTGGGGAAAATCCAGCTCTCCAAAAAGGGGTACTCTGGATTGAGACAAAAATAAAAATGATCTCAGTGTCACTGACCGAGGACAGAAAAGATGAAATGTAGTATCAGAAAAGATGCTACACTTTTCTCCTAACCAAAGCGTCATGGTTACCAAAAAGTTAAGTAATCTTGGCTCACTTTTTCATTCCAACAAAGATATGGTATGTTCCAAAAGATTATAATGCGTCATCATTAAGTTGTGGAACATTTCATTGGAAATGTTAGCTGAAATATGCCATTTTTATTTTGGCTCAATGCGGTAGATTCCCTGTAGATCTGGCCCTAGTCCAGGCAACCACAAAATGTTGTAGATATCCTGCTATCAGTCAGACTAAATATTTGCCAAATTAAAAAAAAAAAAGTTGCAGAGACTTTTTTCTAAAACGGTCAACTGTTTATTTGATCTCTAATCAGAAAAATATATAGATGACATTTTAGATCCACCCAAGTACTTTAAAACTTAACATACAGGGTGGAGCAAAATCATCTGACACATTTGTAAAGTTAAATAAAAGAAATTAGAATAAATAATGAAAAAAATATTTAAAATTTTTAAATGTATGTATGATGTCATTGTTTTATTTTCTTTTAAAAATGACGTCAGTTTATTTTTCCTTTCAATACTGATCCACTAGCTCTGAGGTTGGTAACCCATAATAAAATTGTGTTTCAAGTAACTACGGTATCATGTCTATCAAGCGCAAAATGCATACGGACTGCTCTTTGCACTGCAGTTACCGACTCGTTCTTGATAAACCTTTTTACAATGAAAGCATGTGTCTCCCCTGTCCAATCTATTATAAAACAAAATCATCATATGTACATTTGGGAAATAAAAATACTTTTTCATTGTTCGTTCTAATTTGCTTTTATTAAACCCTAGAAATGTGCCAGATTATTTTGCCCCTCCTTGTATAAAGTTATCTTGTGAGATTTTAGCATTTCAGCTTGTATATATCAAATTTTTCTTATGATTCGCAAATTTTCATTTTTTTTTTTTAAATTGTTGTATGATGTTATTAGCACTATAATAATATACTTGGCTGTGGTTTATTTAAGAATTAATGTAGTCCTGCCGAGACAACTGGTGATATCAAAACCTTTTCCAATTATGACCCAAAAATCATCAAGAGGAATAAGTAATATTTTAAATTGAAGAATATGAAAAAAAGCTGTCTCTCTTTATAAATGAAATTTTATTTAAGTTTGAAAACCCCCCAAACTAAACAAACAAAAATTAGAAAACTGAAATGACTTTACTGCATCCTGGGCAGGTACAGCTAGTAGTATATGAATGAACTTTGTGAGAATAAAGCAACTGAGGTATTGATTTTTAAACTGTTATTATCTTCTAAAATTCACATTTTGAGCAAAACTCCGGAACCATTTGACTCTGATGTAAAATAGGTGACATTTAATTCTTCTTTACCAAATTTGAAAAAGAAATCCGTGTCGGTCATGATTTGATCCTTGTTCATTCGACAGGAAATCATGATCATGATATTTGTAGCTATTTGTAGCCTTTAAACGAAATCCTGAATAAATGAAGCTTTGATGTAATAACTTTATCCACTTGTGGATCTCTTGTTGAAACCACAGAAAAAGTTTGACCAAAATTACCACTAAAACAATAAATAGTAAATGAGAGGCTCTTATATGCTAGAGAGTTCTATGTACTCATCCCATGAAATAATTGTGTATTTGTTTAACATTTTTGTGACCTTGAAGGACCAACAATAAATAAGACAACACGGTGGTATATTTACAAGAGTGTGTATTTACAAAAGTACAGAATAGTATGTTACAGAAAGACTACTCGTCCTTCGTCGTAGGCTCCACTATGCATAATGTCTAGAAGAGTCCATATAGTCATAAAATAGGGTAGATCATCATCACACCATACCATTTAGCAATAGCAGTTCCTTTTATAATATTGCACATATGAACCAAACTAAATCGTTATTTGATTGGTGAGTGAGATTTTGCTCCACCATTTATACCTGTGGCTCCAATTGTAACATAGTTGGCGTGTTCTTCAGTCCTCACAGTGCATCTTTCTCAATCCCCACTCCATCGGCAAAATCAGCTGGTCGAATTTCTCTAGTCACCGTGGTGAGATTCCCATCTTCTCTTCTCTCTGTCATTGTCTTCTTTTGCTGCTTCTCAATAACAACTTTCATAAACGTTATTAATAAAAAAAACGTTGACAAACGAAATTGGGTTTTAAAAATCACTTTGGGGTTTTATTCTGCCTTCATTGCATAGATGTATAAAGCACTCAACCCCTCCCCCGTGGGGGGGGGCAGCAGCTATTCAAACCCACAGCTCTCTCTCTCTGCTGGTTTACTCGGCTCATTCGCCATGTAAGACTGGTGGCTTCCTCTCTCTATGATGTCACTGCCAGGACACACAGCCTTACTCAAATTCTAATTGGAAAATTTCACTCTACCTAATTTTTAATCGTATTTTCGAAATCACACACCTGCATCTGATTATGCAACTGAACCTCTTTTTAGATATCTATGATAAGCTCTGTGTGCATTCATTGCACACACTGATCGTCGGCTTGTATTCGTCCGAATTTGGTGCTTGATTTCAACACTGACCGTAGTATCAATCATGTGGTCCCGGTCAGTGCTGTAACAAAAGGATTTTTGCTTCAAACAAAATCACAACTTGAGTTTAAAACAAGTAACAATGTTTTATTTTGAGAGGTTTAAACTGATACTTGGTTTGTCTATCAAACGACAGACTTGCAATCGAAACTCTGAGCCTGACCGAATCAAAACATCTCCTGATGAGCAGGGTTCACAATCTGCTTGCTGGCTAGCTCAAATGCCAACTCCCCACTCTGCCTTTCTTTTTCCGAATATATATAGATATCAATAAGATAAGCTAGTCTAAAAATAAAGAAAAGAAAAATAGTTTTGTTTAAATGAATTTTGAAGATATCTTTTTTAAAAGTGACAATATTTAGATAAATTATCACAACTGTTAAAAAGAAAGCAAAAAAAATGAACCCCAAAAATTTAAGACCGTTTCAAAAAGTCTCTTAAAAATCTAAAATCTCTTAGATTTCTTTTTAATTAGATATCCAAAACTGATTTTTTTTTCAATATACTAAAACACTTTTTATGTATACATATAATTCATTCTCTTTTCTTAGTATGTTATTACATGGAAATTCAACTTTGATTAACTGTTAAAAACTTCTCAAAAAAAGTTTTGCTATATTTCTGAATAAATAAAAAGTATTGTTATTGTTATTTTAAAGAAAAAATATTTTGTTAAACTCCTAAACAATAAGAGAATTTACCGTAATTTATAAAATTACAAAACAAAGTGTCATTTTTTACGGAACTTTTAGTTTTAACAAAACAAGTTTCGCTAAACTTCCAAAAAGTATTCTATTTTTTCCTATTTACTTTCATCCCCACGAGGGCAGAGTTAAACACAAGGTCGATTTTTAATGTATGAAAAAATTCAGCCCCCTCCCCAATATAAAGCGGCACTCTGGATTGGGACAAAAATTAAAATTGTCTCAGTCTAGAAGGACCTCTCCTTCACTGACCGAGGACAGAAAAGACTAAGTGCAGCATCAGAACAAATACTACACTTTGCTCCTAGCCAAAAAGCCAAGGAATTTTAACTATTGTTATTTATAAACAAAAAAGAAAGTTTCGCTAAATCACTGAACAAATTAAAAACATTCATTTTTACAGAACTTTTTTTTTAAAGCTACCGTTGTTTTTTAAATTACAAAACAGTTTTTTTTTGTTATAAAAAAAGTTCAAAACACAGGCTCTTTTTTTTTTTTATATTCAAGTCGTTTGCGATGTGTCACAATTTAAAAAATTATTTCTATTGATTATTATTGGGTAAACCCTGCTTTATATAATGGTATAAATTACAAGATTTTTGTTTTTTTAATTAAATTTTTATAAGATTTTATTCACTAAAGTTTTCAACTTGAAAATTTTTCATTAAAATTAATTTAAAATTCTATATTTCGCCTATCAAATTGAAGAATAACCTTTCTTTTATAAGATCGAATGAGTTTTCAAAATTGAATAAGCAACATGGTGAACGACACGGACGGTTAATAATAGGACTAAAAACTTATTACTAATTTTATAGATATAACCTGATAAATAGCCGAGATATCGTAAGTTAATTATTACAAATATTTCACTGTTTTTACCCATTTTCGCAGCATAAACAGTTTGGGATACCTACTTTAATGATAATTAGTCAATTTAAAGATCAATTAACTGGACAGCAAAGAAATCTATTTGTTTATAAGTTATTTGAATGTAATGAGATATTTAATAAAATTTCCACTACTTGGTCCCAGGCACGTAGCCAGACTTCTAACTTGGGGGGGGGGGGGGGAGAGGCATTTTTAGGGGGGGGCAAAACTAATATTGATATTCTAATATGGGTGACGTTTTGGTTCAGTATGTGTATGTACTGATATATAAATATAAATAAGTAGATACAACATTTCAATTTCTTTTATATAATCTAAATATATTGTTGTGTATTTCGGTAGGTACATGTAAATAACAACATCAGTATAGTAAAGCACATAAAGCATAGTAAACACAGTAATAATAACATAAAGTTCGTAAAATAAGGTAGCTACTTGCTAGCTCTACAGAATTCTATTATAATCTTCTATTTGTACGTGGGGTTTATACCCTACCAATGCTGTTTTTCTTTCAACTTCATCTCGGGTGAAATCTGGGATTTTTTTCTATGTTAATTTCAAAAATGTTGAATGTAACATTCACAATTTTTAAATTAATAGTTGCAACTGACAACAAAAAGAAAAAAACGTATTTGAGATTCGTGATAAAATACAAAAATTACTTTTTAAACTAATTCCCACTTTCATTTGAAAATAATTTAGGTTGCTAGTATTCATTTCTATCTTTTGAATGAAGACAACACTTTCTTTTATAAATTAAAAAAATATCTTTAAAAGAAGCTGGCAGAACAACAACGTGCATTAATTTTGTGTTTATATTACATCATTTAGATTATAATTATTTAATGGATAATTTATAATATTAAATAGTGTGAATTAACAATATTAAAAAAATATATTTGGTAAGTTGACAAAAAAGATATACACTGACAATCTCTTTTACCAAGCAGGAAACAGGTGAAAAGCATCGAGGCTTTGTTTCCCTCACCACTTGATCTGAAACTAGCGAAGTTATGTTTGAGTTTGAGAACACGTACAATTTAATTTTTTTTCTTTTTACAAGGTAACATAAATTTAAATCATATTTAGATGTTATTATGGTCAATAGATTTATTTTAACTGGTAGTTTAAAATCCGTAAATATTTATTATGGTATCATTAGTACCAGGAATGGAAAATTAAGTTTTAAACAAAATAAAATCCAAAGAAGCGTTTTTGAAATCGGAAATTATGTTAAAAATTGGTGGGAGGTCCTCTCTTGGTGGGTGGCCCAGGGTCCCAGCCCCGTCGCCCCTTAATCCGGCCCTGCTGTAAAATATATTACACAAAAGTAAATACTGGTTCATAATGAAGAAGTATAGTTGACTAGGAAATATAAGAGTATTTATATTTATAATATTTTTTGGATCACAAATTTCAGGGGGTGCAAATGTAATTGCAGGGGGGGGCCTTGCCCCCCCCTGGCTACGTGGGGGCTTGGTCCCCATTTTGAAAAATGTGCTTAAAAATATCATTAAATAGGGAAGACCATAAATTCCAAAAGTGTTCTTTGTTTTAAACAAAATTTCACATAACGAGTAATTTAGTAGTATAGCATTTTTTCATTCATTCATAAATTCTTTTGATGAAAGGGAGAGAATTCATGCTTCTTTCTTTTTTTGGATCCTTGGTAAGATGTAATTCCAATCAATTACAATAATGAAAAAATACAAATTCTTTTAAAGTATCTTTTAGGATTAAATTAGTATTAAACATTAGATTTATTTTCATTCGTCAAATACATCTCAAGTTTTTGAAAGAATCTCTTGCACTAAAAAAATAATTTCAAAATTGCACTAAAAAAATATCACTGAACCCCCTCCCCAAATCCCAAAGAAAATATTTTATTGGAACTTTTTCTTCTTTATAGCATTGTAAAAACATTGAAATAACAACTAAAATGTACTCATTGGATTATTCGGATTAATGTTCTCATCTTCGGTGTTTCAGCCAGTATAGACTCCAACCTTCTTCGGGTGTGTCTTGTCGAACTCTGAAATCTTTATTGAATTTAAGAATCTGTTCAGAATTTTGAAGTGAACCCTTTATTTAAGCCATGGGGATAAATTGTTCTCATTCTGTCAGCCATGATTGGGTAGAAGTCTGAAATAACTTTATTTTATTCTTAGTATTGCCTGTAGTGAGGATTGAACCTTCAACCTTTAGAAGACTGTCAGTTAGAACTGATTATTATTTAGCATTTTATCCATTGCATCACAGGTCTACGTGGACAATTTTACATCGGCTGAAACGTTGAGAATAACATCTAAGATGCGAACAGTAGTCATAATAATACAAATAATTAATTTGCATCTTAAAAATTCACAAAACAACTAAAATGTTCTTACATTCTTAATATATTGAAATGTATTCCTTTACCCATATTTGCTCAGAGGTTTTTAATAAACGCCCTACCTCGTATAAAATGTATTCATTAATGAATATAAATGCTGTAATTTTTATTTAAATTGTATAATTACTTGATTTTTGGTAAATATTTAAAAACTGGGTGTTTTTTTTTCGTTAATCTTTTCCAGGGTGTGCATTTTGGTTATATCTAATTAATATAGCCAATAAGCGTGTAAAACTACAACTACAAATCATTCAATAATAAACATGTAATTTTATTTGCCTACAAAATTCTTAAAGATTTATTACTAAAAAGAAAAGTTTTGCCATAGACAAATTCTTTAATAAGTTTTAATGTTACAAATGTATACTTTAGTTATTCTAAATGGAAGATCCAATCAGTTGCTGGAAAAATGGTTGGATCATTCAATCACTTGAGAAAGTACTTGACTTCAGATACAATCCTTTGCCTATATAAGAGTCAGACATGGGGTACTGCTTCCACATTTAGGGAGGTGCCGCTAAGAGCACCCTTTCCTGCCATAACAGATTACAAAATCGACTTTGAAATCTGTGAAGAATGATCTCTTCTCCTTACAGCCTCTTTCTCACAGAAGAGACATTGCTATTTTCTCTCTACTCTACCATTATTATTTCCATGGAAGGTGCTCGACTGAGCTCCAATCTCTGGTTCCTCCTTGTAAGACATTCAGAGATAGATCTCGTCTTCTTACCGCAACAACAAAAGACTATCCTTTCCTCCTCCATGTGCTTAGCATCAGGCGGAATTTCCATGAACAGTTTCTTTGCAAGGGCTCCCTTGTCTGTGGAACACAATACCACAGAACTGCTTCCCTGCAGATTATAACAGGGTCGTATCCTTGAGTGGCTCTTGGCGTTAATAAGTGATGACCCAATAGTAAAAAAGGAAATGAGAGAAAAAAAAATCTTTATTTATTCAATATTAAACAAGCATCCTGCCACAAGTCAGCTACAGATAGACAAAAAAATTTATAGCATCAAGAAACCACCATAAGAGAAGGTATACTAAAAATGCATCGAGTCACGAAGCTGAATTGTTTGCTCAGCGGTTCGCCTTAAACTTTACCTTGGACTCCACAAACACTCTCTCCCTAATTTCCCACTACAGATGGAAACCACACTAAAGGTGCTGATCATCACCCTTTCCCATGTTTTGGATATCATAAAAAACATTGACACCCCCAAAATATGTTGACCAGATCTTATTCCTGCTATAGTAATAAAGAAATACTTTGCTAAACCGCCATCTGTCTTAAAACTCTACAACAAATGCTTTACCGAATCTTGCTTCCCTGATAGCTGAAAAATTGCCTCTGTGGTACCAGTTTTCAAGTACTCTTGTGAAAGAAATTACCCAGAAAACTATCGCCTCACAAGTCTCCTCTAGCTTTTTGCTAAAATATTTGAATCATTAATCAATCTAGCAATAATAGTCCAGTTTCAAATATGCTAAACTTCTTTCTAACCAACAGTATGGATTTAGGCAATCACGTTCTTCTGCGGATATTCTAACTGTCATCCTTGAACGCATATACCATAACCTGGATAAGGCAGATGAAGCTTGGGTGGTAGCACTTGATATATACAAGGTTTTGACATGATCTAGCATGAAGGTCTTCTCAGAACAATTAATTTCTGGATGAATATTTAATATAATCAGATACTTCTTAGCTAAAAGAAAGATCCAGGTTGTTCCCTATGCCCGTTCATCCAAACAACATCAGATTAATTAGTGTTCGATACTTAGACCGTTATTATTCCTGATATTCATAAACAACCTTTCTGATACAATCGTGTCTGAGATAGGTATATTTGCTGATGACACCACCCTTTATTCTCGACATGTGGGCAAATCAAACACACACATATCCAAGGCAATAGCTGAATCCTTAGAAAATGACCTCCAGTCTGTAGTAGAATTAGCGTGATAATCATGCAACATCGACAAATTTGTACCTTATTCTTTCAACTCGCAATTTTCCACTTATTTCTGAGACAATTTAAAAATAAATATATATATATGGTTGGAAATAAAATGTATTTTTATGTAATTGTTTTTATTGGTGATTGCAGCGTTTGTTGTTTTTTTGCTTACTACTATTTCGATTGTTTCACTTCCTAAGTGATTAAGATGCAGAAAATTGCATTATTAGTCGCCCATAACTTTATAGGACATATTTTTTGTTAATATATATGTTTATTAATTTTATACGTACGTAAAAGTAATCCATGGACACGTTGGAAATAAAATAATATTTCTGAATATGTAACTTGTATGTGCTTTTATCCATTAAATTATTTTTTACAGCAAGTTAAAACGGTATTTACTTTGAACAGCCGAAAATGTGAAATATGAATAAACCTTAAACTACAACTAGTTGTATTTTTCTCCTCCGACCAGTTGAAGTGGAAACACGACCGAGTAAAGTAAAATAGCGACTACTTATTAATAGAAGATAGTCTCAGAATTATTTTGATGTCATATGCGAAATTTTAATAATGTTTTAACACCTGGAAAATTTCTGAAACTTTCACTTGAAAAAACAAACCTATAAAAATTATGAGTCATTTTATGTAAAGAAATGTCAGTGTGCGAGAGGAAAGAAAGAAAGAAAGAATTGTAGTGTCTCTTACTTGCTTACCTTTTGAAACGGTCTTTTTTTTTTCTGAGCTTTGTAAAAATGTTTTAAAATCATTGAATGTGAGCATTTTTTGTTATCTTATGTTTTTTTTTGTCTCTGTGCACGAGGATGACGTCGCTAAACGAAGTTGGAAGAAACCAGGCAAATCCTTTATAACGTCACAAAGGGATGACATCATCCAGTAAAACAAGTTCTAAGATATCAGGAAGAAATCCTATATGATGTAATAGAGGCTGAAGTAATAGAAGGATGATGTCATAAAACAGAACATAGCTGTAATTTATAATTAACTGAAGTCACTCATCTCTCTTTTTTAGCTATGTATTTCTCTCATCCCTCTCACTATATTGATTCAACCACTTTTTAATATTTCTTGATGTTTCAAAGAGCATTTATAGAACAGATGACCCCCTTTTTCAGCATAGTCATCTAATTTACATGTATGCCTGTACATGCCACAAACACGTATGTAAATTAGATGACAAAATAATAAATCTATATAAGAATATTAATAAAAATATTAATTCTCTGCTCTATAATAAAGATCAATGTGTATTTAAATTGTTGTATAATATATATAAGTTGATTTTAAATAAATAAATATTTATTTTAATATATATATAAATATTAAATATTTGTTATTGTTTATTATCTATGTACGTATACGTTTCGTCCTTTTTAATAGTCGGGACTCATCAGCATAGAGATATGACTATTCACTACCGGTCATGTGATTCGAAACCCCGGATTACGAGTATTTTTGCAACTTAACCACACGGCCAATTCTGAACAATGAATAAACTGATAATTTTAACACTTTATCGGCAGCTTAACGTCTGAGAGTGTTCTACATTTTTTTAATGAAAAGAACGATGCATTTAAAGCTAGTGACGTCATGTTGTGTTAATACACTTACAGTGCTCTATTTTTTCTAGGAGCGATATGCGTTGTTTTGGCTTCTATACTTACAAATTCACTTTTTTAAGTAATTGTACTTCTCTCACCATTCCGTCATGGGAATAAAAGACTTGCCAGACGGAATGATTTCAAGTGTTATGGGGAAGGGAGAAAGCAAATTGCTAATTCGACGACTAGGTGAAATAAATTTGAAAAGAAATCCTTCACTCTATTTCCATAATGAGACATGTTTTTGTTTTTTGTCCTTTCTTCTTTCTATACCAATTGATATATTGATTTTACTTTTTCTTTCTTATTTTTTTTCTAAACTTCACCGATTTATACATTATCTTATATGAATATTAGTGCAAACTCTGGCAAAGCATAATTTTTATTTTTTTTGTTATTTTTGACTGGTGTACACTTGTAATAAGGATAATAGACTTATTTTTAGTTATGCAAGAAGAATGTCTTCAAGATATGACGTCACAGTTTATGCATAAGGTAAATAAGCTAGAGATAAAACTTGCTTCATTTTTATTTCGTTTTCATGGTTTTAATTTAGAAAATTTTCCAAGCAGTTTAAAAGAAAAAAATTCCGATGGGCGAAACACGTGTTGCAAATAAACGATATACATATTTGGAGTACTTTAAATTTACATTGCATTAATGTAGAATAACAATAAAAAATACAATATTTACATAGAAAAGTTGTTTTATCTAAGTACCTTTTGGAATAAGAGAATATTAGAAATATGAATAATTTTATTAAAATGATTTAGCCCGTAAAGCGTTTTAAATGTATCTTACGATTTTCACACATTTAAAATTTTTAAATGTAAATTGTTTTTTTTTTTATCTTTTTTTTTTTAACTAGCTTTTCATAACATCTGTATTTCAATATATATCAAGCAAATTCCGTCTGCGTCAACCACTATTTATTTTTACTATGTCGAATATTCATTTAAAAATATACTATTTTTCAAATTAAAAATTATACCGACCAGTGGAGGGGGGGGGGGGTCATAATATTAAATGACATACTTTAAAACATTTTTACTAAGTTCAGGAAAAAAAGACTGTTTCAAAAGACTTTCTTTCTTCTTTTCCCCCTCGCATGCTGACATTTGTTTACTTAAAAAACAGAACTCATAATTTGTAAGTTCGTTTTTTCCAAAATTGAAGGATTCACAAACTTACTGTGTGTCAGCCATTAAATACTTTGTTTTATATTGGTTTGACATCCAAGATACTGATTACCTATTTAGCGGCTGTACTGATGCAACATCATACTAATACCTACTCACACTTGCCAACAGGCTCGTTGCAGATGTGAAACAAGTTTCAATTTGACATATTTTCGTTGAATATTATATTAAATAGCCATTTTGTTGGAATGTGTCATATTTAAAACAAAAAGTATTTAAGGGTTAAAGCATTATTAAAATTTCACATAGTCTCAGAATTATTTATATATATATATCTTCTATTAATAAATAGTGGAGCTTGTTTTGTGTAATTTATATATTTTTAAGGAACTTCTGTTAAATTTACTCGGTCATATTTTCTTTTAAACTGGTCGGAGAAGAAAAATACAAGTTTCTAGTTTAAGGTGTTTTCTAATTAAGTGTACAATTTCAAGAATATTGATAAAGATTGACTTTGACTTCAAAAAAAAACAAAAAAAAAACAACAAAAAAAACGAACATAAGTGTAAAATTGAGTCTCGAAAAATTATTCATATTGATAATTTTCGGCTGTTCGAAGAAAAAAAACATTTTAACTCTATAAAAAAATAATTAAATGGATTTTTATCCATACAAATTACATATTCGGAAAGACAATTTTATTTTATTTCCAACCATATGTATATTTAAAAAATTGGCCCAGTAATAAGCGAGAAATTGCGAGTTGAACAAATTAAATTACGAATTTGTCAATGTAGCATGATAATGGCTGACAGGCTGGGAATGCTAATAAGAATGCCAAATTCTATCAAAATTACTCTCAAACTAGAGAAATGGTGAAGAAATTAATGAATTTCTTGTTGTGAATTGGCTTGTGATTTCAACTACTTCATAGGCAACGTGAATTGGTATAAATACATAGAAGATACTGCCAAGTCTACTTCAAAGGTGGGCTCCCTCTACTAGGTTAGAAAACTTCTCACACATGTCAGTATCCTATATTTCACCCATACATGAAGTATTGTTGCCACATCTGGACTGGTGCACCAACTACTAGTCTTTACCCCACCCCCACCCTCACACACACATTTAGACAGAGTGCAAAAAAGAGTCTCTAACTTAATAGACCCCCACTGTCTACCAAGCTCCAGCCCCTGTCCCATCACCACAATGTTTCATCCCTGTGTTTGTTTTACAAGCACTTCGACAGAATGTGCTCCAATGAACTTTCCCTAATCAACCCGACTAGCAACAAAATCCTACTCCTTCACTGTAGAGGTCTCCAGATGCTGGAAAATTTAATACTTTAATAGCTTCTTTCCTTGGGCCGTTCACCTGTGAAATTCCCTCCCTGCTCCCTTTTCTCTCGACTTTACCAAAATGTGCAGAAATTTAAATGTAATGTGAACACATATCTTGCTGCACAACTCTTAACTTAGAATGCCCTCTATGAATCTAACCCCTAACCACAGTAGCCCTTTATGTCTCGGTGTGGCAATATGACCCCTTGTTCGAGGTGAACAAAAGTTATAAATAAATATAGAATAAAAAGTTAATTTATATCTATGATTTAAAAGAAAAAAATAAATAAAAGAAAAGAACCCCCATCTTCTTTTCAGTCAATTTAATACTTGTAAAACCTCAAATATTTATTAGAGCAGTGATTTAGCAGCTAAAAGTATTTAATAACGTATGTAGGTTAATTATGCTGCTGTTCACTGTACTAAGGGAAGAAAAAGGTTTGGGTTAAATGAGGACAAAAGACTTTCTCATACAAGCAGTTGAAAAATCTTATATATTCTTGTAAAAATAATAGTTATATATATATATATATATATATATATATATACTCAGATGCATTTTATCTTAATTATTATCTACGTGTATAAAAAAAACTAGACTTTGATGTTGGACACTAATCGGTCTCATTAACCTGGTTGTCACTACGTACATCATAATAATGCTGTCGAGATCATAAGAGTTAAGATTTGAAAAGATTTGACTTAAATTCTTAATGTGTTGTCCTCTTGATAACAAGTGTTGGTGCTGGTGGGGGGATAGATTGAAGTAAAAAGGAAAGATAAAGGCAGAAGAGACAAGAATCACGTGTTGCAGGGAAGTTATTTTTGTTTTAATTTCTATTTGTTTGCAAAGTTTTAAGCTTAAGGTAGATAACTCCAATTATATTCTTCAATGTAAGCTCACTTGCTGATTTTTATTTTTAGGTGATTATTTAAAAAATGGTTCATTAGCAGTCGTCAGTGCTGGACTAAATAATTTTTTAAAATAAATTGTAGCTAAGTGTGTTATTATATTGCCAATAACACTGATGAAAGGGTGCAGGATTTCATTATAGGCGAAAATATTGAGTTTCCCTGAATAAATGTCTTCAAGTATCTGGGGTCTAGAATCGCTTCTTTTTTTTTTTTTTTTTTTAGTTCACCCCAAACAAGACAAGTTGCCACTGTAGACGTAAGGGGTTACTGAGAATTAGGATGAACCCCAAAACTTTCACCCTAAGTTGTGAGCTGTGCAGCGAGATGCTTGTTTACACTAATTTTAAATTTGTGCATGTCGGTACAGTTGCGGAAACAGGGAGCCGGTAGAGAGTGCTAAAGGCCGGCAGCTCGAGGAAAGAAGCTATTGGAGTAGAAGGCTCTCCGGCATCTGGAGATCTCCACAGTGAATGGATGAGATTTAGCTGATTGTCGGGTTGGTCAAGTGTATTTACATCGAGGGGACACCACGGCATACAGTTCATCGGAGCACATTCCGTTGAAGTACTTGTAAAACAGCCACAAGGATACGGCAATGCGACAGGGGCTGGAGCTTGGTGGATAGTGGGGAGCCTATTAGATTAGCAACTCTTTTTTGGACCTTGTCTAATGAGGAGAGACTAGTGGATGGTGCACCAGCCCAGATGTGACAACAATACTCCATGCATGGGCGGATGGTGGCTTTGTAGAGATATAGGATACTGTCAGGTGTGAGAAGTTTTCTAGCATGGTAGAGGGAGACCACTTTTTTCAGCAGCCATGACAATGTCTTCTATGTATTTGTTTCAATTCATGTTACCTGTGAATGTTAGGCCGAGGAGTTTGAACGTTGGATTCTTAGGTAGGGTGTTATTTGCCATAGCAATTGGTGGTTGAAGAGGTTTCTTGTAGTTTTTGGAGGAAAGTAGCTTTGTCTTAGCAACATTAAATGTTACCATCTATTTATGACCCCATTCCACTACAGACTAGAGGTCACTTTCTAAGGATTCAGCCATTGCCTCGGATATGTGCACACTGTTGACAGTATTGATTTACTCCTCTCCAGGAGTTAGGCACAAGGCCAGTTTTTATCTTACTCCCACAAGGTAAAGTGGGGTTTGAAAAGCCAGCGCCCGAGAGGTGAGCACTCTGACCATTAAAAATTGCCTGGGCAGCCCCATCGGCATTCCCCGGTAGGGACGCCTCAGGTAGTAAGCAATAAACTTACTCCTCACCAAAGAGGGGAGGTGAAGCCTTGGAGGGTGGACCTCCTAGAACTGCACAGGACAGACCCATAGACCGGAGTAAATTAAGCCCCGAAGACCAAGACAATACCAGTCTATGGGGGTGCAGTATCCATCGGAACCGATACTACACTTTGATCTTAGCCAAAAGGCCAAGACAAGCTGTTGACAGTAGCCTGAAGCCAAAGGTCATAGCACACATTAATAGAGCCTGGCTGAAGTAAAGAATGACAATTCCATTGATGTGCGATAAATAGATCAGTGACTGACTGAAATCGAAGATCTATCGCTCGGTCATCCCACCACCAGTCGCAATTTATGGTGGTAATGTTAGCTAGCCACAAGGGAGCTGGAGAACTGTCTCTGTGTTAGGGAGATGAGGATGCTGAGTTGGATATCAGGCATTACCCTACTCAACCACATCACCAATGACAGGATTCGCCGGCAATATGGAATGGTACCAATCGCTGACAAGTTCTGTAAATCTTGACTGAGATGGTACAGTAATGTCCTGCGAACCAACGATAGCCTTGCGAAGGTGGTATATGAGCTGACAGTTGGGGGTCAGCGACCAAGAGGATGGCCAAAATAGCGTTGGCTCAACATGCTTTACCAGGACTTGAAATTTGTCCATGTGCATTCTGATCAGGCACATGACCGAAGGAAATGGAGGGATAAAATAACATGAGCAGACCCTGCGATATGATGCGGGGATCATGCAAATTGGCTAGTCAGAAACAGTTTGCATCTGACTTTGAAAATCCAACAAGATAAATTTGTTAAGTGTGTGTGTGTGTGTGTGTATGTATATATATATATATATATATATATATCTTGTCACACACAGCCTTTGTCGGGATCACAGCAACGAACACGTGACAATGATAAATATAAAAGAAAAGGTAAAAGTGTCTGGAAGTGGCTCGTAGATTCCTAGGTGCCAAATTTATCGACAGAATACAGGGGGAAGGGATTTTCCAATTCACGACATCACATAGAAAACAAAGAAAAATAACGAGCAGGTAAAAGCGACTCAAACACAAAGTTAAGATTCAAACAATATTTATTTATAAAATAATAGAAGGGATAAACATACATTGAACAAACAACAAGAAAAACAAATTAATATTTTAAAGGAGAGGGATAATGTTTAACGTTAACTAATGGCAAGCAAAATCTATGAACAAAATTGTGTCCCAAACAAATCACGGAAGAAAAAGGATTACTCACTCACAGAATGTGGAAGGTTGTTACAAGACTCCCCACGGAAGTTGAAAAGTTCAATTATCCAGGAATGTCACAAGTAACACTTCCCAGATCCACACTGATTTTTGGATGGAAAAGTCATCAGCAGAATTCAAGATACAAGTGTTCAGAAACATGTATATACGGGTGTAATCATGGAAGTCTCAAATAGGTGCTATGCGATCTTTACATAGGATATATAGTCGCAAGAGTGTGATATATTACAATCACTTGCAAGTTGGGTGATGCAATCTCGAAAGGCCTTGGTTTTTGTCAAATCAATGCTCGGTGTAGAAGAAAATCTCGAAGCAAGTAGCCTGGTTATGGGGTCCGGTTTTTCATTTCCTTTTTCTTCCTTTTCATAGCTCACAGTGCATACACTGGTGGTGACGTGTTTCTCCGACCGGTGACAGCTTACCCTTTGACTGACGGGAACTCTCTGGTCGATCTGTCAACTCCCTTTTATATCTATTCTCTGCTGAGAAGCGTGGGTGTGTTGAAAGTTTCTTTGAGTTAACACACGACGGTACTTTGCACTGATTTTGAGTCAATGTATTCGTGGATGTCAATAGATGACACCAGATGTTTGGCTAACATTCACTTCCTTTAGCTACGGGTTTAGGATTGGGGAGAGGGTGCTGCTAACCTGGAATAAGAGTTAAAAGGCAACAATACTTTGCCCTTTGATGTGAGGTCAATATGTTCGTAAATGTTTTAAAAGACGACAGCCAACTGGCTGTGTTGTCTGATTTCCTCTCTGTTAGGTTCAGGACGGGGCGAGGTGTCGCTAATGGGACACACGACTCGCTTCTCTTGAGTGCAAGGTTAGGGGATGGGTTGATGGTGTCTGTTCAACAGGAATAACATTTCTTCCTTTATAACTTGTTCGGGTTTTAAAGGACAAATAGGAAAGACACAGTATTAGATAGATTTGGCTTGCCTCAGTTTAATGTTTATGAAATACATTTTATTGCTCTGATAATTTTGATTCAACTATCCTTTATTTGTAACAATATTTATTTATATGTATATATATATATATATATATATATAACAAGATTTAGTTACATTCCAAAGGCCAAGATTTTATTCATGTTACGAATCATTTTTTTCAAAACAATTATTCCTGGTACAGTTATGATTCCATTTCGTTCACCAGAAACCCAACCGACATTTGTATGTCAATATCGGATCTTTCCTCTGAACTCATCAGAAAGTCAAAAAGTTCTCAATTAGAAAAAATATACGTTGCGATGCGACAAAACAAAAATCTGAAAAATAAACAACTCGCATCAAATACACCTCCATCTAGAGCGTCTCTGAAATCACCACTGAGAGAAGGCAGCCATACCCTTATCTAAATCCACACACAAAATCAATGGGCTGGGGCAGAGGTTGACTTTAGGAATAATTTTTTTCTTATTTTCATCGTTTTTAAGCTCTTGTTTTTAGTTTTACACATCTTAATGTATTTTCAATTAAAAAAATTGTTTGGTCTTTTTATCAAACCTTCACTTTAAATCGCTTTGATTTAGATTTTTTTTAAAAAGCGTTAAAGTAACTAAAATACGAATATCCATATTACTTAGCAGAAGGGAACTTACTTTCTTGATAAGAGCTTCAAGAAACTTGTATTATCTTCTAAATCATGAGTGACTATGAAACCGTCATAAGAGTTGGATCTATTCAAACTTTTTTTTTTTTTGAAGCAGACAGTAAAAAAACAACTATGAAAGTATATGGACTTAAATGTGCACTTGAACTAGTGATTGTCTTTTATGGCATTTTTTTTTTTAAATTTGATTTTATTCCGAAAAAGAATTTTAAAAGAGTTAAGTGTATTTTCTTCAAGTTCAGTAATTTAATTAAATGCAAAATATAAAACATTTTCTTTTTAGTTTTCTATCATTAAATATCTGACCTTTCATTTTTGTTTCATTTTTGTTTCATTTTTTTCTTATTTTAATTGCATAAATACATTTGAGGTTTTTTTTTTTGTTTTTGAAAAAAAACTTCTCTTCAGTTTTTGAATAATAAGAAGCTAAGAGCCACAAGTAGCAAATCAGCAAGCAGGCTGAGAGGGGTGGGGTGCTGATTATGTGGTGAATGCAGGGAAGATTAACTGGCCAAATACTTATTCTCTAGTGTGAAAGAAAGGGAGAAGAGAGTGAATACTAATTCGGTATTCCCTCTCCCTCCCTCCCTCTCTCCCTCCCTCTCTCTCTCTCTCTCTCTCATATGTAGTAATGAACTTTTTACTTTTTCGCACTACACTGTTAAATTTCATTTTTTTAAAAAAGTTTTTTTAAAAATACTTTACACTATGTATTTTTTTTTTCAATAAATAATCGCTTAATAAATAAAAAGAAAAGTAATGTGTAAGTCATGTTGCCACGAGAAATACACAATGTCATTAAATTAGAGACATGTCATTGTTATTGACAATATAATATAATACTTAGTTACAATTTATTTTAAGAATTATGTAATCTGACGCAAACGACTGCTAATATGAAACATTTTAAAATAATCATCTAAAGATAAAAATCAGCAAGTGCGATAACTCATTTTAAATTGAAGAATATAATTGAAGTGGTCTACCTTAAGCTTAAAAATGTGCAAAGTAATAAAAATTAAAAACTAAAATTACTTTACTGCATCCTGGGGCAATGCTGGATAAATACAGCTTATATATATATATATATATATTATAAATAAATGCAAAAGTTATATTATAATCAAGACGAGTTACTGTTATTTAAATCAATAATACAACATAAAATCTTGATATTCTGTATATATAGTGGAGATAAAAGATTAAGAGAGAATCTTTTGACTGCCTAATTAGCATAACTATTTTTTAAATCATTTATTATTAATGTTTAGTATTATTAATTTGAAATTGCGTTGGCTTATGTTTGCTATCTATATGCAATAGTTTTGTCTATTAACAGTAATTAATCAAAGTTATTGAATAAATAAGCTGAGGATGTTAATCTACAAATTTACCAAAGTTTATTAAAATTATGGAATTCTCTGAGTAAAAAAAACATTTTTTTTAATTAATTGCTTGTTTAGTAATATTGGCTGCGCAAACAATAGCATGATAAAAAAAAACAAAAAACAAAACAAAAAGCAGCTTAATGCATACTGTGTGTCATTCAGTGTTTTGCTGTATCACAGCTCTTCAGTGTGACTAGACCAGCATGCATCCCAAGGATCAAACCAACAACCATCTAGTCAATAGTCAGTAGCTCTAACCACCAGGTCACAGAATAGGTGCCGCTAGTAAATGATATCTACAATGTTTTTATATAAACATTGACTGCTACTTGACAGTGCTCTATTTGTTTATTTACAAAGAGCTTTGCATTACGCAAAGAAGAAGCAGGTGATATCATTTAACGACAGTGCTCAACCCGAAGTGGTGGGGGGCTTATCGCCTTCAAATAAAGAATTTAAAGAGTTTCCATAATGTTTTGAGGTTTCGGTCCTGAAATAATATTGGCATACAAAGGACAAAAACGGATGGTATTGGGCTTGTAGTATAGGTTAAACACATTTTACTAATACCAACTCATAATTGTTTTGTGCTTTTATCATAGATAGCAGCTGTGCTGCAATTGTCAAAACGACACACAAAGCCGTACGCGCATGTTGCATTTCATGAGTGGTGACACTCATGTGAGTGACAATCCGAACCCTGCACAGCTGTCAACCTATGAAATAGAAAGTGTTTCAATCAAACCATCCATGCAAAAACTGGCATGTTATAACCAGGGAATGTAAATGTCAACTTCAATTCATTGGACACGTTGTTGGCAACATTTGTTTTGCGTCGGGTTCGATTGGTATTTCATGCCATATAAGAGTAAACCAAACAAAGAGTCTGGTCTGTCAGGCCCAGCGGAACCTCTTATGAGGTTGAAGAAAATACTTCATCTCAACTGCATTATCACATGTGTCATAAACCGTTCTCATAAGTAATCAAATTTTGTTCATTCAATTCATCATTTTCAATCCTCTCATAATATTCTTTATCATTCAACTGGGGGAGGGGGGCATAGTGACACTAGTACAGGCTGAGATCAAAATGGCAGTCTCTACAATGTTTGGCATGCAAATTATCCATCAAAGAAAGTAGATTTTCGAAGCATGTCCCTATTTACTTGCCTCCTCACAAGGACAGTTAGATTCAAGGTCGGTTTTTAATGAGTGAAAATCGAGCACCCCAAAAAGGGGTATTCTAGATTGGAACAAAAAAATAAGTTTGTTCAGTCTAGAAAGATTTCTCCTTCACTGACCGAGGACAGAAAAGATGAAGTGTGTAGCATCAAAACAGATGCTACACTTTGTTTCTAGCCAAATCTTGTTCAGTTCTGGCGAATGTGCATTTCCATTGGAGTTTTGTAGCTGAACCCTGAAGTCTATGCCATCTATCTTGCTGCAGCCACATCTTCGATGGTTTGAGCATTCAGCTCGCCTCCCAGAGAGGGGAATTCATTTACGACGTAATCCTCCTTGCCTTTCTGCCTGGGTGGCACAAGTGCACAGCTGAGGACCTGGGCAACCACCATCAAAGAAGACTTGGTTGATCTCTCGTGTCCACAGGTGGTCAGCCTATGACAGTGGAATCACAACTTTGCTCAAGACCGCTGTGTATGGGCTGCCATGTTTCGGGATGTGATGCAGACTAGAAAAGAAAGCAGCTCAACCTGACCAGAGTGAACGCTGTTTCAACAACATTGTAATCACTCTATATCTGTTATAAGTTCTGTATTAATAAGTAAGAAGCATTGCTTTCGAGCGCCACCTTTTATTTCTAGAATTTTCTCAAGATCCAAAAAAATGGATGGATTTTCATGATGAATATATAACTGTTGTTTGCCTAAAACAAACTAGGAAAAGAACTAATCAGATGTTCTTCAGGTTTTATCAGTTTCTCATCTTTCTCTGCAATTATTAATAAACACTAAGTCATTCATTTATACTTATTGAAGTTATTTGTCAAAAATTATATATTAGCTGTACCTACACTCAGTAGTGTATTTACTTGCAGTTGGTTTTGTTTTCCCGTTTTTAAACTATTAGTTTTTCTTTTCTTAAATATTAAATTTGTCTTCAAATCAAAGGGAAGTAACTCTGTATGGACGAATACAGAATTACATACTTTTTTATTCAGGTAACAGTCATTTGAAAGAATTCCGACCTATACTAATACTATGAAACTATTGTTCACAAAGAAACAATAAAGAAACTTACTTTATATATTAGATAATAATATATCGATAGATAGAAATGTTTTTTGAGTTTTTTTTTTCCCAATTGAAATGATTTTGATTATTTTCAGAATGATTAAAAATTGTCTCTACAGGGAACAATGTTAAAGATTAATTAACTGAAATAAGTTAATCTATAATATCGATTTTATTTCAGTCTGAATTTGGTTTATTTGATGGAGATTTTCTTTTGTTTTTACATATTTGTTTGTTATTCCTCTAGGGCAGATTTACCTATTTTAACTATTTAATTCAAGCCTTAAAAAAGAATACTAGTGCACAGATATTTATACTAGCAGTACAACACAATATACAGATCAATTTCTGTCACATATTTTACTCGATAGTTCCAAAATGCCTCTTTAATTAATTTTTTTTACCATTCTTTCTGAATTAATCTAGTTCCATCTTAAGATGTTCTATACTATTGTTCCAAAAATATATTACTCTATTAGCAAAAAGAAAAAAAAATCAATTGGTTAATCGATCTAATTTTTCAAATATGCCTTGATCATGGAGAAATATTAAAAAAAAATAAAATAAAATAAATAAAAAAAATAAATAAATAAATGTCCACCACAGTTGAAATGCCATTAATTAATTTTAAAATTTTTAATTAAATAACCTCATTTTGATCTTTAGTAAAGTAGTTTGTCCTAATTTTTCCAATCTTCCAACTCTTTTAGTTTTCTTATTTGGGTCCAACACATACCAGCATGTAAACAGACATTAAACTGAATATGATGCTTAATTGTCTCACTCTTTGTATGTCTTCCAATCTCAATATTACATTCTAGTTTCCATATTTAGAGACTAGAGCCAATGCTTGAGTGCAATACTCTATATGAGGTCTTATTAGAACTTTATATATTTTAAAAACAATATTTGGACCCCCTTGAAATAATATATTTAACCATCCATCCACTTATTACATTTGTCTTTGATACAATAGATAACATATTTAAATATATCATTGATGTGGAGTAAGCTGGTACCCCTTCCTGAGATTGGAGACTGAGATGCTCCAAGGGCGATGAAAGGGAGGCAACTCTCACGACGACAGGAGGAGGCAAGTCATTCAAGTCACCGTTTTGGACCGTGTACGACTCTCGACATATTTCTATTATATGTTACCGACTTTTTCCAAAAGAGGTCTAATAAACATCATAATATTGGCGACATAGGATTTCGATCCCAGAACTCACATAGGACGACGGAAAGAAAGAAAATTTGTGCAAGTTAAAATAAATGGAGAGAAGGTACAACTTCAACTGGATACTGGAAGTTATATCTCCATAATAAATGAAACAACGTTGAAAAGAATTAACAAACCCAGGTAAACCAAGAATGATAAAATAGCCCGTGGAGTTTCGGGAAGAAGGTTAAAGTTCAGTGGAGAATTTTTGTGTGAAGTATCGTTTTTAGGAAAAACTAAAAAAATCTACGATTTATGTTTTACAAAATTCTTCTAACCTAATGGGAAGTGATTTAATTATCCTGTTCGATCTATTCGAGATTCCTATAAACTCATTTTGTAATAGAATTTATGTTTCACCAGCTGGTAAAAATAAGGTTATGGATAAATTGATAAAGGACCTAAAAAATGAATTTCCTAGAGTTTTTTCAGGTGGTCTCGGTAATTGCACGAAAACCGAAGTAAAATTTGAAGTAAAAGAAAATGTCAAGCCTGTGTTTAAACCAAAACGGAAGGTGCCGTATGCCGCATTAGAAATCGTGAACCAGGAGTTACAAAGACTGGAAGAAATGGGTTTCATTTCTAAAATTGGTTATTCAGATGTGTCGTCACCAGTGGTTTTTGTGAAAAAGAAAAATCATAAAATACGTGTGTGCAGATTTTTCTACAGGTCTAAATCACTGTTTAAAGGAACCTTCTTATCCTTTGCTGTCTCCGGGAGACGTGTTTGTTAAATTGAATGGAGGAAAGATTTTTAATAAAATTGATTTGTCTGACGCATACCTCCTAGTAAGAGTTGACGAAGATTGTGCAAAATTATTAACAATAAACACGCATAAGGGGTTGTACAAATTCAATAGACTTCCGTTTGGATTAAAAGTCACCCCTAGCTTATTTCAACAGATCATGGACACAATGTTGGCTGATCTAGAGTTTGCAGTAGCATATTTGGACGATGTGCTGATTAAAAGCAAAAATCCTAAGGAGCATTTAGAGCACATAAGAGCGGTATTTCAAAAAATAGAAGAATACGGTTTTAAGTTCAGAAAAATGCGATTTTTTTATGTCTGAAATTAAATATTTAGGACAAATAATTGACGCAAAAGGAAGACGACCAGACCCAAAAAGAGCAGAAGCCATAAAAAATATGCCAATCCCTAAAAATATTACAACGCTTCAAGCTTTTCTGGGTTTAGCGAATTACTATGGAATATATATAAAAAATATGCATGACTGGCGAGCTCCATTGAACAATTTATTAAAAAAGGTGTAAAATGGAATTGGACTGATAAATGTCAGCAAGCTTTCGAAAAAATAAAAAGTGTATTGACGTCGGATTTAGCACTAACACATTATGACCCTAAACAAGAAATAATGTCGTTTCTGACGCAAGTGATTATGGCATTGGTGCTGTAATTCTTCATAAATTTGAAACCAGTAGCCCATGTTTCCAGAACTTTGCTTCCGGCAGAAAAAAATTATTCGCAAATTGAAAAAGAGAGCCTTGCGATTGTTTTTGCGTTAAAAAAATTTCATAAATTTATCCATGGTCGATCGTTTTTATTGCAAACAGACCATAGACCACTATTATCCATATACAGATCAAAGAAGGGTATTCCCACACATACTGCAAATAGATTGCAGCGCTGGGGTACTGAATTATTAAATTATAATTTTAAAATGGAATTTTTGCCTTCGAAGAAAATAGGGCACACAGATTGTCTTTCCAGATTAATCCCTCGAAGATCGGAACCACTAGAAGACATGGTTATTGCAGCCTTAAGGGATGAAACGGATTTTAAGGACGCATTATGCAATGCTATACGTGAATTACCTGTCACGTTAGATGAAATAAGAATCAAGGCTGGAAAAGACGATTTCATCAAAAAGATGAAAGAAGAAGTAATTTCAAAGAAGAAATATAAAACTTCAAGAAATTCGTCAGCATATTCAATATGCGATGAAGTGCTACTATATGCTGGAAGAGTTGTGATACCAGTTGTACTGCACAAGCGGATGTTAAAAGAATTCCATCAAGAGCATCCAGGGATTGCACGTATGAAAGCTTTAATGAGGAGTTATACTTATTGGCCGAAGATGGACAAGGATATAGAACAGATTGTTAAAGCATGTAGAGGATGCCAACTTGCAGCAAAAGCACCACCAGTGAAAATTATACCATGGCCGAAAACAGATGCCCCATGGACGAGACTGCATATCGATTATGCTGGACCCATGAATGGTCATTATTACCTAATAGTTGTAGATAGCTACTCCAAGTGGCCTGAGATTTTCAAATGTAAACACCCGACATCCACAACTACTATAAAGGTACTAGACGAACTTTTCAGTCGTTTTGGTGTACCAAAAACAATAGTAAGCGACAATGGGGCACAATTTACCAGCAGTGAATTTAAAGATTTCTGCAGATGTTTGTCCATTGACCGCACAACAAATTCACCTTACCATCCCAGATCCAACGGTCAGGCTGAAAGATTTGTGGACACTTTTAAAAGGGCATTGAGAAAGAATCACAGCATGGACACTGAGGAGAAGACCATTCAGAAATGTTTGTCTGTGTACAGAATCACACCAAACCCAAACACAGTTTCAGGCATGTCACGAGCCGAACTGATGTCTGCTAGAAAGATACGCTCAGTATTTGACAGATTGTTACTGAGTCTAACGAAAAAATACGCGAAGAAAAGTAATTTCCTGTGTAAGTTCTTTGATACCGGAGACAAAATTTTTTTCAAAAATTTTAGAAATGGAAAAACGTTTTGGGATGATGGGGTAATATCAAAAAGAATTAGTGGAATTATGTACATGGTGAAAAGTTCCAAATGGGAACATAAACGTCATCTAAATCAATTGAGATCAAGGTTTACGGAAGATGTCAGGGAAGATCAGGAAATCCCGATGGACATATTGTACGAGACGTTTGACATTCCAGCACCACCAATTGCTGAAACAGTTATTCCAAAACGGTCAAGCAAAAGAAAAAGAATACCGGTAGAACCGTTAAGTCCGAACCCGAAACGTAAAAGATGTTAATTTCTGTTGTGAAGAAATTATCTCAGAGAGGGGTGATGTGGAGTAAGCTGGTACCCCTTCCTGAGATTGGAGACTGAGATGCTCCAAGGGCGATGAAAGGGAGACAACTCTCACGACGACAGGAGGAGGCAAGTCATTCAAGTCACCGTTTTGGACCGTGTACGACTCTCGACATATTTCTATTATATGTTACCGACTTTTTCCAAAAGAGGTCTAATAAACATCATAATAATCATCAAAACCACCTCCCAAATTGAATTCTTCATTTACTTTTTTGATCTCTTTTATTTATGTTCAACTTTAATATTCCTAGATCTCACATGTAGTGCTTCACTTTTTTCTATGTTAAATTTTAATTTCCAAGTATCTTCCCAATATGACAAGTTATTTCAATCCATCTGTATATTAAAAGTAATTTAACTTAATCAGCTAATAGTTCTATTTCTGATTATCTAAAACAAGGGTCCCAATACTGAACGCTGAGGAACAGCAAAGAAAATATATATTGTGATTCCGAATTACCAATTGTCGCTTTCATACTTCTTTTTGTCAAAAACTCATTCACAAAATTACAGAATTTTTAATTTTCATTATTAAAACGCTTATGATTAGATTTGTTGTTTTTTTTTACTAAAATCCAAATATGTAATATTGCCCCCCCCCCATATTCATTTATAGTATGAATACTTTCTAAAATGTTGATTTACCATGGTTGAAACCATGTTTATTACAATTTATATAATTTTTTTTTTATTCATTTATATTTAATTTTTTTAATTTATTTACTCTAATTCACCCCAAACGAGGCATATTACCACTGAGATGTAATGGTCTACTTCACCTGCCTTATTCAGTGTATGTGTTCAGAGATGACCAGTAGGATATCTTCGATAGATCGAGATTGCCTAAATTCATACTGTTGGTCAGAAAGAAGTTTAGCATATTGGAGACTGGATTATCACTAGATTGATTTAATGATTCAAAGATTTTAGCGATAATTTTGCCAGTCAGTTTTTTCACCAAAGTTCTTGAAAACTGGTTCCATAGAGGCAATTTTCCAACTATCAGGGAAGCAAGATCTGGCAAGGCATTTGTTATAGTTTTAAGACAGGCCAGTTCTAGCAGAGCATTTCTTTATTACTATAGCAGGAATAATAAGATCGGGTCCATATGATTTAAATGTGTCAATGTTTTTTTATAATATCCGAACCCTGGGAAAGGGTAATGATCAGATTCTCTAGTATGGTTTCTGTCCGTCGTGGAAAATTAAGAAGAAAGTTTAGTCGAAGATCGAGTTTAAGATTAACCGCTGGGCAAACAGTTCAACCATGTGATTTCAAATTATTTTTTTAAACTTTACATAGAATATGTTGGAGAAACTGGTCTGTAATTACTCTTTAAATGTATCAGTGCTATTACAATTGCCGTTTTCCAAATATATGGAATTTGTTTATATTCTCTACATTTCTTAAACAATTTAGTTATTGCATTGATAAATCCTTCATTTGATAAATATTTCAATAATTTAGGGTGTATTTTATCAGGTCCTACACATTTTTACTAACGTCCAATTTTGATAACAAGTGTTATGTCTATTTTTTAAATTTTGTTGTACCCTCCCCATAACAACTCTCCTGTAGTGGACTAAACTCTTCAAAAAAATGGACAGATGAAAAAAAAAACGAAAAAAACTTGCTAGTACACCAGCTGTTTCAATTCATGTGTCCGTTAATTTATCTCTTATCATTTTCTACTGTTGCACTAACGTTATTGTCAATTTTAGTTTATGATTTTACATATTTGAACAATCCTATTATGTTTTACTTATTTTAATGGCTTCTGTTTCATATTTAGTTTTCCATATTTGGTAGAATTCCAAATTTTTCCCAAACTTTATTGGTTTCTTGTCTTTTCTTTTACAAGATAGCCGATTACTGTCCTAAACTGATTTTTAAAATAGATCTAATAGTTAGGAGTGAATGGAGTATGTTAAGTGAACTTCTGCCGTTACTAACCAGCAGTGCATTACCACTGTCAACTCAGGGAAGAGTCTATTAGGAATGTGTATGCAGCGTGATGACGTATGGAAGTGAAACCTGGCCAGTGAGGGTTGAGGACATGCGTTACATGGAGGGAAATGATATGAGAATGATATGATGGATATGTAATGTGAGTCTTAAAGACAGGCTTAGTTGTGATGATCTCGTAGAAAGATTAAATTTGGACAGTATAGGGAGATGTGTGCAGAAGAGTAGATTTCGATGGTATGGCCACGTTGAAAGAATGGATGAGTTCTTGGATTAGTAGATGTAGAACACTTGAGGTAGCAGGTTCAGTTCACAGGGGAAGGCCAAGGAGAACCTGGGATGAAGTGATAAAACTGAACTTGAGAGAAAGACCGTGTTCAGAGATAGGTCAGTTTGTAAGTCAATTTTTTAAAACTGTCCAATGCATGCTAGCATGTAAAACGGCAGTTAAACTGTATATGATGATCATGATGATGGTCTTTCTGTTTAGGAAATTTTGTAATCATTTTGGGAGTATTTTCTATTAGAGATTTTATCATTCGATTTATTTCTGCCCACATTTCATTAACATCCAATGTATTCGAACAAGAATTTCAATCGATATTTTCTCTTTTTTCTGACACCAATTTTTTTTGTGAAATTTACAACCAGTTTCTGTTTTGTTTTTATATAATCCAAATCTGCTTTCAGTTTAATTGCTATTTCAATAAATGCACCAGAAGAAGAAACTCAAACGATCCTATCAAACTTACATAGCTTATTAACCATTTATTATTTAAAAACTAACCTGATCCATTAATCCATTTTCTAATCTAGTTTATATCTACTATCTTCTTCTATATATCAATAACAATCATTTTATAAATAAATCCAAATATTTGTTTTGCATTTTAAAGTGAATTGAATTTGCAGGAGACACAACCAAGCTAAACTTATTACGGAATGGAAACAACTATTTTTATGAAACTATAACGAATGTTGTTAGGCTATAAATGTCTCTATACAATTATTGGCTGTAAAAAACTTCCAAAACATTCAATCTTTTAATACATGAGGATTTGTTAAGAATTTCAAAATCAGTTTAAATGATTTTCTATTCAACAATTTGTTTCCAAATTCCTTTTAAATTCCCAAGGTTCACAACATAATTCATTCTTTTTTTTCAACTATTAACAGAATATTAAAATGACTGACTTGTTTATGAAGAAACTGAAATGCATTGTGGTGAATATAATTGCGCAATTAAATTTCATTTTTTTAAACAGGACTTTTAAAAAGTTTACTTTAGTACTTTACAGTATTGTATTTTTGATTTCAATAAATAATCGATTAATAGTAAATAAAGAACACTTATAATGTGTCCGTCACGTAGGGACAAGAAACACACACACACACATACATACAGACACACGATGTGGTAACTCAATTTTATTAATATTGAGAATAATAATCTCAATATTCAGTCTGCTTTATGTACAAGCCTTCTATTCCTCCTGTTACTTTTTTAAAGGCCAAATACGAAACAAACGTTCCCTTTATCTAAGTAGAATGACATTTACTTAAACTTAATGCAAACTATTGATATCATACTGTCAAAAATAGTATGGAAAATTACTGCAGATGTAGTTATGGAAAATGAAGTGGGAAGATAAGATAAGATAAGTCATCAAGTAAACCATGGCTGCTTTGGAAATACTGATCCAAGGGAGATAATTCATACTGCACATCCTCTCTAAATTATTAATTTTTCCACCTAGATGCACCTAAAAAAAACTTTGATTTAAAGACGAACTAATACTATTAAGTACTTCTGGCATGGTTCTACCATTAAATCAGCAATGACAATAGGAGTATAGGTGTAGAATATAAAATACAGATTTAAATAAGTGAGGCCGAGACCGATGTCTGTAACTATGTAAAAAACAGAAAAATAGTGAAAAAAGAATGAAGAGACAGTGTGAAAATGAACAGATGGAGAAAGGACATTGAGAAAGAGTGTGTGTGTATGCATATATATATATATATATATATATAAAATGCCATTGATGATTTAGTATTATTCAGACATAATCAGTGAGGAGTGTTAAATATCGCCTGTAGTGAGGATTGAACTTTCAACCTAGAAGACTGTCACTTAGAAATGATTAATACTCAACACCTTTATACATTTCAGTATGAATCTACTTTTAATAAATGTCTAATTCAATGATTTTTCACTAAATTTTTCTGTGCCGTCTTAAATGGAAAACTCATTATTATAGCCAACATAGAAACCTTCTTTAACCAATCCCATCTAAATTTGTTTACAACTGCATCGATTTGCCACAATTTAGCTTCATTTATAATCCCTATTTACTTGCCTTCTCATGGGAACACAGTGAGACACATGGTTGGTATTTAATGTGGAGAAAATTCAGCTCTCCAAAAAGAGGGGCATAAAAGGACAAAAATTAAAATTGTCTTAGTCTAGAAGGATTTCTGATTCACTGAACGAGGACATAACACATGAAATCAGGACAGATACTACACATCGTTCCTAGCCATAATGTCAAAAAAAGTGTGCAATAGTCACTTACTTTATAGTCAGTTCCCTTTTTTATAATGTAGAACATTGTTTGTGCAGCCTTTGTATAAGAATTAAGACTTTCACCGGCTATACAGTAAGTGGTCATTTACATTGAAAGTATAATAATGAAGTGAGCCTCCCTTGTTCCATGAAGATAAATATTTTGTTTGTGTTCTATAATAATGCTCTAAAAATCTTTTTAAAATTAAATGTACGCAAACCCACCATATCGTTTTTATTTAAATAAATACAGTATATATAAGGTGATCTTAATATACCTGACCGCAACATTTTCATCATGCTCCTTTTAATGTTTAAATTTTTTATTTTTCTTGTGAGTACAGCCAATGTGATCATGAAGAATGGTTACAGGATACGTTTCTTGAAGTTTAGAAATCAAAACAACGACGTCGATGATATTAATTTTGATAAACTATTGAAATTTAAAAATATAAAAAGAAGCAGTTTTTCATCTTAAATGGGTATTTTTACTTGCTATTTTATCACCTTGACAATGATTAATATAATACGCTAAGGCATTTTATGTTTGTACGTACGTTATCACCTTTCACACACATTAAAAAAACAAAATGAGATCGTCTGATCAGTAAAGATGGTTATTGGTGATTAATCTGATGTTTAAACAATTCTGACTTTACCGATTTTAAAATGAATTGTTCGCAAATCAAATTATATCGCCCTGTCGACTAAAACAGTACAATTTTAAATGAATACATTTCAAAAAGTGACATATCTGATTTATTTATTAAAGAATATTTAGGTGAGAATTATTTTATAGTAAGAAGACAGAATTTTTATTGTTTTAAAAAAGAATTAAATAGCTACAATTTTAAATGAATAAATAAAGAGACATATTCGATTTATTTATTAAAGAATATTTAGCTGATAATTATTTTTACAGAAGAATTAAGAGTCATTTCTTGTTAACAGACATTATTTCAAAATGAATATTATATATAATAGTGAATTATACAAATTGACGTAGAAAGCACCATGGAATTTCCATTGGGTCCTTCTAGGGATTAATGTTACAGAAGCATTATTTCTTTTTATCCTTATTTCTTCTTGTTGTTAAGCTTAATCCTGTTTTTTTTTTCTTTCAGTATGTGGAGGTGGTGGAGGTGTCACCACTTCTGACAGTCAATCTCAGGAAGTCCTCCTCCATCAGTTACAAACACAGCCCAATGGGGAGCAGCCAACTGCAGCACCTGTCACTGCCATCACAGTGTCCAGAGATGTCACATCCACCTCTTCCTCGCTGGCTACTATATCTGCAACAACTGTGTCCAACGAGGTTACTACACATAATCCTATCTCCACCATTCCTCGGGCCATTCCAGTTGAAGGAGATGACACGATTGCCAAGGAAGCACCTGTCACGACAGCATCAACACCTGCTGTGTCAGAGATTTCTGGTCGACGTAACATCCGACAGGCACTGCGTCCTAAACGATGTAAATATGAATTACATAATTGTAACTATATTTTTTATTATTTTCTTATTTTCTTTTTATCTAAATTCTGAAGGATATTTTATACTTTGTAAATGAATTTAACCTTAGTTAATTATCTTTATAAGATAACTAGTAGGGTTCATGTCCCAGCATTGCCCAGGGAAATTGACGAAACCAAGAATCACTACCCCCAGAAGTAAATGGACCGGAATGAACCGGAAAGACTTTTTTCACACAAAATGCTAAGCCTTTATCAAGATAAAAAAAATATGTTATATTAAAACGAAAACAATAAAAACGAATAGTTAATTAATGAGATATCTTTTTGCAAAGCAATATGCAAATTAGTTAACCTGACAATGTCGATTGCATATACATGATCAGTATATTAGAAAGCTGGCCTTTGACTAATATCAGAGTGTAGTATCTGTTTCGATGGATGCTACACTCTGTAGACCGGTACCGTCTTGGCCTTCGGGCCTTGATTCCGCCGGTGTGAGGTATTGTCCTGTGCAATTCTAGGAGATCCACCCTCGCAGGCTTTGCCTTCTCACCCTTTGAGAAGGGGTTAGATTATTGCTAATTGTCTGAGGTGCCCCTACTGGGGAATGCCGACGGGACTGCCCAGGCATTTTTGTAGGTCAGAGCACGCTAATCCTAGTCTGCTGGCTAACCACACCTGACCCTGTGTCTAGCCTCCTGCTGGTGAGGTAAATAACTTGGTCTTCTATTGTCAATATGTACTTGGCTTTTTAATTTCACTATCAGTGCGATAAATGGCTAACTTTTATCAATATATAAATATAAATGTATATAAATTATTTGGTGCTTATGCATATCAGCCCTGATATTGAAATATTTAAAGAATGTATAAACTTTATCATGTACTTACGTGTTAGCTGAAAATAAGACCGTGCAGAAAAAATTACGCAAATTCATCCAGTAGTTATTTAATTATAAATAAAAAACGATTTTAATGATTTTATCACTCGGTAGATATTTCCACCATTTTGTATCTTAGATTTTCCAGTGGTCAAGAACGATAACTCATTTTCACGATTTCGGGGTTTGGGGTCTCCATTGTTTACAAAAATGTCAAAATGTACGTAAAATCATTTTTTTTTCTTTCTTATAATTAAATAACTACTGGGTGAATTTGCGTAATTTTTTCTGCACAATCTTATTTTCAGCTAACACGTAAGTATATAATAAAGTTTATACATTCTTTAAATATTTCAATGTCAGGGCTGATATGCATAAGCACCAATTATTTTTTAGTGATAATACTTAAATGAAACATTGGAATTTAGTTACAAAATGAAATTTTATATAGTAAATATATTCATGTTTAGTCCTTACTATGGATTTCTGCAGAATTGGATTATTTCTATTTTGCAATTTCTACTGTAAATCTTGCAAATTTTGATATTTGATTTGTTAAATTACATTTATGCAAAGCTATTCTTTAAAAAGATATTAAAACTTATTGAATGCAAATATTGTTTCGCAATACTCAGTGTCGCACCATTTTGACAACAGTATCTGAAGGGAGGTTCATGAAAAAGATGTTTATAAAATGACTATAAACTATAGAGGAAATTTATTAATCTGTAAATTTATCAACTCTATATGTGTAATGACAAACGATCGCACATTTAAAAAAATTTTTTTTTTTTTAAAATGAGGCTTGATAATTTGGATTGTTTGAGATACTATTCTAATCTTGGTTGTTATATTCACAACATTTCAGCTGATGTACCTCCGACTTTCTTCAGGTGCATCTTTTCAAACTTGGGAATCTTTGTCGCACACGGCGACCTGAGTTTTAAATTCTGTACCGGTTTCTAAATTCGAAAAGAAGCACCTGAAGAAGGTCTGAGATTACATTGACGAAAACCTTATGAATATAAGAACCAAGATGAGTCTAGTAGTCCAAATAATCCAACTTTTCTTTTTTTTGTTTTTATAAATAATTTTCTCACACAATCTCATTGTGTCTTTTGATCATTTACAAAACTCACTAACGAGAATCTGATAACATTTGGCGATCATGACTGTTTATTAATGTTGTCAATTTTTATCTCAAAAATGCAATCGATAACTACATAACACAAAGAAAAAAGAAAGAATCAAAAATCAATCTCTCTTATTGAGCCATGAACCCACTTTGTTTACGTTTCTTCACTCACTAGCTCGATATCTCTAAACATAATAAGGAACACTGATATATCTATCTATCCGTCCCAATATCTTTCTTCATTTCCAGTCTATGTTGAATGAATTATCTGGTTATTTCGCTTTCAGAAAATATTTTAATTTATTCCATAAACAGAAAATTTTATTCGTTACTTTATCTAACAAAGAATAATGTTATCTTGAGTAAAAAGTATTTTATGTACTCCGTAAATTGACAATGAATATTGAAAAATTAAATCTTTTTTTATTAATAAAATCGAAATAAAAAGTTCAAATTTATATTATTCTTGATTGTTCTATTGTCTTATTTTCCATCTGTAAGCCAATCAGAACAAACTATTTATTTTGCCTTTGTGGTATGATGTCACATCCTTCTGGCGATGAATTAAGAGTGTTAATTATACAAGCATGATAAAGGACAAGTCTTTTGAAAAACAACAATGTTTGTGGTTAGCCATATATAATCAATTTTTTCCGTTTGCATAATTAAAACCTTTTTCCTTGTTTAAAATGTCCTTTCTTTTTACAATTTAGATCTTCCAGGAAGAAAAAGAAATGAAGTAAAAAGTAAGTCTTTTGAATAATTTTTTTTTAAAGAATCACAATAAGATATAATTAGCAATTATCTTAAAATATTTACAATTTTCAGGAACGTTTTTTGAACAATTTAGAAGTGATTTTGCAACTTGTTGGTAAACTATTTGAGGTCAATATTTTCCTCTCTATTAAGACCGAGTTTAAATATCATATTTTTTTACTGTACCTATTTAAAAATGTTTGAAGAAAGTAAATATTTTAAACTGCAGGAAAATCAAGAGAATACATTTTTAAAGGGTATTTTTTATCCTTATTTTTGCTATAATTATAAAAATATTTGAACTCTGAGATTATTTAAAAGAAAAAAAAAATTATATTTAAAATTCTTTTAGGTAAATACTGGCCTATTTGGCATAATGGTAAGACTGTTCGCTAATGGGCCGGGAGATCATGGTTCAATCCTCATCAATCAAATCATACTAAAGACCTTTTAAAAAAAATATGGTACCCCCCCCCCCCCCCCCCCATACTAAACATTGTTAGGTGAGGATCAAGGGTAAGTGGAGTGGTACTCTCCCCTACACCTTGGTGTAGTAGCTAATGAAAAGGGGACCTTCGAGTCACCCTTGTCTATTGTCGACCACTTTACTTTTTTAGGTAAAAAACCCCAACTATTTTAACTGTTTAGGTTAAGAAAAAAAAAAGAAAGAAAGAAAAGAGGAAAATAAAACAAATGTTCGGTTCCTTAATTTACTATTTCTTAAAAGCATGCAATTCCTTGAATTATTCCATAGCCAACAGAATTCTGCATTCTTTACACCAGGTTTTCACCTGTTTTTCTCTTTAATGCACGTTGGCAAGGAAAGCTTTATTGACCGTGAGAAATACAAGGAAATGATATAAAATAAACAACATTGCCGATCTGGTTGGTCTATCATCACTCTTCTTTTGAATTTTCAAGTGTTCAAAGATTCTCTAACAGTAGATTACATTATGGCTAACAGATATCAAACTATTGCTATTCAAAAGTAGTACATCAAATATATGAAGAAGAAAAAAAAAATCCACTTTCTTTGTATGATTTTTGTACACTTTCGGACGCAATTTATCCAATTTGTGTATATCTATATTAAGTCATCCCATAAGTTCTGTCCGGATGTAAATTCTTTCAAATTTAATAGTAAGTGTGAAGGTCTAATGATGATGATCATCATCATCATATTCGGTTTAACATCCATTTTACATGCTGGCATGTGTTTGACAGCTTTTAGAAATTGTCTTCCAAGCTAACCTATCTCTGACCAAGTCTTTATTTATCCCTCTTTCTCTCAAGTCCATCATTATCAGTTCCTCCTATGTTTTCCTTGGCCTTTTCCTGCCAACTGATCCTGCTACCTCAACTGTTTTACATCTACTAACCTAGGAACTCTCATCCATTCTTAGAACGTGCCCATACCATTGAAGCCTCTTGTTCTGCACACATCTCTCTATACTATACTCCTTATAGATTTAATCTGCTTCTGAGTTCATCAGATCTGAGCCTATCTTTAAGACTTGCATTACACATTCATCATATCATTTTAATATCACTTCTCTCCATGCAACACATGTCCTCAATCCTCACTGGCCACGTTTCATTAGTAATGGCGAAGTTCCCTGAACTTACGTCATCCATTCCTAATTCGTGCCATCACAAAATGTCTGAACAATCTCAATAACTTAGCCATCCGCATATATTTTCTCCATATCTGAGTCCGCATTCATCTCTGTTATCTTACACTATTTGCATACAAACTGGTTGTCCTTTCTCAACCTACCAGTAATTGCACTGCTTGTGTATCCAATGTCTGCATGTACCACAGGAAATTGAGTTTCACCCGACTCCCTTACCACAAACTGAGCATGGGAATGTTTCTCTTTCCGGGGAATTTCCAACACTACAGCCACTAACCAACACTTGCCTTGGTGACATTCGCTCTCAGGCCTTTACTTTCTATAGCATTCCTCCATATTTTTAACTTAACAAGTAAACCTTCCATTGTTTCACAGGCAAGTATTAAATCATCAGTATAGAGCATCTCCTCTGGACAACCCGTATGAAACTCCCTGGACACAAATGCTTCTAAGACATAAATGAAAATCAACACTCTGTACAGAACCCTGATGTACTCCTACTTTAACATTAAGCTTTCACTAAATGTGCTGTTTATTCTAACACGACTTTGAGCATTGCTTGAACAACCTTCACTAGCCACTCATAGTTTACGCAATGCCCACCATACAATATCTCTTGGCACTCTGTCAAAAGCTTTCTCCAGATCCACAAAAGAAAATAAGTTCTTCTTACCAAGGTAGTTATCTTGTATTTGTCTCAGGATAAATATAGCACTAGTGTTACTTTACTCAGGCATAAAACCAAATTGTATTTCATTTGTGGTTATCTGACTTATTTGCTGCTCAATCAATTATTCTCTCGATCACTTTCAGGATCACCTGATCCGTCAATTTTAAACCTCTGTAATTACCTCTATCTAGAGCTTCCTCTTTACTTTTTTGACAGTTGTACTAATTTCCCAGTCTTTCGGAATGACTTCTATTATGACCTTATTTGTCAAGTCTGTGATCATCTCAATGCCTGTTTCACCCGAAGCCGTCAACATTTCAGTAACAATGCCCGAGGGATCTCTAGCCTTATCCTTCTTCATCTTTCTGAACACTTCCCATGACATTTTTTTTTCAATTCTTATAACTGGACCCGATACTGCTTCTGCAGCTTCTAGTTTTTTTGTTTTTTTACTCCATGGAAACTTAGTATTTAGTAATTCTTCATAATGGCATTTTCAAGCATCCCTCTTGTCCTGTTCATTTCTTGCCAATACTCCATTGTCATTTCGAATGCACTTCTCTCCAACAACAATATTCATATTTGTCTTTGCCGTCTGATTAACTATCCTGAATACTTCATTCTTTTGGTCATCCTTTCGTAGTATATCAGGGAATCTGGCTTGCTCAGCCTCCTTTTTGCCTTTGTATACTGCTTTTTTTGATTCCCTCTTTGCCACCAGATAGATTTCCTTGTTGACTAAATCTTTTATCCACTGGCCCCATCGTTTTCGCTTTTTGTGTTGATATTTTTCAATTTCCTCATTCCATCAACATGTCACTCAATGTCTTAGAGGCTCTTTTCTCCACCTACAAGTTTAGTCTGTTAACTCCCAACAGTGTATCTTTCAACCTCTTCCACTGTTCTTTCACACTTCCAAAAGTAGATCTGGTAATCGAAAGCTCCCTTATTTGGTCTCTAAACTCATGTTTTACATGTTCTTTGTTGAACCTCCACATCTTTCTCCTGGGGATAAACTTTCTATTTACCTCGTGAGATTTCTTCAGCTTAGAAATTGCAAATAATCAGATTGTCACAAATTCTTCATCAGGTATTACTTTCATACAACTCAAGAGCTTTCTGTCCTCCTTCCTAACCAGCAGATAGTCTACCTGAGTCTTTGCTGTACCTGATACATATGTAACAAGATGGCTTTCCTTTTTCCTAAATTAGAGTGTTTGCAACCAATATGTCCATGGCAAGACCAAATTCCAAAATTCTTTCTCCTTGAGAATTCCTATCACCATATGCATTTCCTTCATGTACAAAATCCTCAAAATCACCAGATTAATGGAACTAAATAATAGTTATATATGTATTTGGACATATTTAACTTGATTGAATTTTATTTTACAGGAAAAATTATTTAAAATTTCACTGTTGAAATCTCTTAAAAACATAAGTATCCAAGGAGCAGGTTAGTTGTTTCAAAAACAATACTAAAACTAGGTGAAACAGTCAATTTTCTTTATTTTTTTTCTATTTATGGATCTTAAAACTGAACACACAGAATGGGTCGGAACTTCGATGTAAGAGTCTTTAATATGTATGATTATTTTACAGATAAAAGAATTTTTGTTTTAGAAAGAAACACTGTTAGATAAAGGAATCATTTGCTCTTAACAATTGTTCACAATACGATGAATGCACAAACGTTCGTTTTTTAAAAAAAACCATTTCTTTGCCATTTGGTAGAGAGACTTCGCATTGACTGACTTGATCGTTAAGACAAAGAATGAATTCTGCACAAAGTTGAAAATTTTCATTCATTTTCTTATTAAAAAATGCGTTTTTTGATAAAGAGCGAAGGACTGCTCGAAATATTAAAATTATAACACCTATAGTTTTACATGCTTTTATGTTTTCTACAAGACTATTTGTCAAATGTGAAGAAATTCATTATTTTTAGCCAAGAAACACACACATCTCTCTCTGTCTATCTGTCTCTCTCTCTCTTTATATATATATATATATATATATATATATATATAATTAGCAAACCCTACCCGCCCTCTGCGCAGCAATTAATTCGGATGGGAGGCCGTTAATTAAAAAACATTTACGCAGAGAAGCTCAACATTTTAACAACAAACTTTGGTAAGTGTGTAGATTAACACACTCAGCTAAAAAATGAAATTCTTCTTTTTACGGTCATTTTGAATTATTAGAGCAGTTAACTAATATATTTTTAACACTAATCCTAAATTCGACTGGCAAGTTCGTAAAACCACACGTAATCGCTCCCAAAACAAAAAAGTACAAAATTCAAATGGTTAACTGCCATAAAACCCTAGAATAGCTTAAAAATCGAGTATCAGTTTACGTTAAATTTATTTGCAAAACTAATCCCCCAGTCTAAATTCTAAATAATTTTTTGTTTCTCTTTCCACCAGCTTTTTAGGGTATTCACACGTAATCGCCTAAAAAAGTAAAATCTCATTTTATCGGGAGATGGGTGTTCATCTACAATAATATCCAAACTTTTAATATTTTTATTTATACCATAAAAATAAGATATTTAATTAGTTAGATAATTTTAAAGTTTTTTATTCAATTTTCACGGGAAAAGTAAATACAACTAAAATCAATTGTGTAAAATTAAAATAAAAAAGGAATTATAGTTAAACAAAATGTACAAGATTGAAAATAAACCTTAAACATGACGTTTATCGAACATTTAAAAAAAAAATTTTTTTTCATACCCCAACTAGTAAGTAAATCAATCTTTTATCTTTTTCTATGCATTAAAAATATAATTGTATGTTTTGTCTTTTGGTAGTAGTAGTAGTAGTAGTAATTTTAAATTACCCTATCCGAAAAAACATTGTCCCCTTTTGAGCGAAAGTCAACAATGGCTGCTAGTGTTGCTGATATAACGATCAGAAGCAGTAGCTTGTTATAAACTAGCTTTGTAAAGCTTATAGAGGTTTGTAAAATTCGTTTACGAACTTCTTTTGCAAAAAAAAGACAAAATACTTTTTGTGCTTAAAAAAGTTAATGCTGTTTGTGGGTTCTTTTATAAAAAAATACTTTAAGAAATACTGGGTTTCAAATATACTCAACTTTCAAACTATTAATAATAATGACTTTCTAGTTGTTAATTAAAAAAAATAAATAAGATTACTTTTTTAAGGCGATTTCATGTGAACACCCTTGGCGGAAAGAAAAAAGACAACAAAAAAATAATTTAGAATTTAGAGTGGGGGAAAGATCAGTTTTGCATATAAATTTAATGTAAAATTTCCCGGCCATTCTTGCTTTTTAGTGCAATTTAAAAAATAGTTTTTCAAGCTGAAAACTTGATATAAAATAAATAATTACTCTACCACTAATTCTAGGTTCTGCCTTCTTTTGAACGTGTCGTATCATTAACCTTAAATCTGAGTGACAAGCCACCCCCTAAAAAAAACTCCCTTAACCCTAACACTAAGTCCGACTGGCAACCTTCATCCAAAAGAAAACCCCTTCCTTAAGCTTATCACTAACCTTAAGTCCAAGTGGCAAGTCCCCAATCCTACAAAAAGCCCATTAAAACATACATAATCCTCTAAAAAAAAAAAGAAGAAAAAAGCAGACACCCATAAAGAACACACAGGATTTATTTCCCATAACAAAAGAAATTGATTAATGCCCCAAAACGCTAGAATGGCCCGGAAATGGGGAATTATTTTACATTAAATTTATGTGAAACTAATCCCCCACTTTAAATTCTAAAATAATTGTTTTTGTTTCTTACTTTCTGCTAAGTTTTCAGGGTGTTAACATGTAATTGCCTAAAAAAAAAAAAGTAGAATCTCATATTTTGGGGAGGCAAGGGGGTGATTTAGCAGGTGTTAATCTACAATAATGACAAAGAAATCTTGCAATATATTCATTTTTAAACAGTCCTAGTATTAGATTTGAGTTTCTTGTACATAAAATGTATTACAATTCAACTTTGAGTTCTCTAACTTTTTTTTTAATGGATACATGGTATTTTTTAGGCATTGCAGCATATTTATGTGCATTTACTGCAGATTACTTGGAAACCATTAATTTCTGGAGATTTTCAGTGGAATATTCTGATTCCTTGTACAAAAATACACTTATATGGCAAATCTTATTGCTTAATCTTGTATTTTAACAGATCACAGTGCTGTCTTTGTAAACATTAAATAAAAGTTTGTTAAACTTTACAATAAAGGCATTAATTAACTTAACTAATAAAAAAAAAGTTATTTATTTATTTTTCAGGGAAAATGTAATAACTGAAAAAAGAGGGCGATAGAAAGGGATCTATTCTTGCTTATGCCTCGCTCGACCTTCAGTAAGGTTGTGAGCGAACGCTGGTTATTTAAACTTAAGGTGTTTAGTTATTTTTCCAGTTTATTTATTAAATAACTTTAAGTAATTACTGTCAATATGGACGAAACTATTGCATATAGATAACAAACATAAGCAAATGCAATTCCAAATTAATAATACCAAATGTTAATTAATTATGAACGGTTTAAAAAATAGTTATGATAATTAGGCAGTCAAAAGGTTCTTTCTTAATCGTTTATCTGCACTATATATACAGAATATCAAGTCTCTATGTTGTATTCTTGATTGAAATAACAGCAACCCGTTTTGATTATTAGATAGGTGTGATAAATGAAAAAAAACTCTCGCATTTAGATATATATATATATATGTATATATATATTAAAAGTAAATTATACACTTTTTAAAATTCTATTTTGTTATCCATGCTCCCAGGCAACACCAGGTAGCCCTGCTAGTTTATTCTAAAATGAATTTTTGAAATATATCGATATTTTTGTATAACTTTAGGGTATTTCTATTTTTCTTTGTTTTTCTTTTACAGATGAAAAACTCGATAAGTATCAAGATCAGGTCAACTGCACTAGTGGTGCTGGACATCGTAGTGGGACATCATTAGCATTATTACCATCATCTACATCAGCAAACCACCTGAATGCATTAGCAGATGGCAAGACTTCTGCTGCATCGGCTGCAGCTCCCGCTGCTGGGAGTAGCCACCGGCATGCTACGCGTGCTTCCCTTGTTGGCGGTGGCCACTCTTTGCAGGGTGTGTTGCGGCCACAACAGACCATGCGGGAGATTCTAGCAAGTGTTCCTGGTGTCAGTAAAAAGGTGAGGAATCGTACATATTTTCGTCTTAATTTTTAGTGATCAATTATTATTTATGTTAGCATTACATAAGTCAAACAAAGAAGAATTCTTAGAAATAAGCGTATTTCAATAACTCCCTATTTACTTGCTGCCACACGAGGGCAAAGTTTTTTTTGTTTTCTTCATCCAGACTTAGACGTTGCAAAATGATGTCATAATGGAAATGGTGTTGCCTCAGATGATACCTAGGGAGATGTGCTGCAACATCGAAGCGGTCTCTCAGGGTTTGTTCCTAGAATTGACTATCATCTGTCCAATGTCTCTTATGTCTCATATTGGCTTAATTAAATTTGAAAACTTATGTTTAAGATCGTTTTTGATTGGTTCTAAACTTTTGATTGACGAAACGCACTAAACAGAATAAAAATTGAACTTATATTATATATAATTAGATAATGTTGGTCATAATCATGTTGACACATCAGTTCACATTAAATCACCGAAATTAAGCGGCGTTGACCCTGGTCAGTAACACACATGGGTAGCCATTTGGGAAATATGAGGTGCTGTTTATGATTGTACAGTGACACCTCCCTGCAAAAAACTAATGCCATCAGGATATACATGCGATTCAGGACTGCTTTTAAATTCAATGTTCCCTAGAAACTTCTTTTTTTGGAGGAATCCGGCTGAACCCACCCAGAGTGAATGCCATTCCAGGGTAATTAGGTAATTCGTAGAACACCTGAATGTAATCATTTATAATAAAAAGTAAAACCCGGTTTCTATTTTAATTGAAAAATTTTTCAACATACAATCTGTTTGCTCTGCTATATTGCACATCGGTGAGACATGGGTCCTAAACTCTTCTGATCTGCAATGACTTCCATGTAATGATCGTGCCATTATCAGGTGAATGTGCAGCTGCAAACTAAAATAAAAAATTTAAAAATTAAAAAAAAATCATCAATTGTGCTTCATCAGAAACTTGATATTGATGAGATTATGGATGCCTTACAGTCAACTATCTCCGGTGGTTCGGCCATGTACAGTACTCTACATCTTGCATTAACTCAATAATACATTTGGATAACCACGAGCACTAAAGAGTGTGGTAGACCAAGAAAGTGTTTAAGAAGTGATATAACTGCAACCTGGCTGGTGTCAACCCTTTTAACTGGACTGCAAGCAGGCATGAGACGTTATCTGGTGTTGTCAACCTTGGAGTCTGGGACTCTTAGCACTCTAAATACCAAGTCTGGATTAAGATCTGATAAGCACGTGCAATACCTTGTCCTTATTGTCCCTCAATCATGCATGGGTGGTAACAGTTTCGCTGGTTAAGGCGATACTGCCACCTCTGATGCCACCAACAGCTTTTACCATAGGACAGAGTATAAAACAAAAGCAAACAATGCATGTTCATCATTGCAATTTCATAATGTCTTATTGAAACACATTTAATTTTGACTGTTAGTGACATCATATGTTATAACGATCACCATTTTATGTGACGTAAACACGGAAATAGTATCCTGTGCAGTCATTTTACTGTTACACCAGTAAATACTTGGCTTGCTTAGAATTTCTCCATGGCACTTTTGCTCAGCAATGGTATCCTAAACACTGTGGGTGTAATCCTGATTCATAATCCCATCTATATTAAATTAAAAGTGAACGTACATGTGTACAGTTTGCTTCAATAATTAAGTATGCAAATTTGTTTGGGGTTTTTACACTTAAGCGGACACTTTAAATAAAACAAACTGAGGAATATCTGTTTGATGTACGTACCTGTCACGTGTTGAATAACTCCTATAACAAAAAGTATGTAAATTAATCAAGTAGTTTTTTGTTTTTATAGAAGAAAATTACATTTTAGCCATGTACGAAGAGGACAGCCATTTTGAAAGTTTCCAAAGGAGGATTGAAAGTTTTAAAAGGGGGAAAAGTTAAATGTATCTCATTTTTGTCTTATCTTTCAGAAATTGTTTTTTTTTTCATTTAAAAAAAAAAATGGGAAAAGTTAAATGTATCTCTCGACGTCACGTGATCAAATGGAGCGATTTTTGAAGTTACAGTTATCCCCCTTTTAAAACTTTCAAAATGGCTGTCCTCTTCGTATATGGCTAAAATTTAATTTTCTTTTATAAAAAAAAAACTACTTTATTAATTTACATGCTTTTTGGAATAGGATTTATTCAACCCGTGACAGGTACGTACATTAAACAAATATTCCTCAGTTTGTTTTATTTAAAGTATCCGCTAAAGTGTAAAAGCACCATTTGTTTTTATGAGCAAAGAAAGGGATCTTAATCTGAATAATAACTGATAATTATAAGGAAAGGAAACAATAATCACCTATGCAAATTTAATTTTTATGAGCAAAGAAGAGAAGGCTTAATCCTAATAACTGATAAAGAAAAAATAATAATGCGAAGAATTTATTTCATTTTTAATAGATACAAAAAGTACTCTCTTGTTCTTAGTATTTTTGTGACAAGAAATTCATCTACAGGCACACGGATGCTTTATTTACAAATTCAGGAGAGAGGATTAGTTTTTTGTTTTTTTTTAAGTAAAACTTATCTTGCATATTTTTTAGTTTTTTATTTATTTACCTTGCATGTGATAACAGTAGAAAATCGATTATTATTGATAAAAATAAATTACTTACTACTTCCCCGGGCAACACCGGGTAGTCCTGCTAGTTCTATATATAAGTAATGTAAAATGAAGTTTGATTCAAGGTTCAATCTTTCTGAAATTCCATATTAAATATAAAAATAGAGTAAAAGGAATAAATCTGAATAATGAGCTCAATGTAAATATTGTGCGTAGCAAAATCATAAGTAAAATAGATAAAACTCGAATCATTTTATTTCAACCTAATCAATCTTATTCAAATCTGGAAAATGAATTCAAGTATTACACCAGAACAAGAACAGAATATATGAAGATTTGGGATGAAATTTGTATTAAAATAGCTAATGTTTCTCCCATCTTTTATTTTAACATTAGGATATATAGAAATATATAATATATATATAGTCTCGGAAGTTTCTCAACCATTAAAACTATATTAAAAAAAAAAAAAAAAAAAAAAAAAAAAATTTTTTATATATATATATATATATATATATATATATATATATAGGAAAGGAGAAAAAGAAAGATAAATTGATTCATGACATATAGGAAATACCATCTGTTCGTCACAGATGTAGCCATTTCTGTCTGCTCCCAGCTTTGACACCATTCAGTTTTTTAATGTCATTACTTATATAAATGCGTGCGTACACACACACTCAAATGACACATCAAACACAAATACCTATTCTATTCATAAATTAGATTTGTACATTCACATACATACATTTCTATAAGCACATATACACACCTATAACCATACAATCCATTACACGCGCACACACACACAAACACATTGTTTAATGCACATTTGTGTACAACATGCATTTATCCATAAAAATATAAGTAAATACAAAAATTTAAAAAGAAAATATTTAAAAGTATTAATAATAACCATATACAACAATGCCCCAGCATTACCTGGGGTAAAAATAAGGAAGCCAAGAATCTTAACCTCATATTAATATTTTTATTTGAATTGTTTACTTTCTATAAGTAGCAATTATCATCGCCGCGATAAATTCTACATTTTTACTACAGCATATTAATATTATTGGTCTTAGTATCATAGGCGAGCAAACGCAAAACAGTAATGTCATCATCAGAAATTTTTTTTTTCCAAAAGTTAGCGATGTTTTTATTTTCATGTGAAAAAAAAGAAGTTAAAAGTAATTTAGTTTTTTGGTTGTTTTTTTTTTTTTGGTTACCAAGTATGAATATTATGTTTAAATTTAAATCGACTGTTATTAGTATTATTATTTTTAATATTGTTGCAGTAGTGTCAGTAGATTCATAGTTGGTGAAACGCAAGATGTTAATAACATCAGCATGACATCAGTAAAACCAAACAAAACAGATTTTTTGTTCGGCATCTTCCAGCCGTTTACATAAACAGACAGAAGATGCTGAAGCGTTTAGCCAATCATGCGCTGACGCCAAAAGAAAATCTGCCAACTGAACCTAAAAAAATGAACTTTTTTTAAAAACCCTAACCCTAAGTTAACCCTAATCTAGTTTTTTTTTTTTTTTTTCGTTTAAAAAGCTGTGCCATTAGCAAAAATACAGAAGAAAAAAATTTGTAAAAATCGTTACCATCTGTAAAAGAAATTGTTGTTGCATTGTTTTTGTTATAAAGAAAAACACAATTTATGGGGGGGAACTTTTCACTTTAAATTTTCCCGTCATAAAAAAGAAATATTTCATTAATTTTCTTTGTCATAAAAATAAACATAAGGTGACTGAGTTTTCGTTCATTATTTTTTTATGTTGTAAAGCCGCCTCGTTTTGATTTGTGAATCCGCTTTTCCAGGCTGCTTATGTAAACGTCTAGAAGATGGCGAACAAAAAGTTTTTTTTTTTTTTTTTTTTGCTTCCGAAAGCTATAAAAGTACCAAGGAATGTCAAGATATTCAGAAGGATAATTGTTTATCAAACTCGATATAACAAATGAAACTAATTCATTGAATAACAAAACAAAAGTATGAAGTTGCATGTCATTAAGAAAGAATATAACAAATGAAACTAATTCATTGAATAACAAAACAAAAGTATGAAGTTGCATGTCATTAAGAAAGAATATAACAAATGAAACTAATTCATTGAATAACAAAACAAAAGTATGAAGTTGCATGTCATTAAGAAAGAATAGTTTAATGAAAGTGAAACACAAAATTTTTATGAGGCTTGCATAAACATCATTATTTCTCTACTATAAATTGAAATGAAAAGTATGGGTGTGCGTAAGCGTTAAAAAAGTGTTAACGATTGTATGAATGTATCTTAATTTGCCTTAACATAACGGTGATTATTTCTGCTTGCAATAATTTTGTAGCCACGGAAACGAACCAACAAAAAATTAAGCCCTGCTGCCCAGATAGAGCAAACAAAAGAGGGATGTGTGGATTTGGAAACTCCAGACTCTATCATTGTGAATACAAACTTACGGGTATGTTGTCATTGTTGTTGTTATTCGAAAAAAAAGTATTCACTATTTGTTTGTGTTTAACTATGATTTTTAACAATTTTTCTTTGTTGAAAACTAGCTTGTCATTTGTGAAATTTCAAATTTGTAAGAATTCTTAAAATAAAGAATGATTAAAAAAAAATAATTTGTAATAGCACAAACAATAATACTGATAAGTATTAATACTTAAGAATTTCTCTGTAGTTAAAACTTCTTTCGGAAGTGTTACAGTAATTATGAGAGGTTTATACTGTATAGTATTATATGTATATATATATATATAAAGAGAGGAAAGTCGTGTGTGTGTCCAGCTAAAAGTCAGAAACTACACAAGATATACTTACAAACCATACATCATTTTGCTGCAAGTTTATTGTGCCAACATAGACGTTTCTTTACCGGACAACTCTCTTACCATATGGTACTGGATGTTTCTTAAATATGTTGGTGTTGTTTTTATGTATTCCATTGCTTGACATATCATCTTAAAAATGTTTTCTTCTAACGGAGGGAGAGGGGGAAATTTTGAATTTTTTTTTATTTAATCGGTTGAATATTTAAGGGATGCCACTTTTAAACTTTTGCCAATCCATTTAATAACATTTTCTCTCGAATTATATACATAACTTCTCAATTTTTAAATTTGGTTTAAATGTTATTTTAAATCTATTAATGCATAGTATTAAAGCTCTGTGTATAGCAATATTGAGCTTCTTTTCACATTGCTAATTGGAATCGATTTGTCTAGCTATCTCAAAAACGAGATTTTCTTTTATATATATATATATATATATATATATATATATATATATATATATAACATCATTATTTATGTTTAAGTCAATTTAATATCTGTTATTCTTATCTGTAGGATTTGATAAACAAGCACACATTCCAGTTATTACCAGCCGATTACCAATATCGGTTGATACAGCTCTTACCAGAATGTGACCGGCTGGTTGAAGGATCAAGGTAATTTATTTTATTAACATGATGTATCTTCTACACTTATATTTTATAAATAGTTTATATTTTACATGATAAAAAAAGAACAAAACAAATTTGAGTGCATGACTATCGTTTAACTCTTGGTTCTCTCTCCTTTTTACTTTTTTTAGTATGTCAATACAAACGAAACGTTTTTCAATACAAATGTATAAATAACTAATTATTATTCTATTATCTTTTTACAATAGTATGTTTACTCTTGTAACCAGTTTTTACCTTATTTTATTTTATCTTAATAATATCTATAGTGTGTAATGTAAAAAAAAAAAAAGTGATATTATTATTATTGGTGAAAGGTAAAGTCTTTTTTCTTAAATATGAAGTTCGATGAAAGAAAATGTGATATCGTTTTTTAATTTTTGTCTGTCATATTATACTAGCTGAAGAAACTGTTTTTTTTCTTTTTGGTAAAGGTTGAAAGTGATAACTATTCTAAAAGATCCAGTGTCTGTCTCAGCTGTGAAAAATGTAATGAAAATAGATTTACAGATCAGAATAAGTATTTGATTATATAATACAATTAAACCAGTCAGATTCTCAAAGTTAGATGTTGATAGCTTACATTCTACAAAATCGATATTTTATTCTACCTAGCCAGTGAATTACGGTAATCTTCAGTGTGTTCTTCAAAAACAGTTTTGTAATTCCAATCAATTTTATCGATTACATACTATATCCGACCAGCTATTTCTTTTTGTGTAGACTTTTCCAGATATTCACTATTTATTTTCATTAGTGAATCAACAATTGTAATCATTTTGTGAACATGTATATGTTATTTAAATATTCACATTTTGAAAGTAGTTGTTAGAATTGACAGAAAATCAGTGACTTGTGTTTACATTGTAAATTGGACTTTCCCTACTGGTCTCGATGTTTTGCTTATCCCAAGAATATAAGTTGATTCATAATTAGTTACTTACATTTTGAGTCTGTGATGTTCGGGGAAAATGTGAAATCTGGAGACAGACAACTTTAGTATTTTGTATATATTTATTGAATTATATCAAAGATTTATTTCATGACTCTGTTTCTGTACAATCTTTTTATTTTGACATCTGTAATTATTTTCTTTTGTTTAATTAGGATAAGTGCAACTGCACTGAATAATGAATTCTTTTCCAAAGCCTGTCAAGAATGGAAAGAACGACTGGCAGAGGGTAAATATTTATCGTTTGATCACTTAATATTTGTTGTATATTATGTATCATGCCACTGACCTCAGAATACTCATCTGATGAAGACTTTGTTGGAAGCAATGATGCTGTACAAGCAACAGTTATTGTATGAACTTTTTACTACCAGGCAACGTCGGGTAGGTACAGCTAGTTTATTATAAAGCAGGAAGAAATTAACTCTACTAGAATTATATAAAAACTATTGTCATGAACAACTTTTTAGGACCAATTTGTTACATTCAAAACAAGGATTCCTTCTTTATACAATATATATTTTTGAACTGTGTATGCTTACCCTTGTTTTGTTTCAAAACCATATCTGTTATGTTTACGGTGGAAAAAGTTGTGCATTACTAGGATTGCAATTCTGCATAAGTTATCTCCCTTGGAAAGAGAATCGTATTTAATGTATTTTTGTGTTATCTCATCAATTCATTAATTTTTAAATGATTTAAGAGAGAAAAGAAAATAACCATTTTCAGTCTGTGTTATGTTATAGCATATATCAAAAGGAAACATGACAACTGACAATACAAACATTTATAAACAGTTGTCGTCACTCATTGTGGTTCTTATATTTATAACATTTCGGCTGATGTAACCTTCGACCTTCAGTATTTTCAAACTTGGGAGTGATGTAGATCAATGATTTACAAATCACACAAGAAAGATCAGATTAAAATTTTAAACTAAATGACCTTTTTTTTTTTTACATTGTAAACTGGACTGTTGAGTCGAGTTGCGGAGTCTGAGTGTATAAGGTCCGACTTCTTGGATTCCAAAGATTCTGATTCCTAGAATTGCAAAATATTCGATTTCTAGGATTTCAATATTCAAACTGTTGATTATTTGAAGATTAAAAAGTCTGATTCCGACTCCTAGCATTCTTACAACTCCAACTTCTTCCAAACCTACTTTCAGCAAACCTACTGTCGAGTACACATTATCCCTGCAGATTGAAATTTCAAACTCAATGACCTTTGTTTACATTGTAAATGGAACTGTCGAGTACATATTATTCTTGCTGTTTTGTGTTGCAAATTATCTCAAGAAGGTCACCCGGTGAAGATGAATTTTCACTAGCAAAATGTTGGCCAAGAAACCTTTGCCATCTAAGATGAGATATTTCTAGATAGTAGGGTGACGGGCAAACAAGCAAAACTTTTCTTTCTGAATAAATAAATGTTAAAAAATAAATATTTTTTGCTAGTTTTAGTATTTTTTGCAAAGTTAAAGCAGATATAAAATTAAGTAACAAAATTGCATTCTTTGAAAGAATCCAATAGATTTGATTTTGCTTAATCGCTCAGTCATTGTTGGTAACATTTTGTTGCAATTCTAATAAGTATCCCAAACCAAAATTTTATTTTCATTATATATACAAAAAAAAAAAAAAAAAAAATTAATGCAGACACATAGATCTTTGCAAAACAAAGAATCATGCCAAATTTGTTTTTTTGAATTATTACCATTCAAAGTTAGGTGGAAAATTAAAAACATTTGCCGTCTTGTGTGCTAGTGTTCCAAAAGCCAATTCTCATAGTGTATAACTCGGAATACAGGTTTAAAACAAGTGAAAAGTCCTTATAAATGTAATGCCATCTTGTGGTAAATGAAAATTAATCATAATTGAAGCAATAATTAATAGATCAAACCAGCCTAAAAATTAGGCAAAATCCAATTACCCGTTGAAAAAAAACGTGCAAAAATGACATGGAAGCTTAGCTTTGACTGTTCATATATCTATATATTTCACCAGCTAACACTGAATCTTCGTAACATGAGTCATAGCAAATTAGAGATCAAGCAAGGCTTTTCTTTAATAGTAAATCAATAACAAATTTTAAAAACCCTCAGATTTAGACCATGTAAAAACATACAGAAAGACAATCTGATAATAAAACATTTTTTTTTGTATTTCAGTCACTAAAGTTTTCAATTTTAATATTTTTTGTATGAAAGACAACTTAAAACGCTATATTAAGCTTACCATATTGACAAGTGGTTCTTTTTCTTTAAGATGGGACTATTTTTATATGCATAAAGACACACAATATCATGCACACCAAACTTGAAAACACCATTTTTTTCACATAAGAAGCAAATTGCCTGTCACCCAAAATAGTAACATAACTTGAAATAGCCTGAAAAAAAGACTTAATGACACAAGAGAAAGAATTGTCGATTTATAAAGAGAAAAGGTTAAATTTTGTTTACATGAAAATTTTGGCAAAATAACCCATAAATGAGATATCATAAGTTGAAATTGAAGGGAATATTATCCGTTTTCACACTCTAAACTAGGTTTGTGTGTGATACCTAATTCTAAGAAGAAAAAAAATTCTTTCAATTTTTTTCCTTATTTTATTGGATTAATTTTTGATCACAAAATATATATTGGTTTTATTTTTCATTCTTCCTTGGGCTAATGACTTAATAAGTTTAATACATTCTAAATAATGATGTTTTAATTATATTATGTATGATCAATACTTAATTGTAATTATCATCTTCTTTTTATTATATATTGGTTTCTTGTTATTTTGTCAAAATGGTTACATTCTTTGCTTAGCATACAACCTCTCCCAAATGATTTGTTCTTTGATACTAATAACTATGCTGAAAATTCTAATATCCAATGTAAATTGTATTAAATGTGGAAAAGTATCGTTTGATGATGATTTTTTTGACTTGCAGGAGAATTCACTCCTGAAAATCAGCAACGTTTAAAGCAAGAAGAAGAGAAGGAACAAACTAAAATGGATCCTTGGAAGGTGAATTTTCTTTGATTATCATATGTTGATTACTTGATTCATTTTATTTGTCCCGGTATGTGTTTCCATGTTTGCTTTTTGCCCCTCTTTTTATCGCATAATTGCTGTATGATCTCAGACATACGTAAACCGCACTCAAAATCAATTGGATATTTTGGATGGTTCAAAGTAGCATTTAGTTTAATCTATCGTATAATGAAAAGTCATAATTCCGTGTGTGTGTGTGCGTGTGCGTCTAGCTAAAAGTCAGAAACTAAAGATATACTTGCAAATCTTACATGACAGAATTCAGTGTGAACATGACTTGGTCATGGTAAAAAAATACAGTAGTATTCATTACCCCAGGATCATCAGGACTAAAGTTGGTTGGGAGGGGGGGGGGGCGCCATTCTGACTGGTATTTCTTTAAAAAACAACACTGAAATTAGGTAAAGCAGTCAGTTAGCTTTCTTTTTTCTTTCTTTTGTACCAGTTGCCAGAGAGAAATTTCTTTGGTGCAAGTCCATAACTCTGCCGACATGAAATAAAAAAGAAAAATTAAGATAAAGCTTTATAATGTATGTACCCGCGAAGAAAAGCATATCTTGTACATAAAAAAATACGTAAATTGATCAAGTATTTTCTTTTTTACACTAGAAAATCAAATTTTATGGATAAATAACGGCCGTCTATCTATCAACATCATATTGGAAATTGTGGTTGCTAGACAAGGACGATCACTCCAAAACCACAATTTCCAACGTGCCGTTGATAGATGGATGATTAGCGTTTGCCCATAAAATTTGATTTTCTTTCGTTAAAAAAAATACGTGATTTTTGGTGTACACGATATGCTTTTTTGTCGCGGGTACGTACATTATAAAGCTTTTTCTTAATTTTTTTTTTTTTTTTTTTTTTTTTTTTTTTTTTTTTTTTTTTGCATGTCGGCAGTTATGAACTTGCACCGTTTCCTTAACTTCTATTTTTGTCATCCATCTATTTAAATGTAACTACTACCTTCACAGGCATTAATATCAAATATTAGAAAAGGTAATATCTAACAGATAATGAACACATTAAAAATCAAAAACGCTAATTCTTAATTTCATGGGTAATGCCCCCCCCCCCCCCCCCAAAGAAAAAATTGTAAAGTGTATTTATATAAATACACACCAACTGTTATATTTAGTTTTCAATAAACTCGCATAAACCCCTCAAAATCATTGTCATCACTTGTAATGTATTCATGATCACGTATCTGCCGATAATCACTGTAGTTAGTGTCAAACGTGTGTGAGTAAACTACATGCAGCATCGTACAACTCTAAATTGTGGCCAATTTGAATTTTCTTGAAAATATAATCATAAGTTTCTGTTTTAGATAAATTTCCGGAACCATTTTAGAGTAGCATGAATGAATATATACAGTGCTTCAATAAGGTGTTACTCTGTATTAATAAGATTTTAAGACAACTGCACTTTATGTGGGTTTTTTACGTGATTTACACATTGAATTAATAGTTTAAAATTTATTTACTATTAATCAATTTATTGAAATAAAAATGCAATAGCATAAAAAATAAAACGAAATTTAAAAAAATCCTATTTTAAAAAAAAAATTAATTACAAAATTAAATCCACCGGAATGCATTTTAGTTTCTTCACAATCAGGTCATTCTTTTCAATCTTTTGTTAATAGTTACAAAAACAAAACAAAAAAAAACGGATTACTTCATGACCCTTCCAAATTTGAAACTGTTGAATAGAAAGTTATTTTTGGCTTTTAAAATTCTTGAGTCATCCATTAAAAGATTGAATGTTTTGAAAGATATTTACGTCCAATAAACATTATTTTAACAAAATTAATTATAGTTTTATAACAATTTGGTTCAATTAATAATTTAATGATCAATCATAATAATTAAATTTAACTTTAAAAATCTTATTAAAAAAAAAAGCGGCAAACAAAATGAGTGAAAAGACTCGGAGTAGGTACAATTAGTTTAATTTATTAGTATTTCGACTTCAGTAATCTTAAAAACTGTACAAAACATTCAAGTGATTACAGCTAGGATTACAATTAGTTAATGGTTGTAGTATTCTTCCATTGCCGATATTTATAAAATAATTGTTTTGGTACTAATTTTAATATTTTTACTACCTTTTAAGAAAAACATTTTGAGCCTAACTGCCCACATCTAAAAACTGTCATAATATTATTTTGTTTGATTTTAATTTGTTTATTATCAAAGATTTTAATTATTATTTTTATCTTTTTGTTTCTAACATAAAATATATATCTTTTTTTTTTTTAATAGATGAAACACTTTGAGCAAGTGTGGGGACAGAGGTAAGTTCTAATCTATTATTATGCAGGGTGTTTCAAAAAAATAATTTGATGTAAATATCACAGAAACCACAATCAAATGAAACTAAATAGGGTTAATGTTGAACAACATCAGATTTATTCCTCCAAATTTGAATGAGAAAATTAAAGGTCTGTGGATTCCATGATCGTTCTCACAAATGTTCAAATCGTGAGACACAACCG